>JAWNNO010005300.1:0-366076 GCA_035044985.1 Lordiphosa fenestrarum | reverse complement strand
TTTCGCTCTTGAAATCGAGCTAAATTCGTTCTTAGTATGATGTATTTAGGCGAGGGGACTGAGGTAAAAACACAGAGAGGAGAGCAAGCACATTTGAGAGCACACAGCGTTGAACTCGCTCTCTCAGTTTGATTTTTTATGGAAGAGGGGTGTGTGGGAAATCGATTTTCGCACTCATGTTGCTTTGGAATTCCCAACCGATTATGGCATTGCTGATACAGGCAAAGACTGATGCTCCTTTGAGGTGTTATGTATTCCTCGATCCGGCTTAAACTTGCTACATGGCTTAACAATAAGTTTTCCATGAAATAAATTTAAACAAAATGGAAAAAAACCACTGCTTTTAAATTGTTGTATGATGGAAATCTATGAAGCTCTTGATTTAAGAGTAAACGATCTTACTCTTGAATCTGATGAGCTCTTGATAAACGGAAGAACATTCTATAATTTGGTCAGTGCTGTATGCTCTTGATTCAAGAATGAATAACCTTGCATTTGTGTTCGTTTGGCACTTCATTCAAGAATTTTGCTACTTGATTTGAGAATGTTTCGTTCTTAGATCAAGTATTAAAGCTCTTGGATCAAAATTCATATTTGGATCAAGAATTTCGCTCTTAGATCGAGAATTTTCACTCTTATCAAACTATTGATCTCGAAAATTCTTGATCCAAGTATGAAATTCTCTATTTTTTCTCTGAGTGTACAGTCGGTAACTCCCGTTGAGGAATTCCCTGTCTGTGCCTTTTGTTCAGTGACTCTTATGCAGCGGCTCTTGTTCAGAACATTGATACATACGCTCAGGCTAAGAGATTCTGGAGTAGGCACTTTTGTTTAGTGACTCCTTTTCAGTGCATCCTCTACAGTGACTCTCAGTGACCTCACTGGGAATGATCTGGCTCAGGTTAGCTTGATTAGTGACTCTTATTCAGTGACTTTTATTCAGTAACTCCTGTTCAGAACTCTGGTTCTTTTGCTCTTGTTTAAAGATTCTTTACTAGGGTCCGTTGTTTAGTAACTCTTGATTCAAAACTCCTTATTAATAACTTCTGTTCAGTGACTCTTATTCAGTGACTTTCCATAAGGAACTCTTGCTCGATGACTCTAGTTGAGTGACTTCTGTTTATGGAACTTTTGTTCATTGATCTTGTTCAGTGACTCATGTTAAGTGAAACTTGTACAGGAATTGTTATAGCTTGACTCTTGTTCAGGACTTTTGTTCATCTGCTCTTGTTTAGTGATTCATGATCAGGGACTTTTGCTTAGTGACTCGTGATTAGGAACTCCTGCTTAGTAACTCCTATATAGTGACTTTTGTTCAATGCCTCTTGTTCAGTGTCTATTATTCGGTGACTCTTGATTTGGCTGTTTTGTTCAGTGACTATTGCTCAGTGACTCTTATTTAATGACTCTTGTTCAGTGACTTTTGCTCTGGAAGTCTTGTTTAGTGACTCTTGTTTACCTCCTCTCGTTCTGTGACTATTGCTTAGGTGCGCTTCTTCAGTGACGCTGGTTATTGGACTTTACTTCAGTGACTCTGGCTCAGGTTATCTGGCTTAGTTGCCCACTGACTTATACTCAGTGACTTTTGATTAGGGACTCTTGCTCAACCACTCTAGCTCCGCGACTACTGTGTAAAGTCTATTTTTAAGAAGCTCAAGTTCAATGATCTTGCTCAGTGACTCCTGTTGAGGGACTCTTGTTTAGTGTCTCTTGTTCGGTGACTCTTGATAGGGTTCTTTTGTTTAGTGACTATTGCTTAGTGACTCTTATTTAGTGACTCTTGTTTGCTGAAACTTGTTCAGTGACATTTGCTCTGGAACACTTGTTCAGTGACTTTTGTTTATGGGCTTTAATCCAGCGACTCCTGCTCAATGATTCTTAAAATAGGATTATACGGAAATCACATCGTTCTTTATATATCGTCTAGAATTTGTCTAGAAGTGTTTCTTGTTTAGGTTCTCTTTTTCAGTGTTTTGAGACTCTTTTCAGTGACTCTTCTTTAGAGACACTTGTTCAGTGACTTTTGTTTAGAAACTTAAGTTTAGTCAATCTTGCTCACTTACCCTTGTTTTGTGATTGTTGATTATGTTACCTTTAGTGATTCTTACTCAGCTACTCCTATTCAGTGTTTTTTTTAAAGGACTATCGCTCAGTGACTCTCAGGAATACTTTGTTAGTAATCGTGCTCTTGCTCTTCTTAATGTCCTTCGTTCAGTGACTGTTGTTAAGCTACTTTTTTAGACACTCTTGATTAAGAACTTATGTTCAGTGACTCCTGTTCAGTGACTCCTCGTCAGTGACTCCTCTTCAGGGATTCTTGCTCAGTAAATCTTGTTCAGTGACTCAAGTTTTGGTTATTTGTTCAGTGACTGTTGCTCGCTGACTCTTATTATGTGATTTTCGATGAGGTTGTTATTCTTGGTTTGTTTAAGATCTCTTGTTCAATGACTTTTAATCAGGTTCACTTGCTCACTGACTTTTATTCAGTGACTCTGGCTTAGGTACTATTCGCAAGTGACTCTAATTCAAGAACGACTGTTAAGTAAATCTTGTTTAGTAACTCATGTTCAATGAGCAGGCTCGATGACTCTTCTTTAGTGTCACTTGTTCAGTTAGTCTTATAAAGTGACTCTTGTTTCAGTTCTTCTGTTTAGTTACTCTTAGTCAGTGACTTTTCCTTTGGGACTCCTGCTTAGTGATCCTTGTGGTGTTTCTCTGGCTCAGTGACCAGCTACTCTTGTTCAGTGACTCTTAAATCGTTATATTTTCATATTTTTGTATTTCACACCAAGAATAATAATGGAATTCGTTAAAGTTAACTCACTTTGACTTGTTATTCTTTGATACTCGATCTTCCGACTCCTCTGCTTTGTCGCAAAAAACCTGATAGTGTTGCCTGTTCTTTGGCGAATAATTATGTTGCCTTCAAAAAATGAGTGGCGCCAGGACCACAGGTCTCCCCCCTTTCAATCAATCTGCGCGGCGTCATCTTCTCTCCTCTCTCTCTCCATCTCTCTGTGTGCGTACTCCATGCGTTGCTAATTTACAATTTCAATGTCACGCTCCGTGCAAGTGACGATAAATTTGCAGCACGTTTGGCTGGGAAGAGTCTGCGGAATGGGAGTAGTCGCATTGCTAGCCTCTTCTTGCACTTAACGAAATTACATGGCTGCCAAGACTTGTTGATTGCTCCGTTGCCGTTGGCTAAATTTAGCATTATTAAAAAATTAAGCTGACAACATTTTGTTGTCATATAGACCAAGGGAAACCGACCCAAGCCCAGCTGACTGTCGGAGCGGAATTCCATTAAGAGTGGTGGCGGGAGGGGGGGAGAGAGAGACATGCGTGCGTCATGTGGCCGCCCGACACTTAGTTTAATTTCTAGGTGCCGTCGAGGGCGTCCGAAGGAGGGAAAGTCATGCGCCGGCCCGGCCACATGCCTCTCCTCCTCTCTAGCTGATTAATTGTATTTCGGTTTTTTCCCCGAGTTATGAGAAAGGACAGAGACGCACGCCAAATTAAGTGAAATTTTTCATCCACATTTAATTACGCTAATGATCTGGGCTCTAGCCACCATCCCAGGCAGTGAGGGACAATTTTGGTATTCATTTGTAGGCTAATTCCACTGCCCCCGGAGGATGGCTAAGGAAAAATCCACTCACCGACTTGATTACCAAGTGGCAAGTGCAAGCAAAAGTACACGAGTTGTAAGTCAAACTGACACTGAAGATTATGGTTTATGTCGACAAAGTTGACACGTTGTTTATCAAAAATGCAAGTCAAGGACTTTGCCAGCATGCACACTGAAGTCAGCTTCGGCGGCAGCGTCTGGGTCTGGGTCGGGCGTCTGGGGAAGTCGTGAGGCATCAACAAATGCAACTTTGTGTTGACGGATGCCTGGCAAGTGCAAGACAAAGGCCCCGCTGCTGACAATCTACACAGAGATACTTGGGGTACATGTACAAAAGAACTAGGAACAGGGAACAGGGAACAGGAGTCGTCGGAACTACTTACTCACTGTGCCACTGATGGGCACTGATGTGGCCAACTTGTAGTGCGTGTGTCTTACAAAATGTTGTAATTAATTTCAGTTTCTTGCGCTTTTTCTTTTGCGCTCCGGCAAATGGAGTCGAGATAAAGTCAAAATGCATTATGCTCTGCTTAAAATTGTCATCCCGGGGAAGGGATAATCAGGGATTATGGATGAGTACATTGAGAAGTTGTGTTGAGTTTCAGCTGGATGCATCTTATTTCAGAGATTTTTTTGCTGATTTTCTTTCTTGCTCAAGCGGCACCTTCTAACCATCTAACTGTAAGTGATTCATGTTGTTGGATTTTTGTTCAGTGACTCTTGTAAGGAACATTGATTCTTAAGGTCTAGTTTAGAGATTCCTGAGTAGGGATTATTGTTCAGTGACTCTTTCCTCAACAACTACTGTTTAGTGACTCTTATTCAGTGACTTTATACTAGGAACTCTGGCTTAATGACTCTAGTTCAGTGACTCCTGTTGAGTAACTTTATTAAGGAACTCTTGTTCCATGATCTCGATAAATGACTCTTGTCGAGGGAATCGTATTCATTAAATTTTGGTCGGTGACTCTTGTTCAGGATTTTTGTTCATCTGCTCTTGTTAAGAGATTCTTGATTTGAGACTTTTGCTTAGTGACTCTTGATTGAAAACTCCTGCTCAGTGACTTCTAATCAGTGACTCCTTTTCAGTGACTCCTTTTCAGTGACTTCAATTCAGTGACTTCAATTCAGTGACTCCTCTTCAGTGACTTCTGTTCAGTACCTCTTTTCTAGAGTCTCTTGTTCGGTGACTCTTGATTTGGTTATTTTGTTCAGTGGCTATTGCTAAGTGACTCTCATTTAGTGACTCTTGCTCAGTCACTTTTGACCTGGAACTCTTGTTTAGTGACTCTGGTTTATGTACTTTAGTTCAGTGACTTTTATTTTAGTTCGCCTTTTCAGTGAAGCTTGTTTTGGACTTTACTTCAGTGACTCTGGCTCAGGTAATCTTGCTTAGTGACTCTATTCAGTTACCCATATTCAGTGACTGTTGCTCACTGACTCCTATTCAGTGCCTTTTGACTAGGGACTTTTGCTCAATGACTCTATTTCCGTGCCTCTGGTGTAGCGACTCTTGATTAGTGACTCTTGTTCAGTAGCTCTCGTTAAGCGACTTTTGTTTAGTGACTCTTGTTCAGTGACTCTTGTTTAGTGTCTCTTGTTCGGCGACTCTTGATCAGTGTCTCTCAATAAGCGACTCTTCTTCAGTGCCTTTTGCTTTTAAGCTTTTGTTCACTGACTCTTGTTCTTGGACTTTAGTTCAGTGACTTTTGTTTAGGTACGCTGAGTGACTCTGGCTCAGGCTATCTAGTTTAGTGACCCTTCTTGAGTTACCCTTATTCAGTTACTGTTGCACACTGACTTTAATTCAGTGTCTTTTGATAAGGGCCTCTTGCTCAACGACTCTAGTTCTGAGATTACTGTTTAGCAACTCGTTTTTGGGAGCTCATGATCAGTGATCTTGCTCAGTGACTCTTGTTCACTGACTCTTGTTAGGTGTCTCTTGTTCGGTAACTCTTGATTTGGTTCTTTTGTTCAGTGACTGATGCTCAGTGAGTCTTCTTCCGTGACTCTTGTTTGGTAAGGTTTGTTCAGTGTCTTTGGCTCTGGAACTCTGGTTCCGTGGACCCTTGCTTATGGACTTTAGTTCAGTGACTTCTGCTCAATGACTTTTATTATGTGTTTTCCGTTTATTCGTTCTCACATCCTATAAAGTTCCATTTGTACTGGATATGTCTTTAATATCCTTTTATCATTCCACGGAACTGTAAAGCAGGTTGCATCCGAGAGATCTTCTTTCAGTGATTTTTGCTGGTTTCTATTTACCAATTTCCTTCTAGCTCAAGCGGCACCTTTTAACCATCTAACTGAAGCAGAAATGCTGAGCATTTTAATTCATTTGGTTTAGACTTGGGCTTGAGCCCCCCTGAACTTTGTAAAAACACCGCACGAGCATTTTAAAGATGCAAAAACTTTTACATTTAACCGCATTTATGAAGCCGCCAGCTGCTTCATGAATCCCCAACTGATGCTGATGCGGCCGATGTTGCTGCTGTTGGCTGAGCGTGTGGCAGTGGGGTAGGAAAAACAGAAAACCTTTTGAAGCTTTCAAAAGATTTTCACCTTTTATTAGATGCCAGGCGAAAGTTTATTGTTTTCTTCAAGTTCGCGCTAAGCAAGCATTCCCATTTCCATTCGAAAGGATAAGGCCAGGAATCTTTGAGGCGCACACACACACGCACACACATGTCGGGTATGTAAAATTGATTTGCCTTTGCTGCTCCTGCTGCTCCTGCTGCTGCTGTTTACTTTGTTTAGGGATAATCCCATACATTAGACTTGTGTAAGAAGCTTGTTTGATTTTTCTTTTGGGTGCATGAAAAATGTTTGTGTTTTCCTTCGTTTTTTTTTTCTGCTTGATTCTCCAGGTATTTGTGCATTCCGAGAAAATTTTATAACCATAAATGCGCCAGATTTGCGTTTACTCGTGAGGATTATGCGCCCCTCCCCCCCCCCCCCCCAAGAAAAAAAGGAAAGAAACAAGGCAGCCAAACTTTCCGAATTCACATAAAATTAGCAAATATTACATTTGCGCTCTGAAACAGCTCCCGAAAGGTTGCAGCGTCTTTCCTCGCTCTCAACTGGACTCATCCTCCGCACGGACCCGAGTTTATTTTGTATATTTTAAGGCAAACTTTTTTATTGCCGTAAACAAAGTTTGCCGCGCCACGGGGAGTTATTTAACGTATATAACTAAAAAGTTGCTAGGAATAAGTCAGCCAAGTGGAAAGGCAGCTCGCTCCTCACATGCTACTTCCAGACGCTGATTGACTTCGGCCGGCGCGGCGCTTGGCTTCCATAAATCTCGCCTAGACAATGCCAGAAGGTGCTAGGGGTGGTGGCTAGGTTAATGTTAATGTGTGGAAAAAGTTTTCACTTTTCTTTTATATATTTTTTGCTTGTTCCTTTTTTCCTTTATTTTTTGGCAATTTACAGTTTATCGGTTATGCCATCTAAATGGGCGGCATGCGATTTGTTTGGCATTATCATTTACCGCTGTTTATGGGTTACTGTTTTGCGGTTTATGAGCTTTTATTTGGCTAGGGGAACATTGATAAGGTCGTTAGGCCAAATGGGCATATTGATTGGGTTTAGATTTATTGTGGAAAGTATTTTGATTAGATGGTTGCTACCGGTTTCCAGTAATTTGGTAACTAAGTAAACACTTTAAAAGAAAATTGCTATATGTGCAATATATATTCCCTTGAATTTGGTATTAATAAGTGGTCCGGATCTTTCTACAGCATAGAAGGAAGCATCTCCAACCACATAAAGTGTATATATATTCTTGATCTGCACTACAAGCTGAGTTGATTTGGCCATGGAAGTCTGTCCGTCAATTTCTATGCTATCTTCTCCGTCAGTTTGAAAGATATCTTCACCAAACTTCGCAAGAAGTCTTTTAGTATATATACACTGCACATTTGTTGGAACCGGACGGATAGGATGACTATAGCATATAGCTGTCATATGAACGATTGGTCGAAAATCATGTTTTAGTGAGAAAAACTTTTTTTGGTTTCAATGGAAACGCCACCAAACTTTGCATTTCTTAGTTTGATATGCTTTCCAATGATTTTACTAAGTTTGGTCAAAGTCGGACATCTATATGGCATAGCTGCCATAGGAACGATCGATCGAAAACCAAGTTTTAGTGAAAAAAACTTTTTTGTTTTCAATGGAAACGCCTCCAAACTTTGTATTTCTTAGTTTGCTATGGTTTCCCATGCTTCTACTAAGTTTGGTCGAAATCGGACATCTATATAGTATAGCTGCCATTGGAACGATCGGTCAAAAAACGAGTTTAAGTGGGAAAAACTTTTTTTTTTTCAAAGAAAACGCCTCCAAACTTTGTATTTCTTAGTTTGTTATGCTTTCTAATGATTTCACAAAGTTTGGTCGAAGTCGGACATCTATATAGTATAGCTGTCATAGCAACGATCGGTCGAAAAACAAGTTTTAATGAGAAAAACTTTTTTGTTTTCAAAGGAAAAGCTTCCAAACTTTTTATTTCTTAGTTTGCTATGCTTTCCAATGATTGTACCAAGTTTGGTCGAAGTCGGACATCTATATGGCATAGCTGCCATAGGATCGATCGGTCGAAAAACAAGTTTTAGTGAGAAAAACTTTTTGGTTTTCAAAGAAAACGCCTCCAAACTTTGTATTTCTTAGTTTGTTATGCTTTCTAATGATATCACAAAGTTTGGTCGAAGTCGGACATCTATATAGTATAGCCTCTATAGAAAAGTAAGGTCCGAAAAGTAGTCTCAGTTAGAAAGACTTGGCAAAGCGATATGATATAGAAGACAATGAAGTGAACACAACTGTATCGTTATTGTTTTTTAGAGAAATAGCAAAAAGAACATTGTAATGCACATATATCAATTTTACTCTACTTTCTTAAGTTCTAAGCCGTTTCTTGCTGCCTTAAATTGATCCAAAA
Organism: Lordiphosa fenestrarum; assembly: GCA_035044985.1. Lineage (NCBI taxonomy): Eukaryota > Metazoa > Arthropoda > Insecta > Diptera > Drosophilidae > Lordiphosa > Lordiphosa fenestrarum. Next base: position 357,503 of record JAWNNO010005300.1, on the reverse strand, counting down.
TTTATAATTTGTGTCTTGAGCCAAGCAAATCTGTATTTTCTTTCAATACAAACTCTATTCGGGCGAGTCATATCTGTGATGGGCAGACATAAGATGCCAGTCAGCCAGCCGCTGTGGCAGGCTCAGTTACAGCGGCAGCAGCAGCATCAGGACACCCGGGAGAGTGCATTGTGCTCTGAAGTGCACTTAAAGGATTTTTCTCTTCTTTTTTTTTTTATTTAGGAGGCAACGCAGCGAAAAAAAAAGAAACGAAAATCAACAAATGATGACAACTACCCCGGCAGATATTGTGCTGGTCCCGGTCTCATCCTCATACCCATCCTCAGTGTCTCAACGCCGCTTCGAGTGTGTTTGTCCTTTCAAAATGTTTTTCTTTTCTAACAACTTAAGTGCTTGGCGTATTCTACTAATTTTATTTCTACACGCCCCGTGAATCCTGTTGACAAAAATCTCAACTGTGTGCTCGACCATGCGTCCTCTGTCTGGGATAATGATCCCGGGGACAGGACAGGACAGACGACAGCCGGCAGCAGGTAGTCCATCATTGATTTCAATTCGCGCGTGTTTAATTCCCAAATCAGTGCGCGAAGATCTGGAGATCTCGTCCTGGCTGTCATCCATTTGCTGTGTATTGTTTGGGTTTCTGTATTCGCAGCGCTTTGTTCCGCCTTTGGCAGCCGCTGATCTTATCAGTGTTTTGTTTCGTGAGGCATTAAAAATTTGTCATTTGTTCCCCGTTGAGGTCGAGTTTGGGTATATAAGCTCGATTGTCATCGTTGTTGAGGAGGCAGCTGGCTGGCTGGTGGCCGCTTTGAAATCAGATCGGATGGGATCTTGGCTGGCCCAAAAACAATTTGGTAATAGCTGCCTCTTCTTAAATTGAAGTATTGATATAACTGTAAGTCACATTGTCGTCACCACATTCCTGCTGCCTGGCCCTGCAATTCTGCAATTTGATGGGCGCCATTTCCATACCCCCCCCCCAGCCCAATGCTGTCTGCACTTCTCTATTTGCAAATACTGATTATGTTTACATGCATTCATCCAAATGCTCGATGTCCAAACAATGCTCAGTCGCACTCGCCCCAGCTCCACCGGCAACTGGCAACTCAATTGTCCAACCGGGGACAATGGGTCGAATGCCATATGAGCAATGCGCTCCAAATGCGTAATGAAAATTGGCGCCAGCTGCGGGTCACAACTGACGAGCTGCTGAGCTGCCAGCTTAGAACTCCTCTGCATATGTTCATATGTCCTGTTCATGTGCTGAGTCCTGGCCAGTCCTATCCTGTCCTGGCCAGGGCTTTGAGCAGACAAAATCAATTTGGTTTTGCGGTTTTTTGGGCCAGTTTGAACCAGAAGTGTGAGGACGAAGCTGTTGTGCAATTTGCATGCCAGGACATGCCGGTCAACTGACAAATGAAACCGAAATCTGCAATCTGAAAGTGCATGCATCGAACTGACCCCAGCTGCATTTTTAGTTGAAATTCATCAAAGTCAATGAGAATTATAAAGCGGCTGCCGTTTGGTAGCCTCTGTCTTCTCAGCGACTGCCGGACAATGCCTACAAGAGGGACAAAGAGGGGCAGGGAAGGGGACAGTCAAGTGGCAAAAAGAAGCTCATCGAAAGTTGCCAGCGTCAGCGAACAGATACCAAAAAATTGGAATTTTATTAAGACCGAAGCATAAATGCTTTATCCTGCCAAAAAAAGTTGGAAGAGGTACATAAACCCGGGCCAGAGCGTTTCTTTCTATGGCATTTACTCTATTTCCTTTCATTTTGTTTAGTTTCGAGTCTTTCTTTTTCTTTTTTATCTCGATTTTCTACTCTTTCTACCATTTTTTTAAGTCATTGGCTCTTACAACGTTCTTTCTTTTCTTTCTTGTGTCTATTCTCTGTATTTTCATTCTGTTTATTACCCCCTTCAATATGCTTTCTTTCTTTTTCATTTTCTTACTTCTTTCTTATATCTCCTTTCGTCCTTTTTTCCTTTATTCTTTTATCCTTTCAAGTTGTTCCATCTTTATTCCTTCTTCCTCCTTCCATCTTACTGCCGCTTTCTTCCTTATTTGCTCCTTTTTTCGTTCTTCTATTTTCTTCTTTTTTTAATAATTCCTCTTTTCTTTTCTACTTCGCTTACTTCTTTCTTAATTCTTGTTTACCTTCTCATTTTGTCTTCTTTTCATTCAGTCTTTCAATTTAAATCTTCCTACCTTCTTTCTTTTTTATTGCACCATATTCTGTCGCTTTCTTCTTTCTTGTGTTCTTCTTCTTGTTTTCTTGTATCTTACTGCTTTCTATATTCAATCTTTGTTCTTTCTAGCTTCCTTCTTGTTTCTTTCCTTTTATCTTACTGCCTTCTATATTCAATCTTTGTTCCTTCTAGTTTCCTTCTTGTTTCTTTCTATCTTCTTCCATCATTCTTCCTTCTTTCTTACGTCTTTCTTGCTTCTTTTACTCTTCTTTCTGTCTTTTTTGCGTTACTTCTTTGCTTCTCCACTTTCCCTTACTTATTTCTTGTTTTTCTTTTAGTTCTTCCTTAATTCTTTCTTAATTCTCTCTTCCCTTTCCCCTATGTCTGTTTCTTTTTCGTCATTCCAAGTTTCATCATTGGACCTATTTTCTTCTTTTTGGAACATAATTTTGCCGCTTTCTTCCTTCTTCCTTCTTTATTCTTTTTTTCTTCTTTCTCCTTCTATTTTCTCACTTTCTTAACTCATTTTTTTTTCCACATTCTTTTTTTCTTAATTTTTTAACTCTCTTCCTGCCGTCTGCCTTCTTTTCTCTCTATTTCTCTATTTTTCCTTCAGCTTCGCTACTTCCTTTCTTCTATCTCATTTTTATCTTCTATCTGTCTCATATTTTTCTTAGTTATTCAGTCTTTTGATATTTTTTCTTTGTGTTTATTCCAGTTCCTAGTTCCTTTTTTCTTTCATTCTTTTTTCCTAACTTCTTTTCTTACTCTACTTTGTTACTTCTTCCTTCTTTTCCTATTCTTTTTTCTTCCAATCTTCTTTCTTCACTCTATTCACATTCTTCATCCATTCCTTTTCCATTCTTCTTTCTATATTCTTTCTTCTATGTTCTTTTTTTCTTCTTTTTTCTTAATTCTTTCTGCTTCCTCAGGTCTTCCTTCCTTCTTTCTAGCTTCTTACTGCTTTCGTTTTACTTTCTTTTTCCTCTTCTCGCTCTTTGTTCTTTTTTGCATCTTCATTTCTTTTTCTTTCTGCTTTCTTTCGAATTGTTCTTTCTGCTTTCTTCTTTTATTCTTCTTTCTCTATTCACTATTCATCCATTCTTCTCTATTCTTCCTATTTTCTATTATATTCATCTTCCTTTCCTTTTACATGCATTCTTCTTTTTTCCTGATCCTTTCTCTATTCTTCTCCATGTCTTCCTTCCTTCTTTCTTGCTTCTTGCTGCTTTCGTCTTACTTTCTTTTTCCTCCTCTCGCTCTTTCTTCTTTCCCTTTCCCTTTTTCTTGTATCTTTAATTTTTTTTCTTTCCGCTTTCTTTCGAATTCTTCTTTCTGCTTTCTTCTTTTATTCTTCTTTCTTTAAGCACTCTTCTTCCATTTTTTTTTCTTCCTATATTCTATCTTTCATCTTCCTTTCTTTTTACATTCATTCTTTCTTTTTCTTAATTCTTTCTTAATTCTTCTCCATGTCTTCCTTCTTTCTTTCTTACTTCTTCCTGCTTTCTTCTATCTTTCCTTAACATTTCCTCGTTCTTCCTTCTTTCTTATTTTATGCATTCTATATTCTTCTTTCTTATCTCTTCCTGCTTCATCTGCCTTCTTTGGGTGTCACAACCTTCATGCCAAAGTCCCCGTATTCTATGCTCCTTTTAGTGTACGCGCACATAAAAATCGCCGTCTTTCCTATCCCAGGGAAAACTATTATTTGCAGTTGCCACTTCTTTGACGCATTTTCTTTTTTGTTATTGAAAAAGTTTGTGCCACCACGGCATGCAAATCTATGAAAAGACTCTACCCAAAAAATGCTTTAGATTTAAATGAAGTGAAGTGAATTTAATGGTCAACAGACGCTCGCTCTGCCAGGCAAAACCCCAGAAAACTTGGCTATATCTGTGTATCCCAGTAGTGGCAACTGTGTTGACTATTTACATCGCTCGAGAGGGGCTATCCCCCCCGCACCCAGTTTGGAGTGGAGTTCGGCCGTATCTGTGTGTAGTTAGCATGATATTTGCATAGTATATATTTCAAGTGCTTGTTTGTATGCATGAAACACATGAAGGGGCAGTCAGTGAGAGAGAGAGGAGGAGTAGTTCAAGGGTAGTTGGGAACGGCTCTCACGGTCCTGGCTCCGGGCTTCGGTGTGTTAGTCTACTCGGTGTAACTATCAACGCAAATGTACTTGAAAATTGTAATGAGCTCTAAGCTTAAGCGTCAACAACAAACATTTGCCCGTCGCAGTGCCAGTTTCAGTGTGGGTTCGGTTCGGTTCAGCATAACCAACCATTCAGCCATATGCTTGGATTAGACATGAGAGATACGAAACGCAACGTTTACAGTTAACACAGTTTACAGTTTTACAGCTGAAGTCTTCAATGCGATGTGAAGAGGATGTGAGGATGTGCGTGAGTGGAGATGTTGAGGGGGGATGGCCAGGATTAGGCTGGGCATGCTGGAAAGCAATTCTCTGCAAATTGCAATTAAATTGGTCTGGGCATTGAATTGATAGGTTAACATTTTTCGAATTCATCGAACGGTTTGGTATCAAACAACTACAGTTCTTTGGTAGATCTTTGGCCTGCAATGAACAGTACTGCGATCGGATTTTTATGAAAAAGAAGGGTCATTCCTTGGCTCGCGGAAACTCACTTGTCTTTCGCAGATTTGTCAATCATTTAACAAAAAAAATTCCATCTAAACTTACAAACGCTGACAACCATTACAATTTGGCTTCCACAATAGGCACCATAAGCTGTCGCTGTTGCTGCTGCTGCTGCCGGTAATGTTGCAATCGGCCAACTCTCATTAGCTACCATAAAACACAATCATCATCAGCTTTCGTTGCTGCTCTTTGAAAACTGCATTCGAAGTATGAAAAAAAATGAAATCACGTCGCGCCAGTGCAACAAATTCCAGTTAATTGAATTCCAAAGTAAGCATAATTCCAAGCCAACCAACCACTTTTGCTCTAAAAGCGAGCACATGAAGTTGCCCCGGCGACAGTCAGTCAGTCAGTCAGCTAGTCAGTTAGGCAGGCGGCAGGACTGAAACCGAACGGATAGGCATTTAAACTAAATTTAGCCTGAAATTGCTTCCTTTTTGCTGTTGCTCGTTGCCTGACGTTTGCCACTTTGCCGACAACACAAAATTCAATTACAATTGGCAGCGGCAGCGGCAGCGGCAGCGGCAGCAAAAACGAAAACGAAAGTCGCGCTTCAAGCCGGACTGGAGCCGGGACTGGATGTGGATGTGGAGCTGTGGCTGTAACTGAAACTGAAGCCATGGCCAAGCCGGTTTCTTAATGTTTTCAGCACTCGCAATTATTTTGTGCCGCCATCGTTTAAAGTGTCGGAAATTTGGTGCGGTAATTAAATGAAAATCAACAGCGACCAACGCCTGGGCCACCGAAAACAAATGTCCGCAATCACAGCTTAGCTTGGAAACTCATGATTTTTAAATACTCTTTCGAGAAATGAACGAAAAAACAAAGCAGACCGTTAAAGGAAATGGTATTTAGGTTCTCTTTGAGACTAGTTTTTACTTTCAGCGTATTTTCCAGTTATTTCAAATAACCTTAACAAAACCAGAGTGAACCATGGAACATGTTCTTACTTACGGATTTCTTTTTTCGTCACACTTCTTTATAAAAACAGAAAAACTTTGGCTTTACTTTGATAATCATGAGCTGTTCAAAAGTGTTACTATTTATATAATATATTCTAACGGATTAAGAATTCCTGGGTGCTGCATAGAGACCTTAAAACTGTAGGAAGGTTGATAGATTGAGAGATGATAAACCTTCATTTTGAGATACTAATTTAAAGTTATTATGCTCCATACCAAAGTTACACAGAGTATATTTAGTTTGTGCGAAAGTAAGTAACAGCCAGCAGGAAGCCTCACTGACCCCATTACGTATATGTATATATTCTTGATCAGCATCAACAGCCGTGTTGATAGAGCCATGTTTAACTGTCATTTCGTATGAACATACAGATCTTAGAGATGGTCAGAGATAAAGTTTCATATACTCATCATATCTCCCACAGTTACATATATAGAAGGTGCTTACATTCTGGACATATTTAGTAATCAAGATTATTTATCGATCTGCCTTCTGGATTCATAAAGATCGGATGAGCGATAGTCAATGTTATGCCCAATATAGTGCTCACTGCTGCTTTCAGCTGCTACTGTACCATTTATAATCATGCTGAGCATACACTTTCTTTGGTACAAGTTTTATTATAGTAGGGCTGATAAGTTGAGAGATAATAAATCATGATTTTGAGAATTTCAATTCTCAATTTCTTGATTTTTCATTATACCCTTCAAAAGGGTATTATAATTCTGACCAGAAGTTTGGAACGCATAGAAATATTCATTTCCGAACCCATAAACTATATATTTTCTTGATCAGGGTGACGAGCTGAGTCGATTGAGCTTTGTCCGTCTGTTTCTAAGCGAACCAGTCTCTCAGTTTTAAAGCTATCGAGCTGAAATTTTGCACAGAGTCTTCTTTTTGCTGCACTCTATTAATATGTCGGAACCGACATCGGATTGGATGACTATATCTCATAGCTCCCATAGGAACAATCGGTCGGAAAACTAGTTTTAGTATGAAAAACTTTTTTCTTTTCAATGGAAACGTCTCCAAACTTTGTATTCCTAGGTTTTCTATGTTTTTTTATAATTCTACCAAGTTTTATTAAAATCGGACAACTATATGGTATAGCTGCCATACAAAAGATGGGTCTGAAAAACAGTCTTAGTTAGAAAAACTTTTTTGGTTTTAATGGTAGCAACCTGGAATTTTGTAATTTTTTGTCTCACATGCTTTCACATAATTTTACAAATTTTTGGCCAAATCGAATGACTATATCATATAGCTCCCATACGAACGATCGGTCGGAAAATGGGATAAAAAGAGTATTTTTTGAAAATATTTAAGCAAGCACTTGCAAGGGTATAAAAACTTCGGCACAGAGGAAGTTAGCTTAGCGTCTCGTTAAACATTCAATTTCTCATCAGCAGACTCTTTGCTGTCTCCCATTAAGTCGTTTTGCATGTTCCTTTAATATGGACAGGTCGAGCGCTTGGGGACATACGCCACTGCGTATGTATTTCTTAAGAAAATTCCGAAAATTATGCAACTTCTTTAAAGTTTTTCCAAATATTATACACTTTCTAAAGTGTCTGGCTCCTAAGAGCTGTCTACATTGTCAAAAAGAACTTTTCAAAGGTAGGGGAAGTTGTGATCTGTGACTTCATAGAGCTGTGCCTTATAGTTCTCTTTTCGATTGAGTTTTTTTTGGGTACCTTGAACCGTATCGGAAGACGAACCTTTTACATGAATGATCTACTGATCAGGCGGATTTTTCAAAAAGGTAGCCTTATATTTATGTCAAGCATTTCACCAAGGGCTCGATTCTCTTTTAGGAAACGCTTCGTTTACGAAACTCCGTATGAAACTTTTTATACTCTGTACCGTAGGTACATAGAGTATTATAAGTTTGTGCAAAAGTATGTAACAGGCAGAAGGAAGCATCTCCGACCCCATAAAGTATATATATTCTTGATCAGCATCAACAGCCGAGTCGATATAGCCATGTCCGTCTGTCCGTCTGTCTGTCTGTCCGTATGAACGCACAGATCTCAGAGATGGTAAGAGATAGAGGTTTGACATGTATGGGACATATGCTTCTTATGTCTGCAGGCAGATCAAGTTTATTTTCAATTTTGGCCACGCCCCCTCCCGCCCCCGCAATTTAGAAAAAACGTCATATCTTCCACAGTTTTGAAGATAGATGGCTTGTTCCTTCTGGACATATTTAGTTATTAGGATAACTTATCGATCCGCCAAAGGAATGAAGAAGATCGGATGAACGGTTTTCGAGTTATGATCAAAAGACAAATTTTCTTGGTACAGAGTATGTTATAGTCGGGCTTGACCGACTTTCTTTCTAGTTTAAATTTGATAAGGTTTGTGTTCTTACATTACAATTGTATACTTTTTGGCATCCAGAGATAGTTGGACTATACAACTACAATAAGATTCTATCAATATGGTTTGTTTTGAGTTATTCCTCTGTACTGTACCTTAAAATACTTTCCCTATGTCTCTGATAATCTTTAATGATCAGTTTGTGTCTGTTTTGAAGGTTCCTGATAGGATTTTGCCTTTATGAAGATCATTCTGCCTGTTTGAGAGAGCAGACTCTAAGGACCAATAGATTGTTTCGGCTGATACTGGTCGATATATCAAATTCCTTTCAAGTCTTACTCCAAAAACAGTTTCACACATTGGAAAGCAATTCAATTGTACAAAAGTCCAATTCCCAAGATAAAACCAAAATGCTTCATTCACCTTAGGGTAAACTTGGATCACAAACGGCATGGCGACATGAGAAATATTAAATCTTTCATTTAGCCAGCTGCAGCCAAACTAGTTCAACTTGCTGTGGCCTTTTTGTGTAATAACAGAGAGGCCGGCCCCCCGTCCGCTTCCACACCACCACTCCTCTGCACCGTAATCAAAATACTTGTGCCAATAAAAACAACACAACAACTGATATCAAAGTGTATGAGAGCAAAGGAAAAGCCAAAACCAAAGCGAAACCATAACAAATCAAAGCACTAATGAATATTGAGAGGCCACTAAAAGGAACACGCGGCGGTAGCAACAAATTAATATAGAGGAGAAATACCAACAAATACACATAATAATAAAAGGGTCCAACTTTTCCGAAAAGGATAATGCAACGGGGGACGTGGGGAGGGTGGCACACCTGCCTAACAACCACACAAACTGACAGACAGACAATGGTAATAAAACTCATATAAATAACCAACCCAAAGCAATGCGACGACTTATGGGGTGCTTGAGAAATATTATACGGGCCCCGCCAGGGTTGGGGGTTGGCTCGTTAATTTGCAATAAAATCCGATTATAACCACAAAAATGCGGCCATACAAGATATATACACCTCGCGCACAGGTGGAAATAAAAAAAACAGCCAGCCGCTCCGGAAGTCAAAGCCAACTTGTATCAATAAAAGCGGAGTCCGACTACAATCTACTGATGGGGTTGGCAGTCGAAGGGAAGAAGAAGGGCTTGCTTTGATATTTAAGCCCCGCTATAAATAAGACGCCCTCGAGGCTGGCAAAGCCCACAAATTATAGCCAAGGTTCTTGCATCCAACCCGGGGGGGGTGGTGGTTGGTTCGGGAGTTGGAGTAGACCAAATAGAATTGAGATAGCATTGGAATTGCAAGAAGGTACTTTGCATTGGCACCCTTTTTTTGTTACCGAAGTTAACTTGGTCCCAGAGGCTATTTAAGGTAAGCAGTTTATCTTTGCCACCAGGGATGGAAAATTTAAGTTTTACTTTGAAAACTAATAGGTTTTTATAGGGAAATAAGAGCAAATCTTGTCAGAACTTGCTGAAAAAGCAGCTGGCCAAAGAACTGACCACTGGTGGTTAGAAAAATCGCTAGTATCGCTGAGTTCCGGTTACAATAGTCAATTATATTTCTATTTTTGACTGATAAGAGCAAGTCTAGTAAGAATTGGCTAGAGGAAAGTTAACTTTGGCTCGGCCGAAGTTTGTATAACCTACTCCACAGCAAACAAACAAGTTTTTCTCACGAAGACTACTTTTCTGACTCTACTTTTGTATGACAGCTATACTATATAGATGTCCGATTTGAACAAAACTTGTTGAAATCATCGAAAAGCATACCAAACAAAGAAATACAACGTTTGAAGGCGTTTCCCTAGAAAACAAAAAAGTTTTTCTTACTAAGACTATTTTTCTAACCTAACTTTTCTATGGCAGCTATACTATATAGATGTCCGATTTCAACCAAATTTGGCAGAATTGTAGAGAAGACTTAAAAACTAGTAAATGCGGACTTTGGAGACGTTTGCATTGACAACAAAAAAGTTTTTCTCACTAGAACTGGATTTTCGACTGATCGTTCCTATGGCAGCTATATGTTATAGTCATCCGATTTTGACAAAACTTTAAAGAATTGTGTAAAAGCTTATAAAATAAATATACGCCAATTTTAGAGAGGTTTACATTAAAAACAAAAAAGTTTTTCTTACTAAGACTATTTTTCTAACCTAACTTTTGTATGGCAGCTATACAATATAGATGTCCGATTTCGACCAAAATTGGCAGAATCGTGGAGAAGCATTTAAAACTAGTTAATACGGAGTTTGGAGACGTTTGCATTAACAACAAAAAAGTTTTTCTCACTAGAACTAGTTTTTCGACCGATCATTCCTATGACAGCTATATGTTATAGGCATTTGACAAAGCTTTAAGGAATTGTGCAAAAGCTTATAAAATAAATATGTGACAATTTAAAAGAGGTTTACGTTGAAAACAAAAAAGTTTTTCTAACTAAAACTATTTTTCTAACCTAACTTTTGTATGGCAGCTATCCTATATAGATGTCCGATTTCGTCCAAATTTGACAGAATTATGGAGAAGCCTTAAAAACTAGTAAATGCGGACTTTGGAGACGTTTGCATTGAAAACAAAAAAGTTTTTCTCACTAGAACTAGTTTTTCGACCGATCATTCATATGGCAGCTATATATTATAGTCATCCGATCCGGGCGGTTTCGACAAATGTGCAGCTTATTTGTACCAGAAGACTTTGTGCAAAGTTTGGTGGCGATAGCTTTAAAGCTGAAGGAGGAGATAGCATAGAAACAGACGGACATGGCTGTATCGACTCAGCTCGTCATGCTGAACAAGAATGTATATACTTTATGTAGTGGGAAATGCTTCCTTCTATGAGTTACAAACATCTGGACAATTTCAATATACCCTCTGCAAGGTTATAACAAGAAAGAAAGTCGGTCAAGCCCGACTATAACATACTCTGTACCATGAAACAGTCTTTTGATCATAACTCAAAAACCGCTCATTCGATCTTCTTCATTCCTTTGGCGGATTGATAAGCTATCCTGATAATTAAATATGTCCAGAAGGTACAAGCCATCTATCTTCAAAACTGTGGGAGATATGACGTTTTTTCTAAATTGCGGGGGCGGGAGGGGGCGTGGCCGAAATTGAAAATAAACTCGATCTGCCTGCAGACATAAGAAGCATATGTCCCATACATTTCAAACCTCTATCTCTTACCATCAGACGGACAGACGGACATGACTCGGCTGTTGATGCTGATCAAGAATATATATACTTTATAGGGTCGGAGATGCTTCCTTCTTAATGTTACATACTCTTGCACCAACTTATAATACTCTATGTACCTACGGTACAGAGTATAAAAGCGGCTGGCGAAAAAATTGATCACTAGTAGATAGAGAAATCTCCGCTTTCACTTGAAACTTAATTTAAGACTAGATACTGAAACTTTAACCACATTTTGAAGACATTCTAGACCCTACAGAGGCCCTCCTGGATGGTAAATAAGACAATTTGTTGAACTTCTGCATACCAACTGCCACTTCAATTGCTGATCCAACCCTGCCATGTCTCTCACCTTTGCACAAAACTTAACTTTAATTTAGACATTATTCAAAAATAATGCCCACCCCCGCCTCGGTTTCGGGCAAGTGAAGTCTTTGGCTAACATTGGGGTTAGCCGCTCCAACCCTCCCGGCAGAAACAAATAAAAGTGTAAACACTGATTTGGCACGCGCCTTGCTTGCCGAAAATTTATGCATAAAAAGTGCTCGGCAAAACCCATTGAGGCCACCCCTCGAACAAGGGGTAATTACCTGAGAGTCCCTTCACCAAATTCACGCATATAAACACGTATTTTGTGGGTGAGCCAACTGTGCGAGGCGGCAGCAGCAGCAGCCCACAAACGGCAATGTCTGGCAAAAACTTTTCCTTTATCATTATTATCCACCCTCCGCCCCCGCACCACCCGTTCCAAACAACATGCATGCATATGAATATGCTCCTGTCCTGCCCTGGAGTCATGTCTGGGCTGACTCCTTCTGGAGGTGTTATGGCCGGCTTCCGTAAGGACTTATCCGCTTTTTTGTAATGCATAATTTTTGTAAGCCAAGCCGAAAACTCACGTGCATAAATAATTTGAGTGTTGGCAACTTTTCCCTGTCGCTGCTGCTGTGTTTTAAGCAAATTATGTGCAATTATTCGCAAATTAACAGAAGAGGGGAAACAAAGGCAAAAACATATTAATGCTTATTAAATAAACTGGCCCGCCAGTTTATTGACTCCGCTTAGATCACATTTGGCAAAGCAAAGGCAAAGGCAAAGCCAAAGCCATTTATAATAATTTCATAATTTGCACAGACAATTTTGCAACAATTTAGTTAATTTATAGGCAGGTTTGCTTTTGGCTTTAAAATAGCCGTTAAATGCACAAAGGACACGCAAAGTTAGCACACACACACACACACACAGAGACACACACTCTCCGAATCCCAGCCGAATCCCACAATCCAAGGCTCTTGGCCAGGTCGACGGACCACGATGGCAATCAGACGATAAACTTATAAATGTTGCAGACGCCGCAACAGACGCAGCAGAGGCAGCCATACATATAGTAATTATAGCTATGGGCTAAATATCTGAGCTGAAGTTCGAGTTGGGGGCACAAAAATAACAAAAACCAGAAAGTTTAAGAAGAGTTTGTCGTTTGTGTTTTCAGTAAAGGGTTCTGTAGGAAAGGAAGCTGCTTCGAGAGTGAGGGATGGGGGGGACAGAACCATTTATTAAGTCCTTGCCAGTTAAACGAGTCATTTCTTTGATAGAATCCCCAAATTAACGGAAGCCACAGCAATTTTGGAAAATTAAGCACTAAAGAGAGCTCTGTTCTGGTTCTAGTATGGGTTGTTAACATTTTTACCTCCACCGCGTGCCCGTAGATGACCACGAATGCTGCTAGTGGAGATTCTTTTTGGTAGAAGGCTCAGCAGATTGGGATTGGTTTGGTTTTCGGTTTCGGTCAAGGCATTTTTATGAGCCGAAAGCTTTTCTTAAGTGTACAGGAAACGGAAGGGCATAACCCATGTCCATTTTCCATGGCCCGAGATGAACTACCCCACCGATAACGAAAATCGATTCGTTTGGATACCCTGGTTCGTAATGCTTCCTCGACTTTTAGAGCTTTCCGAACCCCAGGTTTGATTCGATTTAGTGGCTTCATCTAATCTCGAACTATCTATGATCACTTCGCCAATTTAGCAATTTAATTTGAAGAAAATCTGCAAGCTAGACCTGAACCAAAGGCCTGAGCACCAAACCTTCTCAATTGCTAATCTTTCGAATCTGAGACCTTTCAGAAATCAGTTCGAAGAATATCTTTAACCAGTTTTTATACTCTGTACCGTAGGTACATAGAGTATTATAAGTTTGTGCAAAAGTATGTAACAGGCAGAAGGAAGCATCTCCGACCCCATAAAATATATATATTCTTGATCAGCATCAACAGCCGAGTCGATATAGCCATGTCCGTCTGTCCGTCTGTCTGTCTGTCTGTCTGTCCGTATGAACGCACAGATCTCAGAGATGGTAAGAGATAGAGGTTTGACGTGTATGGGACATATGCTTCTTATGTCTGCAGGCAGATCAAGTTTATTTTCAATTTTGGCCACGCCCCCTCCCGCCCCCGCAATTTAGAAAAAACGTCATATCTCCCACAGTTTTGAAGATAGATGGCTTGTTCCTTCTGGACATATTTAGTTATTAGAATAACTTATCGATCCGCCAAAGGAATGAAGAAGATCGGATGAACGGTTTTCGAGTTATGATCAAAAGACAAAATTTTCTTGGTACAGAGTATGTTATAGTCGGGCTTGACCGACTTTCTTTCTTGTTCAGTATGTGTAGTTTCGCTGAAGTGTAAAAGAATGGTAGTTATGCAACGTTTTGTGACTGGAGACGAAAAGTGGGTTGATGCGAGCAAAGACACTACAAGGTAATTTCGTCAAAATGACAACTCTTGGCAACATTTTCCAAGGCCGGTCAAAACATACCTTAAAACGCTGCAATGGAAAGTCCTACCCCACCCGCTGTATAGCCCAAGCATGGCCACTTCCGAATATTGTTGGTTTGACGGCTTGACAACTTCAAAATTGGATTGTTTCGTGGATCGTATCAAAAGATGCTATCCGAAAATTGCCAAATCTTCTTGCAAAAGGAATTGTTGGCAAATTTTGTACATTAAAGCGTCAAGATTGATATAACGTAATCCTTTAAATCATATTTCTAGACAATACAAATAATGGGATGGTCGAAGGTACCCGAACTTCGTTTAGCCATACTGTTAAAGACAAAAATTTTGATACACTTACTGCGTTATATAAATGGGGATGTGTTGGTTGTAGTGGTTGTATTCCAGATATGTTTTGATATGACATTTTTCGCTGCACAAAATAGTAATCCATGGAGCCGATGTCTGCTGAGTTATAACCAATAGTCCTGATGTCGGAGGAAGCTCTGTAAATAAAAAACAATTATTTTTGCAATTAAAGACTGAAGAAAACGAAAACATAATGCTGAGTTGGATAAATGATTGGCCCAAGTTCCTCAGGCGAAGCATTAACATTAATGTAAGCATGCCAAAGCTATGTTAGCAAGCAGCATCTACTGCTCTGCCATAAATGATACGGGTCCCTCTTCCCTTTGTCCGTCTCTCTGTCTTTGCGTACACAAAGAATATAGAGGATATAAACTACCCATTGGATGATTTCCCGTAACCTTTTGTACTGGACATGTCATAAATATCTTTTAATCCTCCATTGAAACTGAAAATCGTACAAGGGATATGAAAAATGATCATCCTTTGGATGACTTTCAGTTCCGTAGAATGATTAATAGGATAATTTCGATAATTTTTGTATATGAACGCCCAGATCCCATGGATTTTCAGAGATAGAAGTTCGACAAGTATGGGACATATGCTTCTAAAACCTGCAGGCAGCTCAAGTTAATTTCTTGAATTTTTGCCACGCCCCCTATCGCCTCAAAATTTTGTAATCATTGTCATATCTTCTACAATTTGATAGATAGAAGGTTCGTTCCTTTAAGAAATATTTGGTAATCAGCATAATTTATCGACTCGCCAAAGGAGTGCTGAAGATCGGATGAACGATTGTCGAGTTATGAGCACAAGAATGTTTGCTGCAGCAGAAAAGTAGCAGCGCTGTTTGATTTCCGTATAGCACTCTCAATATATTCAGGATTATCTGTTTAAGCATCCTTAGAGAGCTTATTAAGGTTTAAAGTTTTAGTTTCGAAATGTCTTTTCAAATGTTTACTCCATCGTTTAATTGCCTGAGCATTTCTCCATAAGCTCAATACCACAATCATAAATTATAATCGATTTCTTTCACAAATGACTCGAGTGTAAAAATGGAAATGAATTATGAAATATTTGCGAAGCGGCTTAATGAGCCACAAGTCAACGCGAGCGGCGTCAATGTAAAAGTAGCTGTCACATTAGCACCTTACGCGATGTTGGACCCCAGATAAGTTAACGACAGTGGCAACAGCGCCGGCCGCCATCGCTGACCCCGACAGCCTCTTGTGACCGCCCGATGTGGCAGGGAGGCAAGAACCTTGCCTGGAAGCGTCTTGTGCACACTTTTATTTTTCACAAATGCCAAAAAAAAACCCCCCCAAAAAAAAAACAACATTGACAGGTAGAGGGAAAAATGATGTGATAAAAAATGTACCCAAGTTTATGCGATTCCTTGGCCAGCAACAGCAACAACAACAACAAAAAAAGGTCAAAAAGCGCCCCGAGACATCATAAACGAAGGTTCCAGCGACGGCAAAACAATAACTGCAGGCAATTTGGACTCTCGCAACTGTTTATTTGTCAAACATTTTTCTCTTTTTGACATGTCGACTTCCAGCGGCGAGGCCCAAGACGTCGCCGAACACGCGCGCTGCCTTTTCTTTCTTGTGTTTTTTTTTACCATTTTTTTTTGGGGGGTCTCCGGGTCCGGGTCAGATCCAAATGGGCAACCAACTGCGACAAGTTGGGATTCTGGATGTCCGAAAATTGTTATCGATGTTTTTGTCATGTTTGAGTCAAATTAAAATCCTTCAATAAACGGAAAACTGTCATTTCGGTTCACTGATATAGATATATATATATATATGATTATCCCTGATGCTGCATGCTAAGCAGGTCCTGTGAGCCAAGGATGTGTGGGATGTAGTTTTTAATTGGCTGATATGTTTGGGATTTTGGACAAAAGAAGGATCAAACATGATTTATCAATGGGGAGAAGCTTTTGATGTGGAATATAATTTGAGTTGTTAGACTCTGAAACAAACGAGAGCGTAAGTTGAAGTCGGCCCTGCCCGACTTCGAAATACCCGTTACTCAGCTCAACTCGGATAAGTATGCAACATTTTTTTAACTCGGCCATTTATTATCCGATTCTTTTGAGATTGTAGATATTGGCCACATAGACTACACTGCAAAATCTGAGCTCGATATCTTAAAAATTGTGGGAGTTATTCAATATTTTTTATTGCGGGGGCGGGAGGGGGCGTGGCCAAAATTTGAAACAAACTTGATCTGCCTACAGACAATACTAGCTTACGTATAAAATTTGGTTGCTCTAGCTCTTCTAGTCTCTGAGATCTAGGTGTTCATACAGACGGACGGACGGACGGACAGACGGACATGGCTATATCGACTCGGCTGTTGATGCTGATGAAGAATATATATACTTTATGATATCGGAGATGCTTCCTTCTCCCTGTTACATACATTTGCACGACTTTAGTATACCCTTTTTTCTCTACGAGTAACGGGTATAAAAATGGAAGAAATGGAATGGAATTTAAGCCGTTTTGTACTTCAAATTTTAAGTAGGTCGTTAACTTATCTGTTTAAAATTGGGTAAGAAACATTCTAAAAGCGAAATATAACTGTTAATATTATTGAAATGAGTACAAACGTTCTTGAATCTAGAATATTTTGTACTTACGGTAAGTTTACAGCTTTCAGAAAAGTGAGTTCTTAGTGCAAGTACAAAAATATGTTGGATTGAGTGCAAAATAGACTCATGAATCCAAAAAATGGGTGCCACAGAATGCGAATTACTTTTAAACAAGTCTGTTCTTGAAATTCCCAACTGATTCTGATGGTCAATTTCAGAACTACAGTAGCTCTAACTTGCTCTTTGGATATATCCTTGGTTCAATACAGAGACCCCTTTTAAGAACAGAGTGAAAACAGCTGTCGAATCGTATGGACTCAAACCAAGAACGTGATGTACATACTTGTTTGAAATACTCTTACTTTCTTTCTAAAATGTTTTTGGGCTGGCATTAGAAATTACTGGTCTTTAAGAAAGAACGCTTTGTACTTATTTTGAGAGCTTGACTTGAAACCATTCGAAGGTAAAAGTATTATCAAAAAGTTTCTAAAATAATGCAAAATATACTCAATATAATTTATAGAAAAACAGTCGACAATCAAACCTTTTTGGGATTTAAAAAATCGTACTTGATTTAAGAATTTTGTACTTAAATCAAGTATCTTTGCACATATCATACTATTGACACCGTTTGTACTTAATTCAAGTACAAAGTTCTTGGCTTTTGTTCGAAGAGTATAGGGATTTCTATAATATATTCCAAAATATTGAAAATATCGAACTTGGTATAAGAATTTTGTACTTTAATCAAGTATTTTTGTATTATTGACACCGTTTGTACTGAATTCAAATACAAAGTTCTTGGCTTTTGTTCGAAGAGTATAGGGATTTCTATAATATATTCCAAAATATTGAAAATATCGTACTTGATATAAGAATTTTGTACTGTAATCAAGTATTTTCGTACTATTGACACCGTTTGTACTTAATTCAAGTACAAAGTTATTGGTTTTGGTTCGAGGAGTATAGGGATTTCCATAATATATCGCTAGACAGTCTAACATCAAGTCTTTTGGTATTGAAAAAATCGTACTTAACATAAGAATTGTGTAATTAAATCAAGTATTTTCGTATTTATCGTACTATTGGCAAGTTTTTGTTCGCTGAGTATATGGATTTATATAATATATCCGAAAACAGTCTAAAATTGAGTCTTTCGAGATTGAAAACTCGTACATAGTATAAGAATTTTGTACTTGAATCAAGCATTATCGTACTTATCATTATATTGACACCGTTTGTACTAAGTTCAAGTAAAAAGTTCATGGTTTTTGTTCGCTGAGTGTGGGGACTACTCCGATTTCGGTTAGGATTGCTTTAGATTCAGCTTCTGCCACGCCCTAGGCTGAGTTGCTCTTAGTTTAGGGCGGAAAAGGCTCTTAGGTCGATTCCTTGCTAGGAAAATCCATCCGAAAACCAATTCCACAGGTGTACAACCTGTGCAAAACTTCACCCTCACACTCGCTCTGCATTCAATTTCCGTTTTTTGATACCCAAAATCCAGACCTTGGGCAAAAGTCTGTCCAAATTAGCTTTTGGCAACCACTTTTGCCCAGCGTATGTTAAGCATTAATCTTAAGCTCCGCTTTGTCTCCTCTTGTAATTTGATTTTATTTTGATTTAATTCGTTATCTGCGGTTGCTGGCTGGCAATTAAACATACTCTGTTCGCTTTCAGTTTCTATCACATCCCCGGCGGCTGGGCCATAAAAATACCAGCCACACCAACATTCGACAGTTGTACGAGTAATTAACCAAAAATCAAAGCCAAATCAAAGTGCATGGCAATTGTCGCAGAGTGGAGCTTAAACGGGGATGATGGAGGATTTGCGACGGAGGCGACTGGAAGATTGCCATTAATTTGTAGCGCATTTAAAGCTGTTGGGTGGATTTTATGTTTATGTGCGAGCGCATTAAGCAGGGCGGCGGCAACTATCGTCGGGAGGAGCACAAACAGAGCCAACAAAGTCAGAACGATTATCTTAATTTAATTGTCTTTTATTTATGTCAGCCATGGCATTTATTTAGCCAAATGGATTTGCCCGCAAAACGCCAGCTTCTGCATATTTATGGGTCTGGAGCGAGGGATATGTGTGTCTGTGTGTGTGGGAAAGAGCCAACTGACGTCTAAAGCCTACTCCGGCCTCCGGCCTGCAGCTTCTTCCGGCTGTCTGAACCGCCGCCCTGGGGCGAGCTCGTAAATAAGCCTCGTACGATAAACTGGCATTAGAAATTGACAAATTCAACTACCATTCCTCCACATACTGCCCTGACTTATGTAAATTTCGCCCCCCCCCCCCCCCCCCCCCCCCGCCCCCTACAGCCTGCTCGGCTGCTCGCTCGGATTGTGTTTCAATGCCCGCCAATAATCATAAAAACTAATTAATGTGCAGCGCCGCCCGGTTTAGTTACAAGTGCGTAGACACCAAACTTGGCTCGTATAATTAACGTCCCAAGTTTGTTGCCAAGGCGGTGCCGGGACATCTCTGGCAACCCGATATGCCATTTGCCAGACGACGCTTCGCTGTCGTTTTGTTTTTGCTTATTTTGCGCTCGATTAGCAGATAGTCAGTGAAATTAGTAAATGAAGCTGCAATCTCAAAGGCCATTTATATTTTTTGTTGTTGTTTTCTTTTCTTTTTTCCACCCCCCGCCCCCCCTCTGTGTCAAAATGTTTGGGGTGGAGCTGGTTGCAAAACTTTGGCCATAATGAAATTGGGCAAACATATTTATGCTGCCACCCAAACGCTTTTGAAGCACGAGTCTGATTAATCATTTTGCGTGGAGGGGGTTGGGGGTGGAGGAAGCAGCAATGAAATGGAGTTGATTATTAAGAGAGAGAAAAAAATGTTTATTTGAGAAGTAATTTCTTTGATTTTTTACCTCTCCTGCTGGAATGAATGAACACACATAGCTAGCATAACTTCTTAGATGGATATTAAGAATATTCAGTATTATTTCGGATCGATTGTGGACAGTATGGAAGAGAAAAAAACATAATTTGGAGCAACAATAACTGTTGCTGGGTTTTTGTTAGATAGGAATCAAAAAAAGGATCGTAAAACTGCCAAAACGTCAGAGCAGACGAGCAATCGATGGCAGTCAGTAGCTGATTACATCACATCCAAGCGTGCTTGTCAAACTCTGGACCAATCGAAAAGGCCTGATGCTCGAGGTCATGCTAGATTCAGAGCAGGCGAGCAATCGACGCCAGCTATTTATAAGCATCGCATACCAAATAGCTGATAAGACTGCGCACTAATCTCAATGACAATTAACAATTCAGGCTAAAATCTTCAAAAAAAAAGCCGGAGCAGGCGAGCAATCGATGCCAGCAATTTGCTGTAATCATCGCATACCAGAGAGCTAATGAGACTGCACAGCAATCTCAATAGCAACAAAAAAGTTTAGCGGCAGGGCATTCTTAAATCTGTAAAAAAAGCCTAAGCAGGCGAGCAATCGACGCCAGCAATTTGCTATAAACATTGCATACCAGAAAGCTGCTAAGACTGTACAGAAATCTCAATCGCCAGACTTGGTGTAACAGCAGTCCTGGCTTAAATATGCAGAAAAGCCGAAGCAGGCGAACAATCGACGCCAGCAATTTGCTGTAAACATCGTATACCAGAGAGCTGCTGAGACTGGGCAATTGACAATCCAGTTAATGATCTGCAGAAAAGCCGGAGCAGGCCAGCAATTTGCTATAAACATTGCATACCAGAAAGCAGCAACTGAGTCTGCACAGCAATCTTAATCATGTGGAACAAGTGAAGCGACTCGCCAGAATAAGATCTGCAGAAAAACCTGAGTAGGCGAACAATCGACGCCAGCAATTTGCTATAAACAGCAATCATAATCGCGAAGAACAAATGCGGCAGCAGGGCTGGCTTAAATCTGCAAAAAAGGCTGAATAGGCGAGCAATCGACGCCAGCAATTTGCTAAAAGCTTTGCATGCCAGAAAGCTGCCGAGACTGCACAGCAATTGCAATCGCAACAAACAAGTTAAGCGACAGTCCAGTGTACAAAAAAGCCGGAGCAGACGAGCAATCGACGCCAGCAATTTACTAGGAACATTGCATTTCAAATAGCTGATGAGACACCATTTAAAGCAGTTGCTCTAATAGAGCCTGTTGTTAAAAAGGGGAGCCAGCGGCAACAAACAGACGGAAGAAACTCCCCAAAGTAAATCTAGAAATTTTCAGAAATAATATTAAAGTGTGGTTTGTCATGAAAGCGAGTTTATAGACGGATGGTGCAAGTTTTGATAATGAAAAGGCTATAAAAGATGACAACTTTAGAGGGGTAAGTAAAAAATGTAGATTACATGGTTTATACAAATATAGAAGCTTTGCTGAAATCAGTATCAGATTTCATGCTTGTGTATGTCAGTTTTTGGCGAGAAAACACGATAAGCTGATGCTATGAGTACTTGACTTTACAGTTTTACACAAATATACCAAGTTAATATTGGACTAGTGAACTTAACAGATTCAACTTAACAGAATAACATATGTAAAGCACCTATTTCACAACTTCTATATAGAGTTACTAGAGATATGATTATAATGGAGCTATTTATCACATAAACTAAGAATTTATCGAGTAAAACTTGAGTGTATCTGACACATAAAAGCTATCTAGAAGATGAGAAATCGACCCTAGATAAAAACACAAAATATTAATAAGGTATTAGCTGTGAACCACAGCCCAAAAAGGTTACAGAAATTGAGCCAACAGGAAAAGAATGCCTTCAGGATCCTGACAGTTAACAGTTACCTGTACAAGTTGGGAAAAACAAACTTCCAACTATGCAGATTCTGTGAAGAGAAGGAGGAGTCCTACGAACATGTATAAGCACACTGCAATGCTCTGGCGAGGCACAGATTCAACAGATTTGGGCAATACAGCTTACAGCCCAACAAGATTAGTTGCCTAGAATCGACGAAAATCCTGACATTCGTGCAGGCGAGTTGCAACTCAGTAGGGGGCACAATAGACCAAAACTTCTTTCACTTCTATCGAAAACGACTTAAAGTCTATTTGAAAAGAATTCCCCCTGGTACCGTAAATTGTTATCTACTGCTTACAGTCAAAAAAAGAAATTGGAAAGTGAAAAATATACATTTGATTTTCACTTTTATTTGTTTGGTTTTTTTTTTTCCCAACCAAACAAAACATTCAACCGGCTATCGAAATGCATAAATTTTGTGGCGGCGGAAAAATCTCAATCAGCATTTTTAGGCGCTCACAAATGAAAACATAATTCAGCTAATAGATTTGCATAAAACATGGCGTTGCAGTCAAATAAATTTCATTTTAAGTGGAAGAGTTCAGCATCCATAAGCCGAAATCGTAGATAGCTTAATAATTTATATGCTCGACAAATGTGCTGACTTTGGTGTTGCTGTTCGCTGGTAATTAATATGAAAACAAGGCTTGTTTTTGGGGCCACCTCAGCAAATACAATGGCAGTGTGTGCATATGTTTGGCATTTGGCAACAAAGTTCTGCCAAGCTGTGAACTTTCCAATCTGACGTGCCGTGGTGCAACTAATGCCCCCAACACCTTGACAATCTACAGTGCCTGGTGGGGGCCACCAACTGGTTTGGTTTCGACTGTTTCGATTTTTGGTCTTTTTTTTTTCTTTTACATTTTTTATTAGTATTTTCTGGAGTCCATGCAGTCGCCAGTTATCTACATAATTAATGCATGTCTCGGGCCACACGAAAACATGCAAACGGCTGACATATTGACCCAATATCTAGGCAAAGGGCTTGACATTTGTGGAAACTTCAAGGCGGAGGGGCGAAATCCAAACAAAACGATATCAAAAGTCGAAGCAAGAGGAAAACCAGAAACATCGCGTGCCAAAAAGCCACAGACGTTTATTGGAATATTTATGCCTCTGCAAGTCAGGCAAATAATTAAAACGAAAAACGAAGCCGCAGAGTAGAGAGAGGAAAAAAAAAACAGGCCCCAATAATTATGAACAGATATAACTTGTGGTGGCTTTTGGGAATGACAGAAAATACTTTCAAGCTGTGATTAATGATGGGTCGTGCGGATTCGAACAGAAATATATTTGTTTTAAATTTGTTATTCATTTACGCAAGAGCGAGAAGTTGGAAATGCCAATGGTTTGAGGCTATAAGGGACCAACACGATTGATTTTATATCGAAGTGCAGGTTTCTGAGTGCATACAACTAGGAACAGGCTTAACAAAGTTCTAATTGCCTTAAAAGTTGGCAGTAAACGGACGTAGATGTGTTTACCTTGAAGCGCGGAAGATTTTTTTGCACATTTTTCTTATATCTAACGGCTGATTGCCTTAAAAGTTGGCAGTAAACCAACATAGATGTGTTTACCTTGAAGCGCGGAAGATTTTCTGGCACATTTTTCGTATATACAACGGCTGATTGCCTTAAAAGTTGGCAGTAAACGGACGTAGATGTGTTTACCTTGAAGCGCGGAAGATTTTCTGGCACAGTTTTCTTATATCTAACGGCTGATTGCCTTAAAAGTTGTCAGTAAACGGACGTAGATGTGTTTACCTTGAAGCGCGGAAGGTTTTCGGGCACATTTTTCGTATAAACAACGGCTGAGTGCCTTAAAAGTTGGCAGTAAACCAACATGGATGTGTTTACCTTGAAGCGCGGAAGATTTTCTGGCACAGTTTTCTTATATCTAACGGCTGATTGCCTTAAAAGTTGGCAGTAAACGGACGTAGATGTATCAACCTTGAAGCGCGGAAGATTTTCTGTTCTGTCGGCTGAAAACCTATCAACAAAATCATCATAATAAAAATTTGTTCAAGTAGAATGAAAAGTAGTCCCCCCCCTCGCATAAAAAGTCAGCATGGCCCCATAAATTATCTAATATAAAATCGTTCATTATATTCAAAGAATTTACGACATTAGAAACGCACACAATTGATAATTGCTGTCGTCTGGTTTTTCTCTCCACCATTTTTCACAATGACCAATTAAAACGGTTCCTTTCTTGCCGTCCACGCAGTCTTTTCTTTTTTTTATGATTTTGATGACGATTTCGGCGCCTTGTCCAACGACTTGGGGAGCACCATAAAACTTGAATATTCCCCAAAAAAAACCAAAAAAAAAACTCCATTTCCAAATCCAATTCAATTTTCCAACAGAGTTGTTGGCCATGCGCTTTTGTGACACCTCAATAAAAAATCAAAAGACGTTACTTTTTAACCCAACCGCCGGGGGAGGAAGCTGACCGAGCTGGCGCCACTCGGTATGGATGACCGACGTCCGAGTGAAGATGCTTGCATAAGTAGGCAGATTGAACCAAAAATTGACCCCCCGTGGTATGAAAATTAAAATTTTATTTGTTTAGCGAACGGAGTGACAGCAACAACAGCAACAACAACAGGTACCACGACCCCCGCCCCGTGAAATATTAATCAAATACAAATAATACAAACAGCATAACAAACAATATAACACTTTCGGTATAAAACTCTGAGCGCAAATCCAATTAATAAAATCAACTTTGTTGTTGTTGTTTCGGTTCTGTCTGGGTTTTCGTTCTCGGCGATTTAAATATCACAAGTGGAAATCAGTTTGCCCACGCTGAGAGTTCACTGTCGTCTATTAATTCATTAAATTATGCTTTATATGTTGAATTTTTTGAGAGCGGTCAACTTTTTTTTTGTATTTTGTATGGAAAGGAATTGTGGTCACTTTTGAATTGGCCAAAGTTTGTATACCCTTATATACCCTAAGCATAAGAAAGCTCTAGAAATAGTTAACATTTTTAATAGAAATTTATGCAAATGGTTTGGTTCGGAGTTTTGAACCTATCTTGAAATCACAAGTGCAAATGTTAGCGCACGTACCTGCTTTGTAGATTCTTGGCTAGTTGAA
Source organism: Lordiphosa fenestrarum (assembly GCA_035044985.1). NCBI lineage: Eukaryota > Metazoa > Arthropoda > Insecta > Diptera > Drosophilidae > Lordiphosa > Lordiphosa fenestrarum. The sequence goes on along the minus strand of JAWNNO010005300.1, from coordinate 332,506 downwards.
ACCAAGGCTGGAAGCCAGTATGTTACTGAACCACCTAGAACCGGTACGGTTCGAAAGATTTGGGACCTTTAATCCGGAGCTTTAACTAACACTAATGACCCCTCTCATAGCTGAACCTGACACTATCTATGCGGTAATAGTTTGCTTCAAAGCGTTGGCTGCAAACCGGGTTTAAACATTCATTTTACTGTAAACCAAACCTCTTTGAAAATAAGCTAAAGCCGAACCTGTTCCGAACCTAAAATTTCTGTACATTCATGAAATTAGTTACTAAAATTAAATAAATGTATTGCTTTTTCTATATTAATACTGTGCCAAGCACTGGCTGAACAAGGCTCGCACCAAAACCTTCGCCTTTGAGGTTTTTACCTAAAATTATCGAACCTTAACTCTTGGTAAATTATGTTTAAAACCAGCGAGATTTGGAAAAACTATAGGGTTTGCAGCTTTGGTTCAAATTATTCATAACATTGCTTTGGACCTGATTGAAGAATCCAACCTTAAACTTTTTGCTATATTTGAACCTCCGGAACGTAAATTTGGCAGAATATAGAAGTATTTGAGACTTGGTTAGTACATTTTTGCCTAATTATACTCTGTACCGTAGGTACACAGAGTATTATAAGTTTGTGCAAAAGTATGTAACAGGCAGAAGGAAGCATTTCCGACCCCATAAAGTATATATATTATTGATCAGCATCAACAGCCGAGTCGATATAGCCATGTCCGTCTGTCTGTCCGTATGAACGCACAGATCTCAGAGATGGTAAGAGATAGAGGTTTGACATGTATGGGACATATGCTTCTTATGTCTGCAGGCAGATCAAGTTTGTTTTCAATTTTGGCCACGCCCCCTCCCTCCCCCGCAATTTAGAAAAAACGTCATATCTCCCACAGTTTTGAAGATAGATGGCTTGCTCCTTCTGGACATATTTAGTTATTAGGATAACTTATCGATCCGCCAAAGGAATGAAGAAGATCGGATGAACGGTTTTCGAGTTATGATCAAAAGACAAATTTTCTTGGTACAGAGTATGTTATAGTCGGGCTTGACCGACTTTCTTTCTTGTTTTTCTATAAATTTAGCAAACTGGTTTAAATTGAAACCTGTTCCCAGATAATTCTTTAATAAATAGATAAATGGGTCACGTTCTTTATGAGAATCATTTATACAACCCCTTCCTAGACTGTCTATTTCTTACAAAAATGTACAGAAATATCAGATTAGCACATTATAGTGCTTGCCTTTATACAGTTCTTAATGTGTTTGGTACCTTTGATATGCATAGGAATTCTCAGCTACTGTCTGGCAAGTAGCTATCCGTTTTTAGACGACTTATATAGCAATCGACATATAGCGGACTACGAACTCGATAAAATTCACTATAATAATAGGAATTTAGGTTAAATAAATTTAAATCTAGCGATTTACCATTGTTTTTGATGGTGCTTTGTTTGATATACAAAGTACTAAGTACATCAACACACTCTTATTGAGATAAACCACTTCTAAAGATGAGAAAAATTCTTAAAATTTTTATTTTAAAGTCAAGTTAATGCTTTCAACTCATTCTAAACAACACAAATAGCGTAGCTAGTACATCTAAGCGTTTCTGATCAAAAATGTTAAACTTTATTTAGGTATTAACAGATTTTAACTATTGAAACTAGATTTAACATATCCAGACATATAAAGAGTACCCCTGCTATTAAGATTAACAGTATTCGGAGAACGTTTAACCTTTTAAAAAAGTTTATTTCCAATTCCCTTCCAACATATAATATGATTCTTTACTAGAAATTCATGTTAAAGCAAATACTACTAGGTAAGCACACTCAAAAATAATACTAGATTGTCCATGTGAACTCAGAAACCAGCGAATAAAATCGTCAAACGGTAACCAAATTTGTTAAAACAGCATTTGTTTTAACTAGAATTAAAAGGACTTTACTCATAAATCTTAAAACTATAAAGCATAGAACAAAATAGTTAAACCAATGGTGGCCAAAGTAGAAACTTACATGACTAAAAGTATGAAATGAAAGTTTAATAATTATAGAATTTTGTAAATTTTTATCTTGAAACATTAACAACTTAGTTGAAAATTGTTGTCGTTAGGTGTTACTAGCACAAAAGTACCAATAGCAAAGCAAACTTAGGGTACAGTTGAAAAACTGGGTATGAGTTGATGTTTACAGAAGTCCCTTGTATCAGAATTCAAGGTTCTCATCTAGGTAAGATAAATCTATCAAAAGATTGATTATAATTTCTTTGATTTCTCTCCTTGCTATTGAAATTTGCAGGGTTATAAGCATTCCAGGTCCCAGTTATATCAATTTAAATGAGTAAAATAAGCATTTTGGGGGGGTGCTCTCTGTTCAAGAACATTTCAAAGGTATATTTTCACTTTTAAGTGTATCCAAAATATATAAAAAAAAAATAAATATTTATTTGGTTATTTTGTATATTTTGTTAGCTGATTCTTCCCACCAAATTTGGTTAAATTGTTTTTGCTAATTTTTATGTATAGTCAATTTATTTAAATCATTAGACGAAAACTAATTTTTTAGTGTCACATGCGAAATTAATAAAATTGAGCGGGAATGTTTGATTAATTAAAGGAAGCAGCTCGCAAACAAACACACACAAACACACGCACTCACGCACACCCACACCTGTGGGTACGCACATAAGTAGACACAGCCGGCTTCGAGTTGAATTCGTTGGGCAAAGTTGAGCGTTGCGGGTTAATTACCATGTCAAATTCAAACAAAAACAACAAAAGCCAAAGCCAACAGCAACTTCCATACCGACAACAGCAGCAGCAGCAACAACAACAGCAACAACAGAAGGAGGTAGTTTATCATTACAACAACAAATGCGACCGAGGAACGGTAGTCAACAAAAATAATAGGCTGCCAAAAGGTACAAGGCGGCAGAGCGTACCGCAAAACGATGAGTGCGAGCGAGAGGGGGCTAGGAGTAGGCCTAAGTAAAACCTTTTCTTATCATAATTACGCACAAAACGTAGAGACAGGTAGAGGCCGCCCGTCTGGCAGCATTTAATTGAGCAAAGCGTGGGCGTTGGAGACAAATACACTCGGAACAATTCCAGGGGGGAAATGATTCTTACCACAATTTATGTTAGTTTCAGAGTTTCAGACCAAATATTTTTCATTTCAATCTTTAAAAATCTCTAAAAACGTAACCAAATAACAGCTGAGGCAAACGTGTGCCAAGTAGCCTTTAAATAGCTAACAAAAGTAGTCCCACATTCACTACTGAAAGCTGTACAAGAGACTAGATTAGTTGTGTAAAAGCACGCAATCATTCGGCGCACAACAACGTTTGCATGACATTTTGCAGTTGTGTTCAATTCTGCACAAATTCATAGGAGAGAAATAGAAAAGACATAGTTTGTTGCAATTTGTCTTTGTTCAAGTCGCTTTTCGCACTGAAAAGGCTATGCGCAATGGAACAACAACAACAAATGCAGCAGAGCGTATAGCCTGCGGGCAACCCTGCTTAATTAAAATTTATATTCTGAACCACTAAGCCTTTGTAGTCCAAACTTTACACACACATGAGCTTGAATTCTTCTGACAAAGATAGCTCTAGAGTTTTGATCGCTCCACAAAGCTTAAGATCCGCTTCCTGGCCCTGTTTCCCAATGAGCTGGTTCAGTTCTTGCCACAATCATAATATCTAACACTCCAAACGACTTGAGTTTTATACAAAAAAGCAAACAAGTAGTATACGATAGTGTATGCTTAGTAGCCCTACTACAGCGAACATTCTTGCGCTCATAACTTGACTATAGTTCATCCAATCTACCACCGTACGAACCGTCTGTCTACAAATCTAAGGAAGATATGACATCTTTACCGAATTGCAGCGGAAGTCTGGGGCGTGGGAATTGGCTATGATGTTCCAGCATCAACTCTTCTCCTACAAAGAGTCTCAATCTGTCTCAATAGTTAGTGTATCAACAATTGTCTGTCATATTTAACCTTTCATCGTTGTACGATTCATGTTTACTTCTACAGGATGGACGATAATGTCACTGGAACCATTCAACAAAGTTGACCATTGTGCACAACTTTTGTTTCAAAGCTATAGAAGTTTTTGGCTTTTTCAAAAGAAAGCCTAACAGTTCCTCTACCTTTATGTCACTTTACAAATCTATGTTTCTCTATTCTTTGGTTTGGATCATGTGTCTGTTTCCTTCAATGCCAAAAATATCGGAAGCAACTCAAATCTGTACAAAAACAGTTTCTAATTAGGATTTCAATATGCTAGATGCCTAGGCTAGACGAGCTTAGACTACGTTTATTGGATCCTCTATAGGTCTTCCCAAATAATCCCTTAGAGTGTTGTTTCTTCATAATCTTCTGTCAAGGGAGTTTGACTCAGAGCTTTCCTTGGCCTTAGAGGTTTGCCTTTTTCTCACGAAGTACAATTATTATATCTAACTATTCTCTTCTTGGTCTTGATATTGGCAAAACTCTACTGTCACATCCAAATGGTTAATGTTCACTTAACAGACTGATTGAACTTTGTTAAAGTATAAACAATAAACAATAGATCTCTGGTTCGTCCAGTAAAAACACTTTTCTTTTCACAGCCCAAGGGCCCAAGTCGAGCTACTCTCATTCATTTGGCTTGGGTGCTTCTGATTATCGCCCTAGAAAAAGGGACCTACAGTTTAACGCAGAATTTGTAAGGCAATGTTTGAGAAGCTTTTAAATGGCTAGTTACTAAAGAGCTGGCGGCAATAGCTAGTGAAGGTGACCGGATGTGTAAGTTATTTTTTAAAAGAAAAAACATTTTTATTAGATGTTAGCACCCTAGACCCTCTTGCACAGCAGGCACACACACTACCTGTTGCACCACACCTGGTAACTGTGCTTGCTTTACCTAGACGAAAAATTTGCCTTAGCCTAGCTATTCAGATAACGCCGTGTATTTGTTCTTTAGACTTTATTAACTTACAATTTTTCTCTCAGTGTGTAGTTAAGGTCGCGACAAATGCAAATGCTCAATTGAGATCGAGGAAAGAGAGAGAGAGAGAAAACTAGAGAGCAACTCCCATTGCAGCTGCCTAGGTGCTTGTCTCAATAGGCGTGGCACACGCCCATTCCTAGACCTCGACCTGGGCCCACGCTTCGCTGGCGATTTGCGCACTTAACAAACATCCATTTATAACCGCCGTCCAGCCGTGCGGACAGGCCGCACTTTATATACATGTCCAGCTCCCATTCCAAAGACCCAGTGCGTAGTACATTATAATGAAATTATGCATACAGAACCACATCGCTCATATATATAAAGCGGGAGAGTGAGTGAGAGCTGGACGCATCGTCGACCAAGTGACGCCGCGTATTAAAATAATGACTTAATTTCGTTCTATGCATGAGGCCTAACGCTGAGCTGCTCCCTGATCCCTTAGTTGCATTTGACTTGGCGCGTTAATTGCCATCTAGACACAAACACAAACACACACACATTGGACATGGAGACCATTGCTTTATCGGGGCAAACATATTTTGATATTATGCATGACAATAATTGAACGCCTGGAATGGCGCATAATCAAGCTGCAAATGCATTATGAATGGGAGTTGGAGATGGGGCCGCCCAGCAGTTGCCGGCAGACAGCCAGACAGATGGATAGTTAAATAGATACGAAGTTAGATGAATAGGATAGGAATAGACAACGTGGCTGGAGGGCACAGGGTGAATCATGAGTCACTGATGGCGTTAGTTGTGATATGGAGGAAGGTGGTGAAATGGTAAAGTAAAGTTGGTGTAGGTGAGTTAGATCGATAAGGTATTTAAAGATAAAGTTTTTGGATCACAAGGTTTTCGCAAGGTTTTACCAGGGTGCAATTATATGTAGATTCATGACAGGATAACGCCGATAGTCTCGTTAGAGCCTTGTAGAAGCTTAGAATGAAAAGCTTTGCGTAGACAAAAAGCTTTACCTAGACTTATAAGATCTCAAAACTTAAGTACAAAAGCTTTGCGTAGAATGAAAAGCTACGCGTAGATAAAAAGCTTTACTTAGACTGTTAAGAAGACAAGCTTACGAACAAAAGCTAAGCGTAGAATGAAATGCTAAGCCTAGACTGGTGTCAAACTTATGCACAAAAGCTTTGCGTAGAATGAAAAGCTAAGCGTAGATAAAAAGCTTTACTTAGACTGATAAGAAGACAAGCTTACAAACAACGAGAAAGCCAAGCTAACTTCGTCTGTGCCGAAGCTTTTATACCCTTGCAAGTGCTCGCTTAAATATTTTCAAAAAATACTCTTTTTCCCATTTTCCGACCGATCGTTCGTATGGTAGCTATATGATATAGTCATCCGATTTGGACAAAAACTTGTAGAATTATGTAAAAGCACGAGAAACAAACAAATACAAAATTGCAGGATGCTACCATTAAAAACAAAAAAGTTTTTCTAACTAAGACTGTTTTTCAGACCTATCTTTTGTATGACAGCTATACCATATAGTTGTCCGATTTTAATAAAAATTGGTAGGATTACAAAAAAAAACATAGAAAACCTACGATTACAAAGTTTAGACACGTTTCCATTGAAAAGAAATAAGTTTTTCATACTAAAACTAGTTTTCCGACCGATTGCTCCTATGGGAGCTATGAGATATAGTCATCCGATCCGGTCGGTTCCGAACATATTAGTGGTGTGCAGCAAAAAGAAGACTCTGTGCAAAATTTCAGCTCGATAGCTTTAAAACTGAGAGACTAGTTCGCGTAGAAACAGACAGACAGACGGACGGACAAAGCTTAATCGACTCAGCTCGTCACCCTGATCAAGAATATATATAGTTTATGGGGTCGGAAATGAATATTTCTATGCGTTGCAAACTTCTGGGCAAAATTATAATACCCTTTGCAAGGGTATAAAAAAAGCTATGCTTAGAATGAAAAGCTAAGCGTAGACTAGAGTCAAGCTTATGAGCAAAAGCTTTGCTTAGAATGAAAAGCTACGCGTAGACAAAAAGCTTTACTTAGACTGATAAGAAGAGAAGCCTACGAACAAAAGCTTTGCGTAGAATTAAAAGCTAAGCGTAGACTGGAGTCAAGCTTATGAGCAAAAGCTTTGCGTAGACTGAAAAGCTATGCGTAGATTGAAAAGCTCTATAGCCAAAATTGGTTACTGAAAACAGTTTTTAACATACCTGTTCCTCTTAGCAAGCCCGACTTCTACTCAAATGTAAAGGGTATCACTTTGTCAAGACACTCTTCAACCATTTCGTTCCACCAACCAAATCAACCTGCCTTCGGTCTGCCTACACACACACACAGTCACAATTAACTCTGAACCAGTTGTCACTTTTGGTCTGCTTGACCCATTTCATCATTATCATTCAACGTGGCGGTGGTGGTCATTGTCATTGTCTCTCCTCATTTCTTCAATTTACTCATTTTGTCTGTCAGCCAGTTGTTGTTGTTGGTTCTCCGAGCTAAGCTTGAGCTTCGACTGCGGCTTCAGTTTCGGCACACTCAACTGACAGCTGTCATAATTAATTCTGACGTTTTGTGGTAATTAAATATTCTCGTGCCGGAGGTGCCTCAAGTACCGGGGGTGGTCCGTTTCAGTTTTGAATTTCGGTTTTGATTAGCCCGGCCCCAAACAGCTCAATAATCACCACCCAGCTCCTAGCTCCTGCCCCGGCCCAAAACCAATTTAACCAGCCATCAGTCAAAGGTGCTTAGAACGAAATTGAAATTACCGACGAGCGTCCGTTGGCAGCTACTTTTTCTTTGTGGGCTGCCATACTTAAAGACCACTCACAGTTTCTTTTGGGGAGTGGGGTGGGCCGGCAAGTAACCGCATTGCATTGTTTGAGGTCGACGGAAGGGCTGGCCGGCTGTGCGGTTCATATGCACGCGGCCGGAAACGACCTTGGCACGTTATCGTTGAGTTTTCATCACTTTCATATTCATACAATTTTCGAACGATGCCTGTAGTAGCACCAACACCACCACCAACACCACCCCATCTCTCACTCCGGCTCCGACTGTGCTCAGGCATGCATACAAAGCTTTGGGGCGGCGGCGACGGCGGGGGTGTGTCGGCATGTCAGCTGTGCCCTGGACATTCGACAGGACCCCGGCCAGAGCACACCAGAGCACGGCTATCTGTGTCAGAAAATCTGAACTACCCAAACATACGTTATGAGTTTTCTTTGTTACGAGAAACAGTTTTAATGGCCCGAGTCGGGCCACAATTTCACTGAAATCTGCTCAAATTTCATATTTTGTTTTGACAGGCACTCACCTTGGCCGACTGTGCACGGACGGGGACCATTTGTGGATGTGGATCGGTTGGTGGGTTGGCGTCCGTTGGTGCCAAACAATTGACATTTAAGCGGCATTATAGAGTAAGAGGATATTTGGTTTGTTTGTGGATATGTGAAATGGAATGTTTAATAAAATATGGAAATACTTGAATGGGTTTTGTGTAAAATGCAATTTACTTGGTCCTTTCAGCTCGTTTTATCAATTTGCAGAGGCGGAAATGGATTAAAACCAGCATTTTTTGTGGATAAGAGTAGGACACAGTCGGGTCTTAAGATAAGTTTTCCGTTTTGTTAACAACAGATGGCATCATTTATGTTTAACTTTGGATGAATATTTATATTGCAAGGTTGTATCTCCGACCCCTTAAAGTATATATATATGCTTGATCAGCCTCAACAGCCGATTCGATATACACGGATCGAAGTCAGTTTGTACGAACAAACACATCTCGGAGTTGGTAAGACATAGAACTTCGACATGTATGGAACTAAAACTTCTGATACCTGCAGGCAGATCAAGTTGTATTTTCTGATGTTGCCACGCCCTCTCCTGCCTCCTCAATTTGGAAAAAGTCTTATATCTTCCGCAATTTTAAAAATAGAAGGTTCGTAACTTCTGGACATATTTTGTTATCAGTATTATATATCGATTTGCCGAAGAAATGGTTTAGATCGGATAAACAATAGACGAGTTATAGGCAAAAACAAACATTTATGCTGGGCAGCACCTGCTGAAACAGCAATGGGCAGCACTCGGCACTCTCTAACACTTTGCCTAATAAATACTAACAATGGGAGGTATATAGTATGTTATAGTCGAACTTGCTGGCGTTCTTACTTGTTTAGTGTACACTTTTTTGACAGTTTACTCGTATTTCATGGCTTGTAAAAGAACAAAAATGCTCGGTAAGGTTTGCCTTTTCTTCATAAATAGACTTAAAAATAATACGCGTTTGCCAATCATTGAATTTTTGAGCTCTGTTATTAAAATGCTATAAGGTGAACGTTGTCTTAATCGAAGAAGCTTATTATTGGGTTTTTCAACAAACAGAATTGCTGAAGTTGGTCTAAAAAGCAGGCAAGAGTCAATATGAAAAATCTACAAAAACTTCAAAAGGATGATCAGACCATGGAATTTATTGAAAATGCAGAAAATTTGTTACTGACCTTACATAATATTTAATTAAGCAGGGAATGATCAAATTAAATAGACCTCCGGCAAAAGGAATGGTCCATTGAATCAACTTCGATTGCAAATATAGGAAAGTTAACTTCTTTTCTAACTAAGACTACTTTTCGGACCTCACTCTTCTATGGGAGCTATACTATATAGATATCTGATTTTGACCAAACTTAGTGGAATCATGTAAAAGTATAGTAAACTGAGAAATACAAAGTTTGGTGGCATTTCAATTGAAAACAAAACAGTTTTTCTGACTAAAAATAGGTTTTCGACCCATCGCTCCTATGACAGCTATATGCTATAGACGTCCGATGTAGACAAGATTTTGTAGAATTGTTTAAAAGCATATAAAACCAACGTATGCTTATTTTAAGGACATTTCCATTTAAAACCAAAAAGTTTTTCTCACTAAGACTACTTTTCAGACTCTACCTGTCTATGACAACTATACTATATAGATGTCCGATTTCGACCAAACTTATTGGAATCATGGGAAAGCATAGCAAACTTAGAAAAACAAAGTTTGGAGGCGTTTCTATTGAAAATAAAAAAGTTTTTCTGACTAAAAATAGGTTTTCGACCGATCGTTTCTATGACAGCTATATGCTATAGTCATCCGCTTTTGACAAAACTTTGTAGAATTGTATAAAAGCATATTAAATAAACGTATGCTAATTTTAAGGACATTTCCATTTAAAACCAAAAAGTTTTTCTCACTAAGACTTTTCACTTACTTTTCAGACTCTACTTTTCTATGACAGCTATACGATATAGATGCCAGATTTCGACCAACCTTAGTGGATTCATGGGAAAGCATAGTAAACTAAGAAATACAAAGTTTGGAGGCGTTTTCATTGAAAACAAAAAAGTTTTTCTCACTAATACTTACTTTTCGACCGATTGTTCCTATGGCAGCTATATGCTATAGTCATCCCATTCGGCCGGTTCCGACAAATGTGCAGCGTATTTGTACTAAAAGACTTAGTGCAAAGTTTGGTGAAGATAGCTTTCAAAATGGCGGAGGAGATAGCATAGAAACAGACGGACATGGCTAAATCAACTCAACTATTCATGCTGATCAAGAATATATATAATTTATGTGGTCGGAGCTGCTTCTATGATTTACAAACATCCGCACAATTTTATAATATCCACAGCAAGGGTATAAAAATGCTCAGTAAGGTTTGCCTTTTCTTCATGAATAGACCTACGATCAGCGTTTGCCCATCCTGTGTGAGGTCTATCCTGTACAGAGACAAGCCAGTCACAATTGCATCCCTGCAGAACAACATGACAGCGGAGATTGGTGAGATACCGACCGAAATGCAGGAAAAGTATGACAAAATGGAAGATTAATGCTCTTAGTACTCTTAGACGAGAGTTTTCGAAAAATTCTCTAAGCTTTCTTCTCTAAGTGACACCCTTAGCTAGGTAATTTCCATTTCCCCACAAGAGTTTTGCAACTTTTTACAGGCTCTCAAGATGAAAGTCAAGTAAAATGGCTGTTGCCATTTCATTAAAATGTAATGAAACCCTTCGATCGATGGCACATAAAAAAGTTTGCTATAAAATTGTAAATACACCAATACCAAGGCACATCAGCTGGCTGTGCGTGTGTGTGAGTGTTCACTTGCAATAAAATGAAGTTGAACAAATCGTATCATAAAAATGGAGATACACAAAAACGGTGCGACACAGGACAATTTTTGGGTATGCACCATAAAATTTTCGCCAAATGTCGTTTGATACGAACACGCTTATCACACACACACACACACACACACACACATTATGAAGTCGTAATAATGCGTGTGTGTGTGTGGGTAATGTGAGCGTAGCTCTCATGTAAAAAGGACACGCAAAACCGCGCAACAAATATAAACATATCGAACACAACGAAGCACAAGCAAACAACAACAACAACAGCAACAACAACAACGACGACAACGACAATGACAACAATAATAACCCCATCACGTATACGCCGCGTGTGCCTGGCGCTGCTTGAGGTCCTGTTCCTGGGTCTGGGGTCCGGGTCCGGGACCGCGACTCGCCTTTGATAAAATGACATTAAGAAGTCGTGACAATGCCACTAACTGAACCCAAAAAGGAGACGTCGCCCGACAGCCGTCAGCTGGAGCAACACTCGAGACTTGAGTTGCCGCACAGTGGTACCATTACTTGGTTATGTCACTTGTATGCCTTTACCTTACTCCCGCGCCTGCTGCTACCACTGTTCATTGACTCTAGGCCACCGTCTGGCAGTGCCATCTCTTTACAGTCACTCACTTGTGCCCTGGTCTATCTGCATTGTAATGTCCTTTGAGATACGGCAAAAGCGGCGATTCCACTCGAAATAAACTTCATCAGGCTGTCGGGCCATTCCCCCGCTAGTCGTACAGTTGTGTCAACAAAACGAACGTGCCAATGTGCACATTAGAAGGAGCTGCTCCGCCCCCCCCCCCCTAGATGGGGTTACATTTACATGTTGTGCGCGGGGGGGAGGGTTGGACGAAGTTAAATAGAATTTGTTTGCAGCAGCAGCAAGCCCCACCGCCAAAAAATGTTGTGGTCGCCGGTTGGTTGTTGTTATTGCTGGCCCAGCATTAAATTGAATTTGTCTAATGACAAGTTGTTGCTTTTTCCCCCGTCCGTTCCTAGTGGTAGTCAGAGTGTCATTCTAATGGCCAAGTACTGAGAGCACAATAACTGTTTGCCTAACGGCCAGCAGTTAAAAGTAACTACCATAAGCTACAGGTAACCACCAACCCCCACCACCACCACCACCACCATCCAGGGGTTGGGGGGAGTTTAGGCGGCGAAAGTGCTGGCAACTATGGGAACATGTTTTCGACTAGCAAACAGGACAAACAGTGTTTTTTGTTAATCAAGTTCCACTACACAAAGCAGTGAAAAAAACAAAGGAAAAACACATGTTTGCAAAATTAATGACATTTTAATTGTCGTCTCGTTGAACGATTTGTTCAACCGATGGGGAAATTACTTTGATTGAGTAACAAATTACCAAGGACCTGGAATAAGTCAGATTTTGTGCTTGCAGGAAACGATTAAGCCTGTGATAAGTGGATCAGTAGGCGCTGGAAGTTGTATAGATTCTCCTACACAGAAAGATTGTTTTTTATAACCTATTTTTTGATATCAAATGATATCCAATTTTCATATCCTTTGGCTGATTTTCAGCTCCTTTTGATACAAATTTAACATCCATTTGACATTAGAAACATATTTTAATAACCAAAAATGGTTAAAACAAAATATCAACTCCAAATGGATACCGAAATCATTCCTTTTTTCTCTTTGAAGCAAGAATTATATTCAAAATTCATGTACGTACTCTTAAACTTCTAGCCTAGAGACAAGAGCTGAGTTGCAAACAGGGCTGCAAACCGGTTTTGAACCGAACCGGTTCGAACCCGGAATTCCGACTTTCAGATTACTATGAACCGAACCTCGAACCGAACCTCTTAAAGTACTTAAGCTGAACCTGAACCTGTTCCGAACCAATAATTTCGGTTCGGTTCAACAAAAACTAAAGACATGAAAAAATTTGACATATTTCCTAGCAACTTCTTCTCTTATCCTGATGGTTCTAAAAGACTGAGTCTTACAATCGGCAGGAAAGATTAATGCAAGCATCTATAAAAATGTTCAGAATTACCATTAGAATCCCTACACAAATAAGCCTCTGTTTTTATACTCTGTACCGTAGGTACATAGAGTATTATAAGTTTGTGCAAAAGTATGTAACAGGCAGAAGGAAGCATCTCCGACCCCATAAAGTATATATATTCTTGATCAGCATCAACAGCCGAGTCGATATAGCCATGTCCGTCTGTCTGTCCCTTGGAAAGCACAGATCTCAGAGATGGTAAGCGATAGAGGTTTGACATGTATGGGACATATGCTTCTTATGTCTGCAGGCAGATCAAGTTTATTTTCAATTTTGGCCACGCCCCCTCCCGCCCCCGCAATTTAGAAAAAACGTCATATCTCCCACAGTTTTGAAGATAGATGGCTTGTTCTTTCTGGACATATTTAGTCATTAGGATAACTTATCGATCCGCCAAAGTAATGAAGAAGATCGGATGAACGGTTTTCGAGTTATGATCAAAAGACAAATTTTCTTGGTACAGAGTATGTTATAGTCGGGCTTGACCGACTTTCTTTCTTGTTTAAGATCCTTTTCTCCAAAGCTTATTGAATTATTCACAAAATAAGAGCTTAACATTACCGTGGAAACACTTTTGGTACGTAAATCGACGCAATTTCCTTACAGTTTATTTCGTATTTAGGTCGATTACAATATAAACTTGTATTAAGCATGGGCTGAATCAAGGTGCGAACCAAAACCGTGGCCCAAAAACCTTGAACCTCAAAATTCTGAACCTGAACCATTGTTTAATTTTGGTTCGAACCCGCGAGCCGGAGCTCCCAAAATATTTTTGGGTTTGCAGCCCTGGTTGCAAATGATGATTTTCGGAATCAACCAGCAAAGATCAAGTCTTAAACCTGAAATGTAAACATTTTTTTTCTAAGTTTTCAGAATTTTTATCTTACTTGCGGTGCCATAAACAAGTGAAGCTGCTTGCCAGGTTAAAATCTGCAGAAATGCAGGCTCAGGCGAGTAATCGACGCCAGAAATTTGCTATAAACATTGCATACCGAAAAGCTGCTGAGATTGCGCAACCATCTTAGTTCATCTTCATCAAGTAGAGGTGTTAGGACAGCTTAAAATCTGCAAAAATACAGTAGCAGGCGAGCAATCGACAGCAGCAAATCGCTTTAAGCATTGCATACCAGAGAGCTGCTGAGATTGCGGCACGATGAATGAGTAGAGCTAGAGGTCAGATTAAAATCTGCAAAAATACAGTAGCAGGCGAGCAATCGACAACAGCTATTGGCTATAAATATAGCACACCAGACAGCTGCAGAGATTGCGCAACAATCTCAATTGAGGCGCAATGAACAAGTGTAGAGGCATGCCAGATTAAGATCTGCAGAAACGCCGGAGCAGGCGAGCAACCGACACCAGCAATTTGTTATACACTTAGCATCCCAGAGAGCTACTGAGACTGTCCAACCATCCTAAATGCGAAACAATGAAAAAGTGGAGCGACAGGCCAAGTTCAAACCCTGAACCTGTTCCGAAAAAAAAATTTCGGTACGGTACAATAAAAAGAATGGACCCCAAAACTATGATCCATCTGCCTAGCAACTTCTTCTGTTATGTGGTTATATATTACCTTTACAAAGACAGGGACATTTCTAGTATTAAATCGATTCATACAATGTGGCTAGCAACTTTAATTTGAAGCCAGATCATTAGGCTTTCATTAACAGTATGTGTCGTTTCGCTGAAGTGTAAAATACATGGATTTTGAGTGCTCCGAGTATGTCAGCTTCTGTGCCAGCAAAACACAATTTGTGCGATTTTTGTAGCCTTTTGTGACTGGTGAAGGAAATGGCTATATAACAATAACAGCAAGCGCAAAAATAAATACATTCGGCTCAGATATATGCAAAGATCGACAACAAAGCCGAATATTCACGGTGGCAAGTTCATGTATTTGTATTTGGTGGTATCATTCGGATAGTAAACACGACTACTATGAGCTGCTACAACAGGGTAAAGCCATCGCTGGCCATCGCAACCCAACTCATTTGAAGCATTTGAGCTGAGCATTGAAGCAAAAGCGACCAGAATACGAGCAAAGGCACTACAAGGTAATTATACCCGTTACTCGTAGAGTAAAAAGGGTATACTAAAGTCGTGCAAATGTATGTAACAGGGAGAAGGAAGCATCTCCAATATAATAAAGTATATATATTCTTCATAAGCATCAACAGCCGAGTCGATATAGCCATGTCCGTCTGTCCGTCCGTCCGTCCGTCCGTCCCTCCGTCCGTCTGTATGAACACCTAGATCTCAGAGACTAGAAGAGCTAGAGCAACCAAATTTTATACGTAAGCTAGTATTGTCTGTAGGCAGATCAAGTTTGTTTCAAATTTTGGTCACGCCCCTCCCGCCCCCGCAATAAAAAATGTTGAATAACTCCCACAATTTTTAAGATATCGAGCTCAGATTTTGCAGTGTAGTCTTTGTGTCCAATATCGACAATCTCACAAATTTTCAAAAGGATCGGATAATAAATAGCCGAGTTAAAAAAATGTTGCATACTTATGCGAGCTAAGCTGAGTGACGGGTATTTCGAAGTCGGGCAGGGCCGACTTCAACTTACGCTCTCGTTTTTATTATAAGTTTGTGCAAAAGTATGTAACATCCAGAAGGAAGCATCTCCGACCCCATAAAGTATATATATTCTTGATCAGCATCAACAGTCGATATAGCCATGTCTGTCTGTCCGTATGAACGCACAGATCTCAGAGATGGTAAGAGATAGAGGTTTGACGTGTATGGGACATATGCTTCTTATGTCTGCAGGCAGATCAAGTTTATTTTCAATTTTGGCCACGCCCCCTCCCGCCCCCGCAATTTAGAAAAAACGGCATATCTCCCACAGTTTTGAAGATAGATGGCTTGTTCCTACTGGACATATTTAGTTATTAGAATAACTTATCGATCCGCCAAAGGAATGAAGAAGATCGGATTAACGGTTTTCGAGTTATGATCAAATGACAAAATTTCTTGGTACAGAGTATGTTATAGTCGGGCTTGACCGACTTTCTTTCTTGTTCAACATGACAACTCTTAGCCACTTGTTGCATGGCCGGTCAAAACAGCCTTAAAATGCTGCATTTACTAATTTACTATGTACCAACGAAAGTGTATGCACAGTATACATTTTGATGCTGCAGGAAACATTCTTTTACACATAACTCAACTACCGTTCAACCGATCTCTTTGAATCTTTTGTCGAATCGACAAGTACTGAATTACTAAGCTGAGTTTTTTCTCACCTATTAGACTAGATCTACACTCTGAAGCAAACTTTATGAAGTTCTCTTAGTAGGCGGAATATAGAGAAAAGGTTTAGCATCTCACTTGATTCTCTAGCCTACTAAGAGAACTGCATGAAGTTGGCTTAACAGTGTAAGTCCGGTCTAAGTTATGGTGTTTTGATTGGTTTGGTATTGATTTGGTTATGTTAGAAGGCTAGAATTTGATAAGCTTGTTACAAGTAATTGATAAATCTAAATTAAGCTGTTCTCCTTGGCAAACAATCCAAAACTTTCATTGAAACATCTCTCACTCTACATTACTTCCGGCCACTTCTGCTCCTGCCCACGCTTCCGCCAAGCCCACTTGGCTAATACACTTAGCATTACAGTGACCCAGCACTCTGCTCTGCTTTTGCCAATTTATGACTTTTGAGTACGCATCTCCCCCCCCAATATATCATTATAATTGTCAATAATCGTTCGATTTATTTATATTTTCTCATATGTGCCTTGACATTTTATGGCCATTTGCAGGGCTCATAAAACTGCGACATTCTTTTTTATTGCCTTGCCCCCTCCGCCGCTGATAAATCATGCGAAAATGTGAGGCAAGAGGCAAGTATTGCATTGTTGTGTGCAAAAGGCAGGGACACTTTATTGGGCACAACTTGGCCAGGCCATTTGCATAAGGACACCGGAGTGAGTGCCTGCTTGCTTAGGAGATCAAAGGCCGTTATCAATATTTAAAGGCCAACCCCGTCAAGGTCACAAAAGCCGAGCGAATTATGAAAATATAAAAAGGAAAAGGAAGTTGTGCGTTGAGCGCCTTTCCGGCGCGCCGGTGGCCAAACTAGCCAAACTGTCAGCGGTCTCAACTTTGCAGCGTTGCATGAATAAAAATTTAAATAATTTATAAAATTTGTTACTTATGGCGCCCCGGCATATAAACAGCCGCCGGCGGGCGCAGAAACCTTCAGTAAATATGGCGAAAACAATGTGAGTTTCCTGCTGAAACCGAAACGGTGGCGTATGCGTAATGCGAAATGCCGGTAAACGCGGAGAAAGGCAACGGTGGGCAGGGGAAATGGAGATGGAACTGAAGCTTAAGCTTACGGAAGTCGTTGGCGGCTTCTATGGCTGGCTGGCTGGCTGGCTGGCTGGCTGGCTGGGCTGGGCTGGTTTTGTGTTTTATTTTTTAACGAATTTTTATGATGTCTCTGGCAGGGGCAGACATTCTTTTGCGCCAACGCCGCGGTACATTAAAAGAAGAGTCTGCCTGCATATTTTAGTGTGGTGTAGTGTGTCGAGAGTGGCGCAATTTGTGTGATGTTGTGCTTAGCCACCTACCCCCCCCTCCCCGAGCAGATAATAGCCCCAGTTTTATGCTAAATGGAAATTTTTCAGCACACAATTTGCACGAAATGGAAGTCTTATCCCAGACACCTGAGCTTATTGATCTGCCGCCATGTAATCCCATTGACTTTCACGCCCGGTTGCCTTATTTTTGCGTAATTTAATAACTTTGTTTAACATAATTGTCAATTGAAGCGGTGGCGGTGGTGGTGGCAGTGGCGCCGTCAGTTAACAGCCTAAGCCGCCGGCCTACAAGTGTAATGAACTTTGAAATATGATAAAGCGGGCAAATCGGTAGCTGGGATTTCAAAAAGGAATTATGGCCCGCGCCTCGTCGTAGCTCATTTAATATGAAAATGGTCGGAGAGCGGCGTTTTGACAAAATTGTCATAAATATTCGCACACACTTCTTTTGCTGGGTTATAAAATTTTAATTAGTCGCCTGTGCGACGCATGCCAGCAATTTGAACTCTTTGAAAAGTTGGCAGGCATACAGTGCGTATGCGTTATTCATATTCACACACACACACACACATGCAAAAGAGATGAGATATGAAGCTGTGGCTGACTTTTTTTTTTCTTTACCACCACCCGCCGCCCCTCCAGTGCAGTTGCAGCGGAGACAGCGGCTGCCTCCTTTAAGCAAATGACAAACTGACGTACGTGACATTTATGCGAATTGGCAGTTGCCAGCATCAGCAGTGGTTGGGGGGGGAGGGGAGTGCCAGCTGAATTGGTAAGCCCCCCATAAAATGTGTGTCAACTTTATATATATTATACAAGTATTATGTACAATGCCACATATGTGTTAGTATGGGTGTGTATATGGGGAAATTTATGTCATGCAAAATGATTTTTCTATGGCGCATTTACTAAATGTTTGAGTGCAGTTGGGAATGGCAAAAGATTTTGTAATGAACGACATGTCAAGGTTTCGGTTGTGACTTTGTTAAGGACATGCCCAGCAGATGTGTGAACTCATCTCGTTTATTATTTTTTTTCTCATTTTCTTCCTCTGCTCGCTAAGATGCCACACATCATCAAATGATGAATGTAGAGAAGACTTGCATAGAATTGTAAAAGCAGCTGCATGAGAGAAATATATTAAAATAAGTTTACTTAAGCCGTCAAGCCTTGGCAGTGGATGCAAAAGAAACTGTTACGCTGGAACCAATGTGCTAAGTTGGATAGACTACTGCAAGGTCTTCAATCAGAGTTACTTGGAGACACATTTTCATTACCAAATCAATTCCCATTATGAAGCCTGAAGTAAGCTCACCTACTAACCAAATGTTCTACTCAGCTTATGACTCTGAACCACTTTTGCACCCGTTCAGCTGGCTAGTTCGGAACATGCCATTTACTTAACTTCATGCTACCAACCTATGCTTCAATATTCCAGCTCATAGCTTAAGTAATTTCAAAGTCATGGCTCTGAACCACTTTTTGAAACGGTTCATAGCCGGTTCTGAACTGAACTTCATTTAATTGCTTAAAAAACTTTCGAAAATATGGCTCTATACTACTTTTGAACCGTTTGTTAAACGTTTTCGAACCAATTCAGAGCCTAGTCGTCTTCCAATCCTCTTACTATACAAGTATTTGGGTTAAGAAGATGGTAAATAAGTTTGAAATGTACTTAATCGGGTGAGTTCCAGAACTCTTTAGAGATTTTCTTGTAAGTGCTGCACATTTGTTGGCACCGGCTGAATCGGAATGATAGGAATGATTGGTCGAAAAACTAGTTCTAGTGAGAAAAACTTTTTTGTTCTCAATGGAAACTCCCCGAAACTTTGTATTTCTTAGTTTGCTATGCTTTCCCATGATTTCACCAAGTTTGGACGCGATCGGACATCTATATAGTATAGCTGTCATGGAAAGGTAGAGTGTAAAAAGTAGTCTTAGTGAGAAAAACTTTTTTGTTTTTGAAGGAAACGCCCCCAAACTTTGTATTTTTTAGTTTGCTATGATTTTCCATGATTCCACTAAGTTTGGTTGAAATCGGATATCTATATAGTATAGCTATCGTGGAGAGGTAGAGTCTGAAAAGTAGTTTTAGTAAGAAAAACTTTTTTGTTTTCTATGGAAACGCCTCCAAACTTTGTATTTCTTAGTATACTATGCTTTCCCATGATTTTACCAAGTCTGGTCGAAATCGGATATCTATATAGAATAGCTGTCTTAGAAAAGTGGAGTCAGAAAGTAGTCTTAGTGAGAAAAACTTTTTTGTTTTCAAAGGAAACGCCCCCAAAAGTTTGTATTTCTTAATTTGCTATAGTTTTTCATGATTTTACTAAGTTTGGTCAAGATCGGACATCTATATAGTACAGCTGTCATGGAAAAGTAGAGTCTAAAAAGTAGTCATAGTGAGAAAAACTTTTTTGTTCTCAATGGAAATGCCTCTAAACTTTGTATTTCTAAGTTTCCCATGCTTTCACATGATTCCTCGAAGTTTGGTCGAGATCGGACATCTATATAGTATGGCTATCGTGGAGAGGTAGAGTCTGAAGAGTAGTTTTAGTAAGAAAAACCTTTTTTGTTCTCAATGGAAATGCCTCCAAACTTTGTATTTTTTAGTTTGCTATGATTTTCCATGATTTTACTAAGTTTGGTCGAGATCGGACATCTATAGTCTAAAAAGTAGTCTTAGTGAGAAAAACTTGTTTGTTTTCAAAGGAAACGCCCCCAAAGTTTGTATTTCTTAATTTGCTATAGTTTTTCATGATTTTACTAAGTTTGGTCAAGATCTGACATGTTTATAGTATAGCTGTCATGGAAAGGTAGGGTTTAAAAAGAAGTCTTAGTGAGAAAAACTTTTTTGTTTTCAAAGGAAACGCCCCCAAAGTTTGTATTTCTTAGTTTCCCATGCTTTCACATGATTTCTCGAAGTTTGGTCGAGATCGGATATCTATATAGTATAGCTGTCATGGAAAGGTAGGGTTCAAAAAAGTAGTCTTAGTGAGAAAAACTTTTTTGTTTTCAATGGAAAAGTCTCCAAACTTTAAATTCTTTAGATTCCCATGCTTTCCCATGATTTCTGGAAGTTTGGTCGAAATCGGATATCTATATAGTATAGCTGTCATGGAAAGGTAGAGTCCAAAAAGTAGTCTTGGTGAGAAAAACTTTTTCGTTTTTAATGGAAATGTCCCTAAAATTGGCCTTTATTTATTTGATATGCTTTCACACAATTCTACAAAGTTTTGTCTTTATCGGTTGACTATAGCATATAGCTGCAGTAGGAATGATCGGTCGAAAGAGAAGTTCCATTGAGAAAAACTGGTTGGTATTATATGGTACAAATACAAATCAATCGGCAAGGCAGCGTGTAGAGAGCTTAATGTTGTTTGATGGCACTTTCCTTGAAGACTAACCAATGCTATGGCTTTGCTTCTATTGCTGATGACTGTTCTGTAGGGTACAAAGAGCTTCCCCTTAAAAACACATATTAATTTTCAAAAACTGTCTTAACAAACTCACATATGCCTGAAATTGATACGACAAGTGCATAAATACTCGTAAATCAAAACATACCTTTGCAGCTGTTCTACTTTCTACAATTGTTCCCTTTCCCCCGCCCGGCTGAATAAGATTTCCCAGCTAATTATCAATTTAGTGCAATTTGTTTCGGTTGTTCGACTTTAGTTGGAATTTCCATGTTCATTTCTTGTTTTTTTTGCCTTCAGTTGGTTATGACTTAACAGCCTTAATTTGTTTTCATATTTTGTTCTGTCTATCTCTCTCTCTGTCTCTCTGTGCCTGGTGTGTGTGTTTGCTTTTAAACTATTAAAAAGTTGAGTTGTCTGCCACAAAGATAAAGCTGCCTCATCAAAATCAACTGCTTAATGCTTAATGCAAAGCAAACGACAGAGCAAAAGTAGACGACGAAGGCGCAGGCGAGGAAGCACTTAAAACTCACCCGCCGCCGCTGCATACAAAGCTGGCGGCTGAGACCGAGATATTCCTTCCTCCGGCAGCTGCAGATGGCAGCAAAATTGTTTGTTAATAAATTAAATGTTTAATTTACTAGTCATTATGGCCGGCCAACTTGTTATTTGTGTATGTGTCGTTGATGGGCCCATCGTTTCTCCATTCAGTCAGCCGACACACAGACAGACAAGACTCTCTCTTTGAATTGGCAAATGGGAAATTTATGAAATAATTATGCACACTTGGGCAAAAGTTTTTGTGGGCCATTCTTAAAGCCTGGTGTGTCACAAATGCCAGCGACAGACCTGATCCTTTTTTTCACCCCCACCCCGAACACTTTTGTAATGAATGCATTTATTCGTTTGTTGTTTATGCGCTGCTTAATTGCAGAGTTTTTCAGCTCTGGTCAAGCCATAAATTTATGAAATATTTATGTGCAATTTATATAAAAATAAATAATAAAAAAAGCTGCAGCGAGTGCGCATTTGGTAGATAATTTAAATCAATTGCTGAGGAGTGCAATTAGCAGCCAAAAGATAAAAATAAATTAAAGGCCTCCGCAAAACAAATGGGCCATAAGCGAATGGCACAACCCGTTACTCTCGGACACACACACACACACACATATATTTTAATGGCTCAGTCCCCATAAATTATGGCGCATTTACTTTAGAGATAGAAAAAAAAACACACACACACACAGCCAGAGCGTTCGACTCGATAAATGGATTGCGGTCGAGCCTTGAATCCTTTAATTTGAACTGGAACTGAAGCCAGCAGCCGCAAAGTCAAAGGCACATTTCAAATGTCGAAAGCAAATAGAGAGTGGAGAGAGAGAGAGGGGGGATGGGGGGATGGGGAAAGCGAAAGCCAACACACATTAAAATGCATGTGTGTAGTCTGGAGAACTCTAGAAATATGGCCAAAGCAAATTGCTGACTGCGCCAGAATTGAAAACTTAACGAGTAAAAATAATAAAAAAAAAAAAAAAGGGTTCGACTAGCTGTTGAGCAGTAGGAAGGGTGTAATGTTTGGTGTCCTTTGTTTTAAAACAGCATTGGGCCTGCAATGGCCCTTTGAGTCCCCAATGCATGACTCTTAATACCAATACAAGTTCAATTAATACAAAGTATGATAGAAAAATAAACTGATTGTTGTTCTAAAGCCTTTTTTGAAGATTTTTGTGCCCACCACTGGTCTAAATCTGGGTCTTGGTAGAGGGTTCGACTAGCTGTTAGGCAGTAGGAAGGGTGTTATATTTGGTTTCCTTTGGTTTTCAGCAGCATTGGGCATGCAATGGCCCTTTGAGACCTCAATGCACGGCCCTTTATTTCAATCAATGTTCAATTAATACAAAGTATGATAGAAAATAGACTGATTGCTGTTCTAAAGCCGTTTTTTGAGTTTTTTGTGCCCACCACTGCTCTAAATCTGGGTCTGGGTAAAGGGTTCGACTAGCTGTTAAGCAGTAGGAAGGGTGTAATGTTTGGTTTCCATAGGTTTTCAACAGCATTGGGAATGCAATGGCCCTTTGAGACCTCAATGCACGGTCCTTTATACCAATCAAAGTTCAATTAATACAAAGTATAAAGAAAAGTAGACTCATTGTTGCTCTAAAGCCTTTATTGAAGATTTTTGTGCCCACCACTGGTCTAAATCTGGGTCTGGGTAAAGGGTTCGACTAGCTGTTGAACAGTAGGAAGGCGATAATGTTTAGTGTCCATTGGTTTTCAACAGCATTGGGCATGCAATGGCCCTTTGAGACCTCAATGCACGGCCCTTTATTCAAATAAAAGTTCAATTAATACAAAATATAAAGAAGAGTAGTTGATTGTTGTTCTAAACCCACCACTGGTCTAAATTTGGGTCTGGGTGAAGGGTTCGACTAGCTGTTGAGCACTAGGAAGGGTGTTATGTTTAGTGTCCATTGGTTTTCAACAGCATTGGGCATGCAATGGCCCTTTGAGACCTCAATGCACGGTCCTTTATACCAATCAAAGTTCAATTAATACAAAGTATGAAGAAAAATAAATTAATTGTTGGTCTAAAACCATTTTTTGAGTTTTTTGTGCCCACCACTGGTCTAAATCTGGTTTCAAGCACTCCTTAAAGAGTCTCAAACACTAACTAATTAGGAGATTTCTCCTACACTGACAAAAAAAACATTGCTTTTGGACAGTATACGTCGTTAATATTGTTTCAATCATCCAAGGGAGCTGAAAATCACTCCAAGGATATGAAAAAGGGTCACACTTTGAAGCATTTTCATTTTCTTTGGATGATTTAATCCAAGAATTGATAATTTTGCATATCCTTTGGATGATTTTAAGCTGCCTTAAACGATATTTACTCCTAATCCAGTCCAAACGAATACGGCAAATCATTCAATGTTTATTTTTTAATATCTCTTTTCTTTTTCTGTCTAAAAGACACAGCGATTTCCTTATAAACAGGCAGCAAAGTCTACTGATGATAGCTATATCTACTGATAAAGTAGATAAAGTAGATAAGGTACACACACTACCCGCTGCACCACTCTATCTACTCACAAAAAACTCAAACTAACCACCAAATAAGCATACCCCAGCAATTCCCTAAACCCAACCAAAATTTTTCTACCATCCTGGGCCCTTGGCCAACTCTCCGGTGGAACTGCTGCGCAGCGTTATTTTTTTTTTTCTTTCTTTTTTAAATAAAGAGCAGCAAAACGCAAATATCATCGAATGGAATATAATTTATGTGCTCCATTTGCAGTCGGCAGTTCGGCACTCGCACACATATGCTGTGCCTCCGCCGTGCCATCCCCATCCCCGCCCTCCACTCATCGCAGTCACTTTTGCATATGGGATCCTCCGCACCTCTCCCGCTCGCTGGGGTCTGCCGCAGTTAGCAATTCCCCAGTCGCATTTTTGGAAATTTTCGTTCCCTTCTTTTGGCAAGGTTGCGCCTCCGACCCATAAATATCCGTTGGTTAGTTCCTGAACCCTTGGCTAGTATTTCCTTTTGGCTGTTTTTTTTTGTATTTGCCAAATTAAATCGTTAAATGCTTGTTAAAAACTTCGACTTGGCTCTGCCGAGTGTATCTGTGTATCCGCTGCATTGGCCGTATCTGTATCTTTGAACCGTTTCTGGGTAACTCGCCGACGCTTATGATTTATGTCTGCGCATGTTTTGTAGTTTTTTGGGCACAGGTTGCCTTTGAAGCACGTAAATAAGGCAACGGCTAAATGGGCTAAAAAGGGTTTACCAGTATTTTTTATGCGATTCCCTTTGCCTGGGGAAACAATAAATTAAACGGAGCAAAGGAATTAAACTAAAGTTTCGGGATTAGTCATCAATGATTGCACGGCTCTGAGGCTGAGGTGAGTAGATGCAAAGTTCTGCAGAAGTTTTTAATAATGGGTAAGCCAGCAGATCGAGAGTCAGTGTATGAGTCATGAGGATTTATATATTTGAAGATTAAAGATAGGATAACAAAGGGTACTTAAGGGTCTAAAACAGCTGTTTCAAGATTCTCTTGGTTCTATCTTCGTTGTCTAAGGTAGAATCCCAGATAAAGTTCATTTTCTAACGAAATCTTCATTAAACTTTGCTAAAATACTACCAAGTTTTGTCTTGGCGTGCAAAAACGGTCTTTAAGTAAAGGTTCCACTGTCTAGTGCTTTTATTGCAATAGAGCAGCGGTCGGTACTGAGAGCAGAGACGCAAGCAGAGTGTAAGTCGCTTCAAAAAACTGAACAAGACAGAAAAATAAACGAGCTTTAAAGCTCTCTATTCACTGACTCTAATTTCAGAGACGGTTCGAGCGACCAATCGCAACTTAAGCAGTTCTTGATTGCTTTCAGTTCGTTTTTTGCTTTCTCTGTTGCCAGTAGCAACTGCTCTGCGCACATTGCCAACCCCTTCGATAAAAGTAACCACGATAACAATCTTTAAGGCTCTCTTGGTATGCTCTGTAGCTACTTTTATCTTCGGCAGAGAGCGTGCATAGTTTAAGAATCTTTAGAAAGCTCTCTACCAGATTTTTGCTTTTTCAGTTGCCAGTGGCAACTTCTCAGCTCACATTGCCGATCCCTTTGACAAACAATACCAAGACATTGAGCTTTAAAGCTCTCTTTATGCTATGCTCTGCTCTCTTTCTGTTGTCAGTGGCAATTTCTCAGCCCACATTGCCGACCCTTTCCTTAAAATCTACCCAGACGACGCGCATTTAAGCTCTCTTTTCAGCGACGACAATAGCTTTTAAAAGCTCCCTGTCAGCCTTCTGCTTTGTCAGTTGCCAGTGGCAACTTCAACGCGCACATTGCCGACCCTTTCTTTAAGGCCCTCTATTCTCTGCCCTTACTTTGAGCTTTGGCAGAGAAAAACCATGGTTTGAAAAGTTTCTGAAGGCCCTCTGCTTCTTTTTTGTTGTTGCCAGTGGCAACTTTTCTGCTCACATTGCCGACCCCTGCTATAAAATCAACCAAGACAACGAGCAGTACAGCTCGCTTTATGGTAAGCCTTTACTTTCAGCTTTTAAAAGCTTTCTCTTTCTGTTGTCAGTGGCAATTTCTCAGCCCACATTGCCGACCCTTTCCTTAAAATCTACCCAGACGACGCGCATTTAAGCTCTCTTTTCAGCGACGACAATAGCTTTTAAAAGCTCCCTGTCAGCCTTCTGCTTTGTCAGTTGCCAGTGGCAACTTCACTGCGCACATTGCCGACCCCTTCTTTAAGGCCCTCTATTCTCTGCCCTTACTTTGAGCGTTGGCAGAGAAAAACCATAGTTTGAGAAGTTTCTGAAGGCCCTCTGCTTCTTTTTTTTTGTTGCCAGTGGCAATTTTTCTGCTCACATTGCCGACCCCTGCTATAAAATCAACCAAGACAACGAGCAGTACAGCTCGCTTTATGGTAAGCCTTTACTTTCAGCTTTTAAAAGCTTTCTCTTTCTGTTGTCAGTGGCAATTTCTCAGCCCACATTGCCGACCCTTTACTTAAAATATACTTAGACGACGCGCATTTAAGCTCTCTTTTTGCTATGCCTCTTCTTTCAGCGACGACAATAGCTTTTAAAAGCTCCCTGTCAGCCTTTTTCTTTGTCAGTTGCCACTGGCAACTTCTCCGCGCACATTGCCGACCCTTTCTATAAGGCTCTCTATTCTCTGCCGTTACTTCCAGTGTTAGCCAAGTACCCGAGCAAAGTTTGAGTAGTTTCTGAAGGCCTTCTGCCTCTTTTCTGTTGCCAGTGGCCACTTTTCTGCTCACATTAACGATCCCTTTTTGAAAATCAACCAAGACAACGAGTAGTACAGCTCTCTTAATGCTAAGCACTCTACTTTTGAAAGCTCTCTGCCCGTTTTCGGGTTTCTCAGTTGCCAATGGCCTCTTCTCTGCTAACAATGCTACCAAGATGCCATGAAAACAGTGGCCAGCTGTCTGGGGCCACTTCTCCGCTAACATTGCCCATCCCTTGCCTAGAAGCAGCTAAGATAATAAAGACAGTTTATGTAGCTACTGACAGCTCTCTACCAGCTGACAGTTGCCAGTGGCAACTTCTCTGCTCACATGGCCGATCCCTGCTAACCAAGCAACCAAGGCTGGTAAGCTATAAAGTCTGTTAGTTTCCCGCCTACTCCTACTTGATTCCCTCTCTCTCTCTACTTTTCCCCATCACTAGATCTCCCATTCATTAGCAAGTCAAACGATCCGTTGCATAATTGCAACTAACTTTCAAAGAAGAACATGCCTCGCTTGATCAAACTAACAATGAATGATTGCCTCTAACTGAACAAAAAACAAACAAACAACAACTAAAGGTCTTCTTTTTCTCTCTTCCAAAAAATGCAACAACTAATAGCTTCACCTGCATACTTAATTGTTACTCAAAATAAATAAAACACGGCATCTATCATCTGCACACGATAAACGCCGCCGCCTCCACCCCTACGCATTACGTAGCTACCCTCGATTAATACATCAAGATGTGTGTGTGTGTGTGCGGGGCGAACCTGTGTATGCATTTTCGAGAAGAAGTGCAACAAGAGAAACGAAACAACGCTGTCACAATAAATTTAAATAAATTGTTGACAAACGCCAATAAACATAAATTTTTTGTGTTCAGCAAAGCAAAGCAAAACCCTGCCCTGCCCTGGGGAGGTGGAGGTGGTGGAGGGGGGCGCGACTGAAAGACCGGAAACCACAACGTCAATCAAAAAATGCTGGAGAGAGCGAGCGAGATGATGAAGGCAGATGGATCGCACGTGTGGCGCTTGGCTAATTAGAAAAGCAAAAGCGACTTTTGTTTATGCAAATTGTATTAATAACTCAATTAAATGCTCGGGGCTGCGTCCCTCCGCTCCGCTCACATTGCATCGGCCGAAGGAGCACAGTTTGATTGGCTCAATGCGGGCAAGTGGCACATTGACCGTACTGTTGCTCACATTGCACCGTTGCATAGTGCCACACTCTAGGGTTTTAGTTTTATTGGTGTCCCGCAGCTTTGTGACGGACAATTGCTGAGGAGAATGTTGTCGTCGTCATTTAATTGTAAGTGAAACTACGCTTTGTTGGCGCACTTCATGATGCCAGCCAATGTATTGTGCGAGGTCAACAACCAGAGCAGCGACCAACACCACTCGACTCTGTGCCAGCCACCCGTACATGCATGACAATCCAAGTGCCATCATCGTCATCGTCATCGTCATCGTCTGTCCATATGCCGTTGTCAAAATAAAGCACACTTTAATTGACACATTTGCATTTTATTATGAATGCCGCACTGGGAATTCTGTTTTCATGAATATTCATAATCATTGATGGGCGCCAGGCGTTTCGCCTAGCAAGTCAGCATTGTATATGGGTCAATAATGCTCTGGGTGGAATGCGCTGGCCTGGCCTGTGCACTGTGTGAAAATTAATTAGTAAATTATTTTGCTGGCAAAACTGAAAACTCATCAACACAACTTACACGCCGCCCCGCAGAGCAAACTCAAAAATTATTTTACATTGTCCAAAACTTTTCTCCTTAGAAGCGCAAAGAAAGTGCTAAAGAAATTGGCAGTGATTGATTACAAAATAGTCATTTCAGAGCAAAGCAATTGTTAGTTTATTAGAACAGATAACTTGTGGTGGAAATGGTAAGGAGAGATTTGGTTTTTGTTTTCCGAAATCGAAGCTCTTCTATAAGAATCGAGTGTTGGGTTCGGTTCTGACGATACTATTAATCAGGGTAGGGTGCGGCAATCACCAAGATCTAAATAAACATCTAAATAAAACAGAATTTAGTCTTGCTTAAAACACTCAAAAAGGAAGAGAAGACTAGAACAAAGGTTGAGCAGTTCCTAACAAGAAAGAAAGTCGGTCAAGCCCGACTATAACATACTCTGTACCAAGAAAATTTGTCTTTTGATCATAACTCGAAAACCGTTCATCCGATCTTCTTCATTTCTTTGGCGGATCGATAAGTTATTCTAATAACTAAATATGTCCAAAAGGAACAAGCCATCTATCTTCAAAACTGTGGGAGATATGACGTTTTTTCTAAATTGCGGGGGCGGGAGGGGGCGTGGCCAAAATTAAAAATATACTTGATCTGCCTGCAGACATAAGAAGCATATGTCCCATACATGTCAAACCTCTATCTCTTACCATCTCTGAGATCTGTGCGTTCATACGGACAGACAGACGGACATGGCTATATCGACTCGGCTGTTGATGCTGATCAAGAATATATATACTTTATGGGGTCGGAGATGCTTCCTTCTGGATGTTACATACTTTTGCACAAACTTATAATACTCTATGTACCTACGGTACAGAGTATAACTAGTTTTCCGACCGATTGTTCCTATGGGAGCTATGAGATATAGACATCTGATCCGGTCGGTTCCGACATATTAGTAGTGTGCAGCAAAAAGAAGACTCTGTGAAAAATTTCAGCTCGATAGCTTTAAAACTGAGAGACTAGTTCGCGTAGAAACAGACAGACAGACGGACGGACGGACAAAGCTCAATCGACTCGGCTCGTCGCCCTGATCAAGAATATATATAGCTTATGGGGTCGGAAATGAATATTTCTATGCGTAGCAAACTTCTGGGCAAAATTAAATTACCCTTTGCAAGTGTATAAAAAGGTCTCAAATAGTTTCCCAGAAAGAAGAATTTTTCCACAAGACCACAACACCCAACCCCAAACATGGAATTTGCTTTCTTTGGAGCCATATTGGACCTTACTTTAAGGTACAAAATTCCTAACTCTAAGGCAGACTTTTGCCTTATACCAAGGTTAAAATTACCTAAAAAGTTAAGATCATCACTAAACTTAAATTAAGGTAAGGTAAGGTGGTAAGCTAAGGTAAGAGCTGCTACCTCTACCTAACTCAATTGATGCATTTGAATTGAAACAAAAACGGTCAGAGTACAAGCAAAGGCACTACAAGGTAATTTTAACAACATAGCAACTCTCGCGGGCTCAGTTCAGTTTTACATGCGTAATGTTTACCTCTTTAAGGACACCCTAACACAGAAAGCATGGCGGAGCGGAGCTAGTGGAGCCTCCATTGAGCTGTTGTTATGTGCGCTCGCTATGTGCTCTGTGCGTTTGATTGCCTAAAGCTGATAAGCTAGGCTCCTACAGACAGCTGTCTTTGCGGTAAGCCTAAAATCGGAAGGGCTTTTCCTCGCAGATCGGTGATTTAGATTTAGGTAAACGAATAACTTAGCTTTTCGCTAATTCAGAAAATATGAACTTAAATTTGGACTTACCTTAAAATTGTATCCTTTTATAGAAGTTCAGTGTTTATATTGATAAATCGCATCCCAGCGTGCTTCTAAGCCTCTGATACAACAGCAAGCGCGGCCAGATAAACAAGTGAAGCGGCAGGCCTGCAATCGACGGCACTATAGAATATAGAATTCATCGCATTGTAGACACTTGCTGAGACAAAACTGTAAGCAGAAGCGTGGAGACAGGCGGTGGCTGAAAGGGCGACGAAAATTACTTATAAGTTTGGATTATCTTAAAGACGGGTAAATAGTCGAATGGTGTAGGTCGATCGGTACGGAAAGTTTACAGAATTTATAAAATTCTCATACTAGTTTTTGGAGATTTAATAGAGGATAACTTTATAAGGGGAAATGGTTCCAAGAATTTGCGAAATTTAAATTTTTTATACGAATTCAGATTATTACGAAGACTTACGGGTGACTTACAACTTCAAAATCATCAAAAAATAGTGTTTAATCAATCAAAACGACCCTTATATAACTAGATAGAGGCACTATTCCTTCGAAGCAATACCCATTCTTTAAAGAGAATCAGCACGATCAGCCTTTTCATAGCTTTCTGATCGCAATATGAAAATTAGAAACGAAATTCAGGATTCTCCGTATTAGATTTGGCCTCAAGTTGGTCATGTTGTTGGGTACAAGGTTCTCATTAGAAAGTACTACAGTGGGCAAAAAGTAAGGTAAGTAAGAATTTTCAATTTAAACTTCGCGGGCCTAACAATTCGGGCTAGTTCTTTTTTTCTTGAGTTGGCAGGACTGTTGATGACATCTGTGCCAAATTTCATGTGAATGTCATTATCAGTAATATATTTACGCTTGTGTTTTCCAAACGACCAAGAGTGCATTTTTCGATTTTTACAATGTCTGAGCAGAGAAGTGCCATCAAATTTTGTTTGCGGAATGAAATTTCGGCTGCGGAAACGTTGAGGATGTTGCGGAAGGCCTTTGGTGATTCTACCATGTCACAAAAAAATGTTTATAAGTGGTACAAAGACTTCAAAGAGGGTCGAGAACGTGTGGATGACTTGGAGCGCTCCGGACGACCATCGACGTCAACAGATGACCAACACGTCAATGAAGTGGAGGAATTAGTGCGCAAAAATCGTCGGTTGACTGTTAGAGACCTTACTGATATGATCGGAATATCAGAAGGATCTGTGAAAACCATTTTGAAAGACCATTTGGGCCTACGAAAAGTCAAATCTCGTTTGGTACCGAAAGTTCTCAATTTCTTGCAAAAAAGTCATCAAAAATTCGACGCATATCGTTCCGCAACCACCGTATTCGCCTGATTTGGCTCCGTGTGACTTCTGGCTATTCCCAAAACTCAAGCGACCACTTCGGGGAACGCGTTTCGAGTCGATTGAGGAGATAAAAGCTGAATCGAAGAAAGCGCTGATGGCTGTATAGCCATGGCATGTTTCGAGGATTGGAAAAAACGTTGGCATAAGTGTATTTTATCGGGAGGGGATTACTTTGAAGGGGATGAAATTGATTTAGAAGAATAAATAAAGATTTTTCATTCTATCATTCATCCTTACTTTTTGCCCACAGTAGTATGTTTGGTTTTTGGCTGCTTGAAACCAATTTCAGAGTATAAGAGGGTCCTGTTACTTAAGAAAGAACTGCTAAAAAAGCTGTATTTGGTTGTAATAACGCATTCTGCTATGATTCTGATTCGGTACGGGCTTTTTAGAAATGCCTGTCTCCGACTCTGAAACGGTTCGACTCTGAAGCGGTTCGACTCTGAAACGGTTCGACTCTAAAACGGTTCGACTCTGAAGCGGTTCGACTCTGAAACGGTTCGACTTAACAACTGTTCAACACGGAAACGGTTCAACTCCGAACCGGTTTGTAGAACTGGTTAATAATTCATCATAAAAAGCTTGGTTTCTGCAAGGCTTACAGTTATGATGTGTATATACATTGATTTTGTCACCAGCAAACTTCGCTTTGAGTCCAGTTAAATATGAATAGGTTTTATAGGCAACACTCTAGGTATATCAAAGAAATCTAACGTCTCGTTAGAAATATCAAATTTCAGCTGCTTAACCAATATAAATCATATTTTGAACCAACTCAAAACTTTGTTAGGTCATAAAAACTCAGCTGGAGTTGGCGTTGAGAAACTAGTGTTGATTTTTATTCGAAGTGTTGTTGCCCCGCCAAGTTCTGACTGATCTACACACACACATGACTAAGCTGGCATGGCAATCGTGGCAATCAAACACGAAAGTCGCACCGAAACGCCACTAAGGTGGAGCTCCAGATCACCTTGCTGCTATGGCTGGCTTCAACTTTGTACTCCATTTTGCGTGTGAAATTCAATAAGTTAAAGCGTTGACTGCAAACTGTTTAGCATAGGCACACACACAGACCAGACCAGGCCAGACCAGGCCAGGCCGGGGCCAGAGCACGGTCGATGGATTGAGAGTTGATGCATATCTCTCAGTATATTGACTAAATTGTTTGCTGGGTGTGGCGCAAAATGCACGACAAAACTATTGTTGTTGTTGGCATTGTTTGGCATGTTGTAGTTCAATTTATGACGCTTGTCCCCGCTTGACTTTTGCGCAGGCGTTGAAAGCCCAACAACAGGCAAACAAACATTCAACTCGAAATCAAATTGAGCTGCTTTCGGTTACAATATTTTGTCGTTGCCGTTGTTGTTGTTTATTTATGTTTTATTCGATTTCGTGTTAATTTCTATTGAACACAATGCGTCACAGTCACAGTCACAGTTATGTTGTGTGTGTTTACAATTCCATTTAGTGTCTGACATGTTTTTGTTGTGCCTGCGGTCCATTCGATCTATTTGAGCATGACAAGTTGTACGATCGACTTGATGTGTTTACACGCCAGCGAAAGGAAATTGATATGTCAAATATGGAGAAGAGTTTCGGGGTAAGTGAAAAGTTTATTGATAACTTGTGTAGTTGTAGCATAAATTGACCTCAATTCACTGACAAAAGTAATAAGTCTGCCTTATTCACTGATTGTTCTTCGAATCTGTTGCTTCACACACAGTCCAGAGCTGCACTTGAGCTAATTCCCAGCCAACTAGTCAGTCAATCACATAATTACGCCCACATACTCTCAGGCTCTGAGGCTATCGCTCGGGCATCGCAACGCAGCTAATCGCTATTGTTCTGACAAGGCGCTAAGCAGCCGCCTCTTGGCCATTACGATTGTTGTTTTCCGCCACGAGGCAACCTTGAAATTAAATATAATTATGAAAACTCCAAATCGCAGCAGTCGCATTCACATTGAATGATATTTCATATACGCTGAACGTGCCTCACATGAAAAATTATTAAAGACGCCGGCACACGCACAAAAACAAAACAAAAGTCGTCCGAGCGCCGAATCAATAAAACCAACGACCCGTCGACCGACCTTTTTTGTTGTTGTCTTTTTGCCCAGGCAATTATAATTAACTTCGCGGCAAGTTTTGATTTTTTGTTGCCTGTTTTTGGTTCAGCTCTCTTTGGGTTCCAGGCAGATAATTTTGTTCGCACCTGATCGTGTTACCCACAGACTCTCGGCTCGGCTCTTCGTCTTCCTCGTGCGTGTTTGTCATTAACTGTGGTTGCGCACAATCGGCTAATTCATTAGAGTCTCCAGTTCCAGTTTGGCCAGCTGGCTTGGCTTGGATTGGATTGGATGGGTTCTTAAAGACCATTTCTCATGTGTCGGCGGCGGCGGCAACAGACAATGTGAACTTTCATTTTTGGTTTTTACTTTTCGACCTCAACGAAAGTACTTGCATACCCCGAGACACACAAATGAGTTCAAGTTAAGTTAATAATGGGTTGTCTCTAATGGTTATTTAAAAGAAGTTGGTTGGGCAGGCCACAATGAATGGAGCAGTATTTTAATTAAGGTAAAGATATTTACATGTGATTTGAGTATGAAAATCGTTTTATTTATATTTCATTCAAGTTTACCTTTATTTTTGCCCTAATCTCATTTCATTTGTAACACATAAACTCACAATTTACTCTGTTCTATTTAGAAGAGGCGAAAATTGGTCCTTGCTTTATTCATGACAACTTTGAAGAAGTGTTTCAGTTCGCTAGTTCCAAAGTTCCATAGATAAGATTTCAATAATATCCCTGATATATAATATAAACTTCTACCTTGACTTGACTTTGCCTGAGTGCCAGATCTGCCCCTTTTCACAGTTATGGTCTTTCGAGCCGGATTTGACAAATCTAAAGTGTTGCCCTAGGTAAGGTTAGGCTGCGATTTTGGAGAGCGACTAGACGCCCTCCCACCTAGGCCTCTTTGGAACTATTGCGTAGCTTTATAAATGTATTAACTGCCTCATTTCGAAATTTGTTTGATTGAAAAATTACAATTTTACAAGAGAACCTTTGGCTTTACGAAGTTCTATAACCTCCATAACAAACCATCTTTAAGAAATTTCTCTCATGCCTTCTGGTATTTTCTTGAATTATTCTTATTATTGTTCTTTTTATCGAGGCGATTCTTCCTATATGGGAAAATATCGAAAATAAAGATATTATCAAACACAGCTGTGAAATTCAATTACCATGAACATTTATTAGATAAACTTTTCCCAATAACCATGTTGTAGTAATCGTAATTGTCACTTGGAACTAGGATTATTCACTGATTATTACAGTAAGTAATTACTTTTACAATTACTTGAATAATTCTGCTAGTGATTACCGATTAATAATGCAAAAAATGTTAAATTATTCAGGTTTACAATAATTATACTCTGTACCGTAGGTACATAGAGTATTATAAGTTTGTGCAAAAGTATGTAACATCCAGAAGGAAGCATCTCCGACCCCATAAAGTATATATATTGTTGATCAGCATCAACAGCCGAGTCGATATAGCCATGTCCGTCTGTCTGTCCCTATGAACGCACAGATCTCAGAGATGGTAAGAGATAGAGGTTTGACATGTATGGGACATATGCTTCTTATGTCTGCAGGCAGATCAAGTTTATTTTCAATTTTGGCCACGCCCCCTCCCGCCCCCGCAATTTAGAAAAAACGTCATATCTCCCACAGTTTTGAAGATAGATGGCTTGTTCCTTCTGGACATATTTAGTTATTAGAATAACTTATCGATCCGCCAAAGGAATGAAGAAGATCGGATGAACGGTTTTCGAGTTATGATCAAAAGACAAAATTTCTTGGTACAGAGTATGTTATAGTCGGGCTTGACCGACTTTCTTTCTTGTTTTTTAGCTAATTCAGTGCTTTCCAAGCTGGATTGGTAACAAATCTTAATTTTTTAGCCATAACTACATGTATAATTCAACTTTTCAAGCACAACAGTTGCAATTATTCAAGTAATTGTAAAAGTAATTACATGTTGATATATTCGTTGAATATTTGTTGTACGAACTTACAATTAAGTTAACTAAAAATATCTTAATCAGGATATATTTTTCATTATCTAAATAATAACAATAATTAAAATGAAAAGTAATTAAATAAGGGATGTATTCATGATAATGATGATATTTATCAGAGCTGTAGACTCCAATTACTGTTACCATTCTTTGGATAATTAATTTTTCCCTATAACGATATTTTAGTAATCGTAATTTTCACTTGGAACTAGGATTATTCAGTGATTGCGACAAATTGTAATTAATTTTACAATTACCTTAATAATTGTACCCATATAATTACTGATAATTACTGATTAATTCCGTTTGAAATGTTAATTTATTCTTGTACTTGTAGGTGCAAAATGCAATTTCTACTACATAATTGGGTGTTTTCTTAACTGGATTGTACAAAATCCTAATTTAAGGCCATAATTACATGAATAATTCAATTTTTCAGGCACAATTACTAAATAGTTCCACTTAATAGGTGCAATTTTACAAGTAATTGTATAAATATTTACATTTTAAAAAATTTCTGGTATAGTCGTAATTCCAAGTTACTAAAGATGTAGTAGTCCGGAATTATTTAAATCTCATTACTATTGTAATGAAAAGTAATTGAATGGGGGAAGTAATGTTTACATTACAGCTCTGTGACAGCTGTTACAGATTTTCGGCATAGTAAGCCAAAGTAAATGTGCACAACGCCATATGTTTAGCTGACAGTTTACATAATTAAAATACCAAAAAATCTGCATTTAATTCTAAGATGACTTAAATTATTATTTATGGAGTTTAATCGTCTCAGCAAAAGACTAAATGCAGGGTAAACATTTGTTAAATAGATATTTGCCCTAGTTTATGATTAAAATCGGTTAAGGAATATGCAAAATCCGCTGTATATATTAATATCAAAATGATATTTATACTCTGTACCGAAGGTACATAGAGTATTATAAGTTTGTGCAAAAGTATGTAACATCCAGAAGTAAGCATCTCCGACCCCATAAAGTATATATATTCTTGATCAGCATCAACAGCCGAGTCGATATAGCCATGTCCGTCTGTCCGTCTGTCTGTCTGTCCGTATGAACGCACAGATCTCAGAGATGGTAAGAGATAGAGGTTTGACGAGTATGGGACATATGCTTCTTATGTCTGCAGGCAGATCAAGTTTATTTTCAATTTTGGCCACGCCCCCTCCCGCCCCCGCAATTTAGAAAAAACGTCATATCTCCCACAGTTTTGAAGATAGATGGCTTGTTTCTTCTGGACATATTTAGTTATTAGGATAACTTATCGATCCGCCAAAGGAATGAAGAAGAGATCGGATAAACGGTTTTCGAGTTATGATCAAAAGACAAATTTTCTTGGTACAGAGTATGTTGTAGTCGGGCTTGACCGACTTTCTTTCTTGTTTTAATATGAAAATTATATTTTTGAATATCGAATTGTTATTTTTTTTTATCTATTGAAATATGAACAAAAATATTGCTTGAATATTCGGAAATCCTTATTTAAAGCACTCTAAACTCTTCAGAATTTGAAATAAATGGTTTGGAAAGACAACTAACTGTAGGTGACAGAGAAGACTAAAATGCAGACACAGCATTGTGAAACGTGGTGCGAAGAACTGGAACCTTTTCCTCTTTAGCAGTTTTCCAAACCTTGAAAAGGCTGTGACTTAAATATATTGTTTTTCTAACAAAAAGACGATTCCATTAGCAAGCGAAAACTGACACATCTAGCATAGATTCCATCCACCAATTTGTTTGTTTGCCCCTCCGACCCTCATTTACCGTAACTTCCGTATTCCTAAGCCCAGTGTAAATCCTGTCGGACTTAACTCTTAAATCTTTGGCAATCTATATAGCAGACCCTCTATAAAAAAAACGAAGAACCTATTGCAACAACACCAACACAAAAAAAGGCCAGTTCGTACCTTTAACCAAAAAATAAAAAACAACAAAAATTACAATGCTCAAAGGCCGCCGTTTTTATGACAGGGCCAACCGAAAATACACAAAAGAGAAAGCTACAAAAATAACCGAAAAGCAAAATCCAAAAAGCTACCTAAAAAACGCAGCGTAACACAAAACAATGAAGGATGCCTCCCAAAAGAAACAAAACGCCAACGAAAACGAAACCGAAACAGAAGCTGAAATAGCTACAGCCGCCAAGGGGTGGGCCTGGGGCAATGGAAGAAAATTCAAATCACAAACTCGGTATTTATTTGCGAAGCGTAAATGATTACCACTTAAAATGTGCTCGACTGCCACCTAAAAACCAATTGTTGGAAAAAGCACAACGAACGGAGTGAAAGGACCAAAGGCAACATATGTTTTTTATGCCTGAGCTGTCTAAGTGGATGCCAGAGCAGCAGTGGTACATTTATATATATTTTTTCGGGAATACTGTGGGACAGCTGCCAGAGAGCTGGTTGAAGTCGCTTGGCCAAGAAAATGGGTGCTGTGTTTTTTTTTTTTTTGGGAAGGGGTTTAGGTGAGACGACAAATTAGTTGGCAATATGTTTTTGGTTAAGTTTTTTGAGCCCAAAACTTAGTTTTAAGCTTACTTTTTTGTAAGTGTTTGTCTTAGTTTGTCATTAGGCGAGATTGAGTAGCAGAAGTAGCTCTATTTTGAGTACAGTTTGAGTTAGTTTTAAGGCGGGCACTTTAAAGCCTTACGCACACTTACAGGAGTGTGAAAGTTACTGATTTCAGCTTGGAAAAATTATGTAAAATTATGAAACCTATAACAATTGTTTGGGAATATTTAAAAACAGAGGCTATTATGGATGAAGATTTTATAAATAATTCTACAATTTTTTTTAGATTTTTTTTTATAAAACTTTCCTGCCCAAACTGTCCAGTTAGCTGTTGAGAGCGATAGATAGTGGATCAAATTGTTGAAAATCTATGATTATTGTTGAACCGAACCCAATTTTAAGGTTCGAAACAGGTTCAGGCTCAGAGGTTCGGAACAGGCTCAGGTTCAGAGGTTCGGTTCAAGCCTGATTTGGTCCAGATGTCTTCAAGATATGCTCTAAGAATGTGAATTGTTTAAAACATTTTGTTACAGGGTACTTCCCCAATCGAGCTTCGGCTCCAAGACCTTGACAATAAAATTTGCACTTATTTACTTGCTTTTGTTTTGTGTTGTACCGGCACATCCCCTGCCCAGTCTTGGAGTAGCTTTTCATATTTTCCATTGTCGCCTTAATATCTTGTGCACTTTAGTACCCACTGAGTGGGTTGAAGCAGACAAAGCAAATATGTTAATGTATCTTTCACACACACACACACACGCACACAACTGTACGACACGTATTGGTTTCTCAGCCGGCAATCGTTAGATCGCATATATGAGTGAGTTATTTGGGCAGGAGGAGTGGTGGAAGTGCGGGAGTTACTACAACAAATGGGCGGCCCGTGCCGGCGTCGCCTTTTTCCTGCCTTTTTATGGTCGTCACGGCCCGCCCGCTGCTAGCAGCAACAACAACAACCCCATCCTGCCGCCACCGATCCCACCCACATTTGGTGCACGCCCTGCTGCCACATTATTTTGCCACTTCTTCAACTGAATTTGAATTAGATTTGTGCAGCGTCTGGCGCGCGTCTTGGCAGCAGCGTGTAAAATAATATATTTATTTTTATTTGCCACACACACAGACAAACCCAAACCCCAAACCCCAAACCCCCGGCAGGACACACAAAAAGTGTTTTGTTTTCCTTTCAATTTGTATTTTTATTATTTTCATTTGTATTATTTCTGTGTGCTCATGAATAAAAAAGGAGTAGAGGAGGAAGCGTGAGGCGACAACGATAGATGGCCCCAAAATTGCGGGGCTTAGCCCTTTTGTGTTTGCCCCGAAAGCAGCACAAAAAGTTAACAAATTTTCGCATGAATATTTCGTTGATGTTTCTTAAGGGTGACCAGCCAGGACTGAGGCCCGTTCCATGTTTTGGGCATGTTGACATTGTTTGCTGCTGACAGCAAAGTTTTGAGGAATTTGCTTTTAATGGACAGCCCAGACGACGGGCGTGAACTTGCCATTTAAATAAAGCGGCGGCAACGGAAGTCTATTGATTTTTTGTTGGATTTGGTTTTGGTTCCCCCTGGCTTAAAGCCGAGCTGGGGCCCGGGCCGGCTTTAATCAAAATATTTGGTTAAATGGCAGGCAACAAAATTACTTCATCAGCGTTAACAATGCGCCGCTCTTCGGCACCGATCAAAGTGAATGGAGCAGATCCGGAGCAATAGCGCTGAGGCGGCGGCGGCGGCAGTTCAAAGTTCTTAGAGAGAGAGGCGGCAACTTTCCAATTTTCAGTGTGTTACCTAATTTTAATTGTCATGCCACCTGATGACCATGATGAGGCGGCCAGCCGTCTGTCTACCTGGCCAGTAATCTAGGCCTGAGCCTCACAAAAACAACAAAAACTAATAGCTATCTTGGCCTTTTGCTATATGCACAATTGGCTCAGCCCTGGCATTCATCTTCTGACGACTACCGATTTCCTGGCTGCGCTTTTGTGGTTTGTCTCCGTTTGTTTGTGGTGTGGGAGGCTCATAAGTAGTTGCCAGATTTCTTAGAATTTAATTGCCTATTTTTGTTGCAACTGCAGTTTGTCAGTTGGCTGAGCTCTTTGGCAAATGGCCCGCAGTGTTATTGTTTCGTTTTCTATAGAGGTTTTACGGTTGTTGATCTAACAGTGCGAGGAAATTGCAAAATTAGGTTTCCTTATAGAAGAATTCATCAAGATTTGGCTTGTAGTTTTGGTGTACAACTAGCTGATACCCTACGTCCCTTTTAGACCTCCTCTTTAACCTTATTCAAAGCTTAAGGATGGTCCATCTAGTTGTATTGGCACAATTCCACACTAAATTTGGATTTTTTAATACAAAATAAGCTTTCGCTACCAAAAACGAAGAGAATACGATACACCTAAATATGTGTTTTCTGCTTTGCTGCTTAAATGAGTAGTGTGGATACTTTGCCAGCACGGGAACAAGCCACATATATCATCATAATTCCTAATATAGATACAGACTTGTTTATGGTCTTCACAAATGCGAAATTTGTATACCCTTGCAGCACTTTTTTCTATCTAAGACTTTTCGGACACTACTTTTTTATGGGAGCTATACTATATAGATGTCCGATTTCGACCAAACTAAGTGGAATTATGAGAAAGCATAGCAAACTTAAAAATACAAAGTTTGGAGGCATTGCCATTGCAAACAAAAAAGTTTTTCTCACTAAGACTAATTTTCAGACTCTACTTTTCTATGACAGCTATACTATATAGATGTCCGATTTCGACCAAACTTAGTGGAAGTATGGAAAAGCATAGCAAACTTAAAAATACAAAGTTTGGAGGCATTGCCATTGCAAACAAAAAAGTTTTCTCACTAAAACTACTCTACAAACTCTACTTTTCTATGACAGCTATACTATATAGATGTCCGATTTCGACCAAACTTAGTAAAATCATGGAAAATCATGTCAAACTAAGAAATACCAAACTTGGTGACGTTTCCGTTGAAAACAAAAAAGTTTTCTCACTAAAACTACTCTACAAACTCTACTTTTCTATGACAGCTATACTATATAGATGTGCGATTTCGACCAAACTCAGTAAAATCATAGGAAAGCTTAGAGAACTAAGAAATACAAAATTTGGTATCGTTTCCATTCAAAACAAAAAAGTTTTTCTCACTAAAACTAGTTTTTCGACCGATCATTCCTATGACAGCTATATGCTATATTCATCATATACGGCCGGTTCCAAAAAATGTGCAGCGTAGATAGCTTTCATCCCATTAGATGAAGTTACAATTCTACAACACTTTAGTCAAGGCTAATTGCCTAAAAGTGTTGCAAACAGGAGTTTAGGTCATTGGCTGATTTAACGGATATATGTTTTCAGTTCAGCGCGTGGCGCAGTAGGCGGTCATACCTTTGGACAGCTCAGTAGAGTAGGTGCTTATAATGGTAGGCGTTCTCAGAATGAATTGCAAACAGAAATGTGTTTGAAAGTCTTAAATTAAGGAACGAGATGTGCGCCTACAGCGCCACCTGCTCTAAATTTCCCCTACTGAAGTTTATTTTGGCGCAGCATTTAAAAACACTGCCGCTGGTTTTTAGATCTTATACAAAAATAAACTAAAAGAGTTAAGATACTTAACAATTAAACCACCTAAAATTTGTTGCATTACCTAACTAAAGCGCCAGCATACATTTCCAATAACTTTTTTTAATTTGCCTTTCTCTCCCGCGCCCCTGATATAGTTATGAAGCAACCTTGATCTACCTCAAATCCAATTAAAAAAAATTCAAGACAATGTCATACAATTAATATTCCTTAAATTCCCCCCCAACCCCTCCCCTGCCTGACGTGATGGCTTCACTTTAATCACGACCCCAACATCTTTAGCCCGCATAACATTTTTCATCAGATTTTATTCGCTATGCATCTTCAATTTTTCAAATCATTTCACCTTGATCTGCAAAATGAATTGGTTACTTTGTTGTTGCCCGATTATATCTGAAAATATTGTATAATATGCCCAAGCTGTATTGTTTATTTATGCAGAGTTTGCAAACAGAAACATTTGCTTATCTATCGATTAGTTTGTTGTAAAAACAAACAAACAACAAAACTGAAAATCAGGTGAAACAAACATGCCTATGGCGACTCATTTGTGAGTCAAACTTGAGAAAGATGCTTGCTGTCCGATAAGCCCGCTCGTAATGAGCAAGCGTTTTGGTATTGAAATGTTTTTAATTAACTATTGCACCATAAAAAAACAAGTAAGGGCGCTGCAGTCGAGTTTCCCGACCACAAAATACCCTGTTCATTTATTTTCATTTATTTGTTTTTGAATTTTTGAAGATGTCATCCTAAATGTAGGCAATACTTTTCTAGTCCTGATCAACAACTGCTGCTTTTATCAGCTCAACTGTTTCGCTTATAACTCCGGTGTTTTTGGTCCGATCTGATTGTACTTTTCAGAATAGATAGATATTGAGCCTAGCTTGATGTATACTAAACCACGAGGCTCTAACTTGAAAATTGTGGATCTGACGGCTTTTTAGGTCTTGGATTTATAGAGGAGGTCTAGGTTTTTTGGGGACAAAAGGGGGACGGGGTGGAATTTTTCAAATCTGAAACAAACTTGATCTGCGTCAACAGCATAAATCTACCTTCGTGCAAAAATTTGTGGCTCTATCTCTTATAGTCTCTGAGATCGACGCGTTCATACAGACAGACAGACGGACAGACGGACAGACGGACAGACGGACGGACGGACAGACGGACAGACGGACAGACGGACAGACGGACAGACGGACAGTCGGACAGACGGACAGACGGACAGACGGACATGGCTATATCGACTCGGCTGTTCATGCTGATCAAGAATATATATACTTTATGGGGTCGGAAAATTTTCCTTCTCCCTGTTACATACATTCGCACAACTTCATGATCCCCCTTTTCCCATTTTCAATGGGAACAGGGTATAAAAAGAGAAACAAAACTGGAGACAAAAAATTATGAAAATTTCGGCTTTCATTCTATTATTCAAATTTATGTGCGGCGACAGTTGAACTCCACACACAACGCTCTCTCCTAAAATGCTCTATGAGTTCTTTTTAATATTTTACGATTGCGTTTTTTATTGTCCGGACCCGGGTAGGGAGTCCGTTGATTGCACGCACCATGCGCAGGTTGGCATTTTATTAATGAGATTAATCAATTTTTTGTTATTTTTTTTTGGGTTGCGGTCTGGTGGTGTTTTTTACGATGCCTTTTTTTTGTTTTGCCTCGGATCTTGATATTTATGTGGGAGTCTTTGGCATCGACGCGATGCGGAGTTTTCAGTTGACGGCTTTTTACGATCTGTCAACGCAGCCAACGTGTAGAATATATGAGCTCAATTGTCTTTTTTACGACCACAGCTCATTTACCTAGGCAGCGTCTGCGGCGCTGCCTGTCAACAGTTTATACACAAAACAGCTAGGGGAAAAGGGGCCAACGACGCGTTTTATGTGCACTACAAAATGTATGAAATGTACTGCTAATAGCAACTTCCCTGCGCTCTCTCACCCTTCCACACCTCCCCGGGGGGACCCGGGAAACAGTAGGCACTGCAGGGCAAGGTGCAAACACAAAAACTAAAAGCAGCGAACGCATGTTTTATGACAGGTTAGTGTAGGCACCATTCGAGGGGTTTTAAGGTTGCCCAAGATATGCCCAGTGCTTAGGGTTATGGTGTATGCCCCAGGGAGTTGGCTGAGATTACTCTGTTTAGGTGGGTTAATAGCTGTGGGTTAAGGCTTCGCTGAAATGGAATTGCATTCTTAGCTCAGCTTTATGAGAAGGGGCAAACTTTGATAGTGAAAGTGCCCAATGAAAACGTGTTTTTTATTGTACTTAGTTCGGATGTTAACCCATTTGATAAGTTTTCAGGTAAAAAGGAACTTAGGACAGCTAAAGTAAGCTGACAATATATGTATTCTATCATCAGTAGACTTTGGTTCAGACTTATACACCGGAAAAAATAAATGAAAGTTTACTTCGGC
The DNA here is from genome assembly GCA_035044985.1 of Lordiphosa fenestrarum. Classification (NCBI taxonomy): domain Eukaryota; kingdom Metazoa; phylum Arthropoda; class Insecta; order Diptera; family Drosophilidae; genus Lordiphosa; species Lordiphosa fenestrarum. Next base: position 288,062 of record JAWNNO010005300.1, on the reverse strand, counting down.
TTGGCCAAAATTTGTAGACCTTTGCAGCACGTTTTTCTAACAAAGACCACTTTTTGGACCTTACTTTTTTATGGGAGCTATTCTATATAGATGTCAGAAATTCTACAAAATTAAGTTGAGTCATGGGAAAGCATAGCAAACTAGGAAAAAAAAAGTTTGGTGGCGTTTCCATTGAAAACAAAAAAGTTTTTCTAACTAAAACTGGTTTTTCGACCGATCGTTCCTATGACAGCTATATGCTATAGTCATCCGATTTTGACAAAACTTTGTAGAATTGTGTGAAAACATATCAAATAAATAACTGAACATTTTAAGGACATTTCCATTGAAAACAAATAAGTTTTTCTTACTAAGACTCCTTTTTCGACCCCACTTGTCTACGATAGCTATACTATATAGATATCCGATATCGATCAAACTATGTTAAATCATGGGAAAGCATAACAAACTAAGAAATACAAAGTTTGCAGTCGTTTCCATTGAAAGCAAAAAAGTTTTTCTCACTAAAACTAGTTTTTCGACCGATCGTTCCTATGACAGCTATATGCTATAATCATCCGATCCGGCCAGTTTCAACAAATGTGCAACGTATTTGTACTAAAAGACTTCGTGCAAATTTTGGTAAAGATAGCTTTCAAACTGACGGAGAAGATAGCAGACGGACGGATAACTGACGGACGGACAGACGAACATGGCTAAATCAACTCAGCTCGTCGTGCTAATCAAGAATACCTATATTTACTTTATGTAATCTGAGATGCTACCTTCTAAGACTGAAAAAATCAGCATACCTTTGCTGTCGATTGCTCGCCTGCTCTAAGGTTCACTAGAAAATCACTAACTACAGTTGGAGTGAAAATCTAGATATAAAAAAAAGAACCGGCGACTGCCTATTGTGAGCTTGAAGTACTTGAAACTGAATCTCTTCTTATCTCTACAATTACTTACCCTTTTTTTTGTCCATAGTTCTTCAGTTTATTATAAACTAATTAACAGCTCCTCAACTGTGGCCTTTCTTCACAGCTCAATCGCCAACTTTCTCGTACACTCTCACACGTGCACTCGCACGTTTTAAGTAAATAAGGAAGTAATTAACATTTTGGGCCAGTTATTTTCGTTTTTCTTGGTTTTTTTCTGTACTTTTGCTTTGTTCCTTTTCGGCTCGTTTCTACTTCATTTACTTTGCTTACTCGAATTTCGGCACCGCCTATTTACATGCAGAAAAACTTTTCCTTTTTTTCCCTCTCTTGAAAGGGGTAGGGGGGGGGCGGGCCTCGGGCTGCACTTTTATAAAGTGTTAATTTGCCTAAACTGAAAACGGGCTTAACCCTTTCGAAAACAGCTCGTTCGTTTTTTCCCTCGCCCCGTTTGATTTGATTTCCGTTTGAGGCGTGTGACAACTGCTAGTGCCCGTTACACAAACGTACCTCAAACATTTTTATTAATAAATTTTATTAAACAATAAAATTGTTTATGGTGGAAACAAAACGTGTCTCATCTAATCAAACATTTTATGGGCACTTTCAGACTTTGTGCTTTGTTTGTTGTATTAAAAATGCATAAACCTATAACCACATAATTAGTTTTTATAAGCGCTTTTGGGGGTCGGGAACCGAGTCGGGGCTAATTTTGCATGCGATGTGCCCACAAAATGTTAAACTATGCTTATTTTTATTTAAATATAGGCCATAAATGTTTATATGAGCAGTTTGTGTGCGTTTGAACTAACTTTATGGAGCTCATAAAAAGTGGAGCAGGGACTGGTTGGTGGTGGTGGTGTGCAGAACTAGTTCTACTCAATGGAAGCCACGGGCCGGCCACATCAAATCCATTGAGTAATATGACAGATCCGCAAATGGAACAAGTTTCTGCCTCTGAGCAGTTCAAGCTATTCTTTTGCTTAAGTGTCAAGATAAGTTTCAACTTTAAGCCGCCCCACGACTCCCCCACAGTAGAATTTATTAAGTTACAGATAAGCATCTACTTTGGGGCCAGGCAACTTGACTTTTGATTGATTTGGCCAGATACGAGCGATGCTGGGATAGACAAAAGTTGCGGCCAGTTTGATTATCGAGCTGTTATGGCTTTTTAATGGCCGGCACACAAATATGCCGTTTGGTTCATTGTTGGCCGGAGCTAATAATAGAGGTTAACACTAAGCTAATGAAAGTCGTTGAAAGACAAAAGTTTTTGTGGGTAGGCAAGCTGAAATGCTAAATATGAAACCTAATTCCTTGCGGGTAAATTTGTAATAAATCGTTGGGACCAGCCAAAATGACACCTTATCTAGATGGATGGCTTTTGTCTTATATTTTATTTCAATTTATAAACACTTAACTATTTAGTTTCATTCCAAATCACTTGGACTTTGGCTTTTTATACTCTGTACCGTAGGTACATAGAGTATTATAAGTTTGTGCAAAAGTATGTAACATCCAGAAGGAAGCATCTCCGACCCCATAAAGTATATATATTCTTGATCAGCATCAACAGCCGAGTCGATATAGCCATGTCCGTCTGTCCGTCTGTCCGTCCGTCCGTCTGTCCGTCTGTCCGTCTGTCTGTCCGTATGAACGCACAGATCTCAGAGATGGTAAGAGATAGAGGTTTGACATGTATGGGACATATGCTTCTTATGTCTGCAGGCAGATCAAGTTTATTTTCAATTTTGGCCACGCCCCCTCCCGCCCCCGCAATTTAGAAAAAACGTCTTATGTCCCACAGTTTTGAAGATAGATGGCTTGTTCCTTCTGGACATATTTAGTTATTAGAATAACTTATCGATCCGCCAAAGGAATGAAGAAGATCGGATGAACGGTTTTCGAGTTATGATCAAAAGACAAAATTTCTTGGTACAGAGTATGTTATAGTCGGGCTTGACAGACTTTCTTTCTTGTTTGTGTATGGAAAAGATACTTAAGCAAGCAACATTTGATTTCTGGCAATTCCTTAGCACATGTGTTTGGTATTTGGTCATTTTCTATAAAAACAGTGCGAGTTGTGGTTCTTTTCGTCTCATATTTCCTTCAATTGTACGCCTGTCCGTTCGTCCGTCGTCGCTCAGTCTTAAAGCCAAACTTTGCACGAAGTTTTTGGTGCAAACCGGCCAGATCGGATGATATAGGCATATAGCTGTCATAGGAATGATCAGTCGAAAAACTAGTTTTAGTAAGAAAAACTTTTTTGTTTTCAATTGAAACGCCACCAAACTTTGGATTTCGTAGTTTGCTATGCTTTTCCATGATTCTGTCAAGTTTGGTCAAAATCGAACATCTATATGGTATAGCTCCCATAGAAAAGTAGTGTCTGAAAAGTAGTCTTAGAGAGAAAAACTTTTTTATTTTCAATGGAAATGTTGTTAAAATTGGCTCTTAATTATTTGATATGCTTTTACAGAAATCTACAAAGTTCTGTCAGAATCGAATGACTATAGCATATAGCTGTCATAGGAACGATCGGTCGAAAAACTAGTTTTAGTCAGAAAAACTTTTTTATTTTCAACGGAAACGCCACCAAACTTTGTATATCTTAGTTAACTAAGCTTTCCCACGGTTCCACAAAGTTTGGTCGAAATCGGACATCTATATGGTATAGCTGTCATAGAAAATTAAGGTCCGAAATGTTGACTTAGTTAGAAAAACGTGCAGTAAGGCCTAGCTGAAGTTTGCTTTCCTCTATTTATAAGTTTGCATGTTTGTAAGTTTGTGTGTTTGCTTGTTTGTGTGTTTGCATGTTTGCATGTTTGTCTACAAACTCTGCAGAAATCGAACTAAGCGATCTTTATAATTTACAATTCCTCCCAAAATTCACCTCAAATCTTGGAAACGACTACCCAACACTTGGCTAAGCCTTTAGGCTCGACCCACAACCTCTTATATTGCCATCAACATACACACCCAAAACACAGACTTCAGAACGCTAATCTACTTTCAGACTTTTAATGCACACTCCTTTCATATTTGTCTGGTCGTCTCTAATCACAAAAGCTGGCCCACTTTAATAAGCTCAATTCTATTGTACGGCGGTTGGGCGGGTTGGAGGGGGGCGGGCATAACGCAAATGTCACAAGTGCAAACACACAAATTACTCGGCCAGCTGTAAGGATATAAACGCGTATACATAAGTAAGTATGTACGAGTGTGAGCCTGTGTGAGTGTGTGTGTGTGAGTATGTTTGTCATAATTTCACGTCCATTGTCAGCATTTATTCAGCGTCGCATTCAACATGGCGAGGACGAGAGGAGGCAAAGGACTACTACAACAACGCTGGCTGCTTTGTCCTGGTTGGTGCGTCGTCGTCTCACGTTCGCTCCGTTTGCCCCTCCTCGGCGTAATTATTTGTTTTGGCTTGCTGGGTTCATTTACTCCGACAAAAAATACCCTAAAGAAGCGACACAAACACACACAGACAGACAAATGAGTACATATATATATATGTGTTTTTGCATGTGTTGTCGGCTGAGGGTTTTGTCATAGTAGCTCACATGTGTTTTCTGGTTTGTTTGTGCACATGTGTTTTAATTTCTGTTTGTTGTTTTTAACAACAACAACAACAACAACAATAAAAACTGTTACACTCTTGTCTCCCCATTGTCCTTTTGCAAGGGTTCAAACAATTACAAATTATGCTCCTGCTCCAGTTCCTGTTGTCGTTTAGGGTTACTCTTTTCTAAATTGTTTTTCCTGTGTCCTGGCGTGGAAATGCCCACCAAATGAAATAATCAATACTATGTTTGCCCCAAAAAACAAAGCTTTAAAGTCAAACCCCTTGAAGCAGCTTCAGAGGCCACATCCAAGTTTAATGAGCCGGCTGCTTCACTTGATGGACGTCTTACACGCAATGCCGAGACGTCAACGAGGACGACACCAAAACATGTCCTTTGCTTATTAAATTTCGTCTTGAGCAAGTGTGGAGGCACCCCTAAAGTCCGGCAACAGAATGCAATACACAACTCAGGCCAGGGATAAAACGCAAACAAAGCAAAGTCAGCACACACACACGCACACTCACAGGACACTCTGCACAGGAACGGGGCATAAAAAGCTACGACTTGGTCACGACCAATAAGATTGAAGACAATTCAATTGAAAAAAGCAACGATCGATAATCTTTACCACTGACCGCACATGTCCCAGTCCCAGTCCCTGTCCCAGTCTCAGTCCAGGCGGATGGCTGCCGTCGTCAGCTAGTCAGTTGGTCAATCGAATCCCTCCTTAAAGACTTAAAAAGTGTAAGCTGCTACTGCAGCTTCTGCTCCTTTTACCATTTATATGTGTACGTATCCTTCTACTTGTTCTTTTTCCATGTGTGCTTTTTAATTCGCTTTACTTAGCTGCAAGTGGCCCCCGAGCACCGAGCTGGGGAGTGGGAGTGGGAGAGGGAGGATGAGGATACTCAGACACGGCTTTCTTAATTTTGTTTGACTTTGCTAAAGTTTAATGATGAAACCTTCAAGCAAGGAGTATGCACATGAAGGCGCAGCCTGTCTAAGCAAATGCCTCGCCAAAGGATAAGGCGAGAGGGGGAAGCTTGGATATGATGTGTGTGAGCGTGTGTGTGTGTGCCCCAGTGCTCAAGTGCTTTGTAATCGACACTACTTGCAATGAGAGTTAAGTTGTTGGCTCGTCTTTTTTTCGCCTCAAGTCTGAAGAGTCTTTATTAAATTCAGGAAATTATGCAATTAGCGGCACAAACATTTGACAGGCTATGTGCTTAAAAAGCAACCAAATGTAAAGCATAATTTTCCTCAACGACTTGCAGCTTGCAATTGCAATTCAATTTAGATCATGCGTAAACCACTTGAGAACTGCAACTAGCTAGTGGAATTGCCTTTAAGTATGTGTCATTCCGAGAGCCGCTTTTATTTGAAGGAATTGAGGTAAAGAGTGCTTGAATAATTAGAAAATAGTGGAAAGTTAACTTTGTTTCTAAGTTTTTTTCGAACTAAGACTTTTCCGACTCTACTTTTCTATGGGAGCTATACTATATAGATGTCCGATTTTGAACAAACTTGGTGGAATCATGCAAAAGTGCAACAAACAAACATGTATGAAATTTGGAGTTGATTCCATTTAAAACCAAAAAGTTTTTCTCAATAGAACTTCATTTTCGACGGATCATTCTTACTGCAGCTATATGCTACAGTCCTCCGATTTTGACAAAAACTTTGCAGAATTGTGTAAAAGCATATCAAAGAATTGAGTACCAATTTTAAAAACATTTCCATCAAAAACAAAAAAGTTTTTCTCACTAAGACCACTTTTCAGACTCTACTTTTATATGACAGCTATACCATAAAGATGTCCGATTTTGACCAGACTTTGAGGAATCATGGGAAAGCATAGCAAACTAAGAAATACAAAGTTTGCAGTCGTTTCCATTGAAAACAAAAAAGTTTTTCTTACTAAAACTAGTTTTTCGACCGATTGTTCCTATGACAGCTATATGCTATAGTCCTCCGATTTTGACAAAAACTTTGCAGAATTGTGTAAAAGCATATCAAATAAATAAATGCCAATTTTAAGGACATTTCCATTGATAACAAAAAAGTTTTTCTCACTAACACTCCTTTTTAGACTCTATTTTTCTATGACAGCTATGCTATATAGATGTCCGATTTCGACCAAACTAAGTAGAATCATGGGAAAGCATGACAAACTAAGAACGACAAAGTTTGGTGGCGTTTCCATTGAAAACCAAAAAGTTTTTCTCACTAAAACTAGTTTTTCGACCGATTGTTCCTATGACAGCTATGTGTTATAGTCAGCCGATCTGTCTAGTTTCACCAAATGTGCAGCGTATTTGTATTGAAAGACTACAGGCAAAGTTTGATGAAGATACCTTTCAAACTGACGGAGAAGATAGCATAGAGATAGACGGACAAGGCTAAATCAACTCAGCTCGTCGTGCTGATCAAGAATATATATACTTTAAGTGGTCGGAGATGCTTCCTTCTATGCGTTACAAACATCCAGACAATTTTACAATACCCTCTGCAAGGGCATACAAAATAAAAAAAACTTACAAACATGCAAACTTATAAGTATACAAACATTTTATACAAACATGCAAACATACATGAAACATGCAAACTTACAAACATGCAAACTGGCAAACATACAAACTCTCACACTTATAGTTTGTGTTAGAAAAATTGGATTGATTTCAGCTGTTCAGCTGTTTCTGCCATAACTTATGTTTGTCTAGGTTTATTTTTTGTAATAATTCTCAGTAAACTTGTCACAGATATCTAACTCCACACCCCACCCGCCGCCGTCACATTTCTCAATCATTTGAACTCAAATAAATCAGAGACAAAACAACTTATTTAGCTCTTAATGAGCACAGAGCATTACACTTAAGCACTTCAAGTTGTAAACATAATTAAAGTTAAGTTATTTTCTGGAAAAATCAAAATATCTCGATAGGCCCACGCGAAAATGCTGCTTATTGTTTTTCCGAGGAAGCCAAAAATAAAAACTGCTGAGGCACAATGAAGAGACACTTTGATTTGCCAGCTATCACAATGAACTTTTCACCTTTGTGCCACAAAATGAAAATTGTTATTTATTATGTAAGTGTGATTGTGTTTGTGTGTGTAGCAAAAACCTGACCAAGCATTTCATTTCATTTCATTTCAATTTTCCCGTTGGCTTCCACACAGATTTATTTGCCTATTTCTGTGCGCGCGTGACGAAAAGCGTTTTTGCCTGACAATATGCCCAGCAGCAGCCAGTCAGCCAGCCAGCCAGTCAGCCGGCAGTATCTATGGATATCGACAACTACTTTTGCCCGACATTGAGGCAATTGTCGGTCCAAAAAATGTGTCTCTGCTCCACATTTGACACTCTGAACTTGTGAGCAAGCAAATATTTTGCTGAACCTTTTTTATTACATTTAAATAATTTGATTGCCGGGGCGGGCGGCGGGTCCAAGTCGGGCATTTAAGCTTGGCCTTTTATTTTGCAACAGTTTTCAATTCAATTTAATTCACTTTGGGTCCTGCCAGTCGGATACATTTTTATTTAATTTTTTCAGCACTCAGTTTTATTTCTTGCTGCATAAAAATTTATTATCATAATAAGCAGGCGGAGGCCGAGTATCTTCGCACATACACACACACACACACACACATGAGTGTTTTGGGTGGGGGGCCAACCCCTGAAACGTTTTTTACGGCTCTTCTGTTTTTGTTTTTGTTGCCGTTTTGATGGAAATTCGATATTTGCAACACGTATTGAATTTTGATCAGTTTGCGTAGTAAGTAATATGGAATACTTTGCCTGCCGCCGCTTCCCAACATTGATTTAAAGCACTGGCTAATTTCTGTGTTTGGTTACGGATATGGATTTTGTGTGTGTGTGTGTGGAACACTCTCCCCCACACACACTGGGTAGGAGCTTCGCACTGCCAGCAGATGCGTATCTGCAAACAATTAAGAAATTGTTAAATGAAATTTCCGAAAAAATTCCTCAACTAGAATGGTGCTGGGTTGTGCCCCTCGCCAGCCTGCAGCACAGTAGCTAAAACTCATGCCTGCTACCATTTGTATCTAGATACGCATTTACCCGTCCAGTGTGTGTGTGTGTGTGTGTGTGGGGAGAGTGTAGTGTGGTGTGTGAGCACTGGCATTGTTTCTTTTGTAGGTTTTGTAATTCTATTAGTTACAACTTGTAGTGCGAAGAAGCTTTTGACGGGAGCAACAGAACAGCAGAGCAACGACAACCTCAATGAAAGCAAATTAAAAAAGTTTACTTGTTGGTTTGGGGTCGGCGTGGAGTCACAGAAGGAAACAAACAAACGGCATTCCCCCGCCCCCGTCCCCCCCCCATCACTCCCCTTCATTTCGATTTAAAATCGTTTCTTGGCTGTTTTTTTTTGCGTTGGCATGTTAACCGAAATTGACTGCAACTGATGTGAGAAATTGAGCTACTTTTATAGATACTCGTTGGAAATGTAGTGGGAGTGCACAGCGAGGAGCCTGATAAAGACACGATGATACTGTGTTGATGGTGTAGGGCCAGTTTTTTTTTGGTAGCTGTATCTGAAATCAATTACGCTCAAGATGGCTCTTAAATTTTAAAGTTCGAGTTTGTGAGGCAGTTTTCAATTCTGTGAGAAGTTTTTCACAAATGATGACAAAACCGAAGAGAAGAAGCTAAGCTAACTTCGTCTGTGCCGATGTTTTTGTAGCCTGGCAATACAAATACTCTTTTTCCCATATTCCGACCGATCGTTTGTATGGCAGCTATATGATATAGTCAACCGATTTGGCCAAAAACTTGTAAAATTATGTCAAAGCATGTGAAACAAACAAATACAAAATTTCAGCAGGCTACCTTTAAAAACAAAAAAGTTTTTCTAACTAAGACTGTTTTTCAGACCTATCTTTTGTATGGCAGCTATACCATATAGTTGTCCGATTTTCATTAAACTTTGCAGAATTATATAAAAGCATAGAAAACTTAGGAATACAAAGTTTGAAGATGTTTCCATTGAAAAGAAAAAAGTTTTTCATACTAAAACTAGTTTTACGACCGATTGTTCCTATGGTAGCTATGAGATATAGTCATCCGATCCGTTCGGTTCCGACATATTAGTAGTGTGCAGCAATAAGAAGACTCTGTGCAAAATTTCAGCTCGAAAGCACTAAAACTGAGAGACTAGCAAAAACAGACAGACAGTCAATCGACTCAGCTCGTCACCCTGATCAAGAATATATATGGTTTATGAGGTTTATTTGTATAAAGACTGTAGAAAATCGCCTTAAAATTTTGAATAATATAAAATTCACTGCTTTCGGAATATAAAAGAGGCAGCTGAGTGCTAAGCGTTTGACTGCGTTGGTCGAATGCAATAAGATGCCTGCAATTTCCCCGAGGTCCCGAGTTCCAATCCCCACAACACAAGGTAAAGTTAGAAAATATAGAAAATATTTTATTAAAATAATATATAAGTGATCTTATATGCGTCTTAGTGCCGTCTTCCTCTTCTGTCTCTAGTTTAGTTTATGATTCGCGGCTAAGCTTCCATTTAGCTGTTAAACAAACTAAATATACTCTGTGTACTCTTTGGTACAGAGTATAAGATTACTATTTTTGCAGGGATTAACAATGTAAGGCTTTTCGGCATCGATGTATGTCCCTGACGATAGCTAAATAGAGGAAAAAAACCGAGAACATTGTTCTTCCAAGTTCTTGATACAGCCCCTAAAGTAAAATGCAATTTCGTAGTCCTCATACGAAAAGTGTTGCCACAGTAATGTGGATAATTCAATCAGGATAACAGAAGAAGTCAATGGGAAATAGTTCAAATCTATAATTGTTGTTGAACCGTACCGAAATTTTGGGTTCGGAACGGGTTCAGGTTCAGCTTTAATACCTTAAGTTCGGTTCAAAACCGGTTTGCAGCTCTGCTTGTGGTACAACTAAATATTTTGGGCAAATATTCAAGTAAGCCTTGACCAGCTTTCTTTAAGCAATATCACAAAATGGTTATATGTATATAGAGTTAGGACAGTCTTGAAGTCAGTGTGCGATATTAGATAGGACTGATTAAGAGCAAATTAAAGTTACATTTTTATATGGGGAAGGTGATTTTAATGTTCAGAGTGTGCTTATACAGGGTTGTCCATATTCGACGGACCCATCTGGCAACGCCATAACTTTTGACAGAGATGTCAGATCGCTTAATGACATACCGCGTTTGAAGCGTCAGTCCAAGCAGATTTTTACCATGGAACAATACACGCCACGCGAGCGCTCTGAAATAGTTGAAATTTACATTCAACAGAACAAGTCAATTGTGAAAACTCAACGTGCTTTTAAAAAATTAAAATTTCACATTGAATGGGACCGTAAATAAGCAAAATTGCCGTATTTACGCCACTGAAAATCCTCAGGAGATTCAAGAAGTGCCTCTTCATGACGAAAAAGTCACAGTTTGGTGCGGCGTTAGTGCGAAAACGGTCATTGGGCCGTTTTTCTTCCAAAATGAAAATGGCCATGCTGTTACCATCAACCAGGAGCGTTATCGCAACCCCTTGGAAATAAAAGCTGTTACGAAATTTGCCAAAATTTCAGTTCGGCTCAACAAATATGGTAGGCATCACCACCGGAGATTCGAAAAAGCTCTGATTTAAATTACGTAAATTTCAATTCGCCCCAACTTTAGTTGGCATCCAAATGTAATAAGCAATATCCTTTAATAATTCCACAAAACTGTTTGGCCAACTTATTGAATGAAACCGAATGCCACTTCTGACTATAAATTATCAATATTTCTATTTCAAGAGTCTTCTATTTCAGTGCTGCTGGCTGCTGGGAATAGCTTGCCAGCCATGTGATAATGAATTGTAGGGCTCATGCCTGACCGGTTATCTGATTGTTTTCTCTGCATACCCAGTTGCTGTTGTTGCTATTTCCTACTGTGAGCCACGCTTTGACACAATCACTTAGTCAGCTCTTTTCTATTTCTGTGGGTTTCAAAGCCTGCCGGCGCTCTTTGGCATATCGCACTTTGGCCGACACTTGAGCTTGGCTTGGCATAAATGCCAAAACCATCATAGAAATGTACTCCAAACTCATATAATGCTTGGATAGGTATAAGTGAGCGCTTACATGGCTGTGTGTGTGTGAGTGTGTGTGTGTTACCCTTCAATTTGATACACAGAGCTGCCGTGGCCATCATTTAAGCAGACAAGCAACCAACCAACCACTATGAAGAGAGAGGCGCTATAGACAGCCCGGAATGATGGACAGGGCTGCTGCGGGGGTGTGTGGGGTCGGGGGGGACATGCGTCTGCAACGCGATGCGCATTTGTATTTGGGTTTATAAACACACACAGACGCACACACAGACGCACAGCACTCTATACAAAAACAAAAAATGATTTATCACTCTGGCGGCGTGTATCTGAGTTACGTTTGCTCAGTTGACTTTGACAGGCCGCCGCCGCCGCCGCCGCTCCGCTCTCTGGCAATGCGTGAGGATTACAAAACAGCAACTCATGTGCATGATGAATTAAATTAGCAAAAAACACAATCATAAAAGTAAAACAAACAAAAAAGAAGGTATGTATATTCACCCATAACCCACGGAAACATAGTTTGTTGTTTTAAAAAAGTTTTTCATTTCATTTGCATTTGTTCGCTTGCGAAACAGAAAAATATCTTTGTTGTTTGTCGTACATAGTTCATTTATATATATGTATATATATATATATATATGTATAAATAGTTTATTATTCACAAAATTGAATTATCTTTATCAAATAGAGTACAATTAATCGTTAGAGAGTGTTGTGGCCATAAGGACTAAACTTAGAGTTACAGCTTCGTTCTATATATTACAAAATGATAAAATTAAATAACAGTTTTGGGTTTATCATACTGGTACAAGTGTCTTACATGAGTTTCCATTTGCCGTTTAGTGTGTTTTTAGACGAGTAGGCGAGTTGACGATCGAGATTACATCGAATACAATACAAACATACATTTACATAATATTTGTGGGGTTATTGCTTGAATATCAGTTTTTAGTTTTTGCCCTCGTTTAATTTGGTAAGCGTAAATGTTTAAAATGAGCTGCTGCTTTACTGCATATTATTATTATGTATTTATGTTTGTTGGCTAGCTAATTGTTGGTTAATGCATTTGTTGCATTTCCTTTTAGTTGGTGTGAGTTGTGTGAGTGTTGCATTTCGTTTTTACTTTAAATCATTTACAATTTATGAGATTATATTTATATATATATATATATATTATATCTCTGCACAGGATAATGGAATTTTTATATATATATGTGTAGATATATCTGCTATATAATTGGTGTATATATCTTATAGGCAGTATATGTTAGTGTGTAAAAGTGTAGTGTGGTAAGGTGGTGTTATTTACAGTATTACATTGTGGCTGTTGCTGTGTGTGTGAAGGTGTGACAATGTTGCGAGGCTAAGAAACGGTAGCTGCTTTTTTACTTTTACTAAGGGAAATGCTAAGAATCTTGAATCAAACTTCAGAGGAGCATTTGTGGCTAACTAAACTTCATAGTCTAATAAAGATCCCAGTTATCATAGCTGCCATTCGAAGTGCTTGAAACGAATACTTTTTAGACTTCTTAGTTCCTTCTTAGTTTTGTAGATAAAAGGTGAGCAACTTTTATGCACATTTGGTCATCAGATATATTTATCAATCCGTCAAAAGATTGGTAACAATCGGATAGCCAAGTTATAGGCAAAAGAAAGTTGTTTCTTTGCGTCAAAAGATTGCAAAAGAAAGTTTGTTCCCTTTATACATATTTAGTTAACAGCTTATCCTATCGCCTGGTAATGATTGGCTAAACAATATACCAAGTTATAAGCAAAAGAAAGTGGTTTCTTTTAAGCATATTCAGCCTTTGATTGTAGATTGAATGAACAATAAGCAAAAACCACAAGTATAGAAAACAGTCCGCGAACCGTACCTTAGACTTGTTGATTAGTTGGAATCTCTGAAGCAAAGAACAAAGGTTTGCAGTTTGGAAAATAAGAGCCTGAGCACTTATTCTCAAGACTTTTTAAACACATCGCTGACTCTATTAATGAGAGGACTAAACTAATAGTCTCCTTGGATCTTGACTACTGTTCCATGTATTTGGAATAATTATTAACTGTGACCTTGACCCAGTTTGGTAAACTTATATAGCTCGAAAATGAAACGCTTTCTAAATTGAACATATTTTTTACCATTTCATTACATAAACATTTCATTACCATTACCATTTTTCATTAACTTGGTTTTGGTAATGAAATTTTCAATTTCAATTACATAATTTACTTAATTTGTTGGTAATGAAAAGTAATTATGGTGAGCATTGAATTAAAATAAAAGTATTATAGTTTTATTTCATATATTTCATTTCAGAAAAGTTGAAAATATGTGGAATAAAACATATCAAATATGTAAAATTACTCAATTCAACAAATACACAGCTCAACTGTGGTTATTGAATACCCTTCCTATAATTACCTTTCTTTACCACAAAAATTATGTAAATTTTGTAGCATTGAGTTTTCCACTTGTATAAAAAATGGAATATTTCCTCAATTCAACAGCTCCCCAGCTCAACTGGGGCTGGTGAATATTCGCAATAATTTCGATAGCAACATCATTTGTTCACTTATTCATTTTGGTCACGAATACCCTAACTAATTTTGGTAGCAACTTCTGTTTTAAGGATGCCATGAAAATAATATAGGGGAATATTGACACACTTTTCTAAACATATATATGGCCTATAATCAACTGGCAAATGCCTCTGGCAGGTGTTCACACATGTATGGCCGCAGTTGGCAAAGTAATTAAATGCAACTTTAATGACATTTAGCATAAAAGTAAATATAACATAGATTTCGAATTCTCAAGTCCTTAATTCTCTGCTAGATTTGTGTATTCCTCAACTGTCTGTAAGCTCACTCAATTATTTAGACTAGAGAGCGTTTTGAGACAGTAAAGTGAGATTTTTGGGATGTATCAAAGTGTAACAGGAAAACATATTTGAGTTAATCGAGATTTCCGGAATGAAATATAGCTTAGCTGTTGTCAGATATAGGTCAATACCTGAACTCAATGACTTGGTATCGGATATTTTGGATCTAGTACGACTCTTGCTTGAAATTTCAATCAGAAGGTGGTGATATAATCAATTTTTTCTGTGTATAGAGAAGGTCTTTGATATTTGAAAGTTCTAAAATGAATTTTTTACTGTTTTAAGGAACTTTTCATAAGTTCTTAAGCACCCCCTTAAATTCTAAAGCTGCTGGAAATATTTCTTAAATTTTTGGAATTTGTTTAAAAGAGTTTACTTTTCCAGATTTGTACACTAGCTTAAAAGTTGTTGACCTGAGCTGATGGGTAAGTTAGGCCGGCTCAAGGTCGTGAAATGAATTCTTACTCTCTTTTTAGCTATAAAGTTTCAACTCTAAAAAGGTTTGATACTAAACTTCTTGAGGAATTCCCACGATCAAGTGGCTAGAAAAGTATTTGGAAGAGCTTTGCTATGGAAAGATTTCTTACTTGTTCCAACAAAGGTTCGAAAAATGTTTATTAGTTTGTAGTTTCTTGTTGCTTTGGCAACCCTACTAACACCCCTTTAAGGCCATTTCCCCCCTAACAAAAAGAAAAGGGCAACAACTACTTTTAGTTTTCGTTTCTTACACCCACGAATGGTTCTGCATGGTTCTGCATGGTTCTTTGGTCCAACTGATTAAAACTGGATTAAAAAGTTATCAGAAATTCTTGTATGCAATTTGCAGCTAAGCAAATGAAAACTTTACTCTGGCAAAAGTTTACCCCAACTCGCATATGTTTGCTCTGGCTGGTGCCACCCTCGCTTCCGTTTCTAACACACACAACTTGACATTGTCATAGCTTCCATTTCTGTGTCCGCGCTGCATAAACATGCACACACACACACACGCTCTCTCACACACACATGCACTCCACATTCTAAACTAAAAATGCATCTGTATCTTGTATCTTGGTGTTTGTTCAGTGCAACTAAAATGACTTTACACTGGATAAACAAAAACTATTTGTAGGCGCTTCCTGCTCCTACCCTACCCTCCCCTCTCTCACTCTCTCTCCCTCCCTCTCTTTCTAATCTCTTAGCTTAACTCGCACATATTTTAGTAATTAAAATGATGCACAGGAACCAGTCCCTAAAGAAATCACTGTCACTTTGTTTGAATGCAACTCTAGACCAGATACGCCTGGACATGTGGACCCTGTTGCTGACCTGAACCAGTGGGTTGCTGCTGTTGCTGCTGCTGCTGCTGCTGCTGCTGGGGCGGCGGCTGTTTGTTGCTGGGGGGACCCAAAGTGGCATTGGGTGCACTCTGCATCTGCTGCTGCTGTTGCTTGGGTCGCCAGGTCTGTGCCCGCTGCTGTGCCTCCAACGAGCCATTGGCCGGCATCATCAGCATATGCTGCTCATTGTCCAGCGTGGAGTAGTCCGAATCGATGCTGGAATAGATGTGCTCTGAGGGTGGACGCATGCCATGTTGCTGATAGTATTGAGCATGCAAATGATGCGCTCCCTGCGAGCCACCCGGATGATCGCCACGTCGCTGTGGCCGTGGACTGGGCGTGGCTGTGGTGGCTGTCGAGTAGTTCTGCTCCGGTGGAGCCGATCCGCCCGCCGCCTCCACCTGAGCCGGCCCACAGTAGGCAGGCGGTGGAGCCTGACGATACAGCAACCCAGGACTGGCGGGCTGCTTAATGCGCTCATGATTGTGATCCAAGGTGTAGTTATTCCCACGATAAGTGGGATAGTCCACTGGCAAGGCATAGCGCAGTTTCTCCCAGAAATGACGATCGGAGCGGCGTATTCGATGCACAGCCGAGGTCTTCAGATAGGGCAGCAGCTCAATGTCGCTCTCAGCCTCGAAGGCCACCTCCGGCTCTTCAATAATCACCAGCTTCTGGGGACGTCCACGCAGTGCGTCGTGCACCGAACGTCTCAGCTCACAGCGTGACCATTCGGTCTGCAGAAAGTTGCGGGTCAGCAGAATGACCACACGTCGGGATACTCTGGAGGCCTCCAGCAGCTGATAGTGGGTGGCATCATGAGCCAGATCACGATGCTGCAGGCAAACTCTCAAAGGTGGACGACCAGCCTCCAGTTCGGTGGCCAAATGCTGGCACACAAACTCCGAATCTTTGGCCGAGTGCAGTAGAACAGCATCGTACAGCTTCTCCGACTCCTCACAGCGTGGACCAAACACTCTGACCCCATAGTGGGCAAACAACCAAATGCGCAGAGATTCCCGGAACACGAAAACCATAATAATGATGACCAGCAGGAATACCAGGGCCAGGGCGGCGGCCAGTAGTGGTATATAGGATTCGGGTATGCCATGCTGCAGCATGGAACCACCTGAATAATAATCCGTACAGGCGGCTCCCGTAGAATTGAAGTCCAGCTGACGCTTCTGCTGAGCAGCCAACTCCAAATCGGAGGAGTCAAACGAGGCGGCCTTGGTCTGAGGCGTCTCCAGACAATAGATATCCTGTGCATCCTGCACTATCAAAGCATAGTCCGACACATATGAGGTGAGTGCCTGCAGGAATTGACAGCGACAGCTCCAGGGATTGCGACCCAGCGTAATGGAGTGCAAACGCTGACCAAAATGGGTGACATGCAGCTGCCAAATGGGCAGCGAGACCAAACGGTTACCATCTATGCGTAGCAGCTCCAGCGAAACCAAAGGAGCCAAGGTGGCATTCTCCAGGGTGGTCAGCAAATTGTTCTGCAAATACAGCTGACGCAGCGAGGACAACTGCTCGAACTCATAACCATGCAGCACCTCCAGTCGATTGTCGGCCAGCTGGAGTAACTGCAGCGAGGCCAGGCTGGCAAAGGTACGATTCTGTATGCCCGCCACCTGGCTACCATTCACATACAAGGCCTTCAGGTTCTTGCGTCCGATGAACGCATGATTCTTGAGCAAAGGAAACTGATTGCCATCCAGGTACACAATACTCGAGTCCATGGGCACTCGTCGGGGCAGGTCTTTGGTCTGTTGACCACCGCAATCCACCACATTGGTGGACCAGATCTGATCATGATAGCAGGTACAGTTGTGTGGACAGGTCATCTCACAGTCGCAGGCATCAAAGTCACAGCAGTGGCACAGGGCAAAGCAATGCGACTCGTAGCGGCAGAGGAAGTCCTGTGGCATTAGCGAGCTCAGAGGACGTACGGCTGCTCCACGATTATGCGGCATGACGCACTCTATATTGGGCATATCCATTACCCGAGGATGCTGACGTGTGGTCAGATTGTTGATGCGTTGCAGCCAGTCCATGGTGCAGTCACACTCGAAGGGATTGCCACCCAGATAGAATTCGGGCAGGGGTTTGGGTGCCAACACCGGAGCCACTCTCAGTTGTTGCAGCTGCAGCTTGCTCAGCTGATTGGCATACAGATCCACCCGGGCCAGATTAATCTTATCCACAAAGGCATTGGGCAAAACATTGCCTATCAGATTGTTGTTGATGAATAGCAGCTCAAT
Organism: Lordiphosa fenestrarum; assembly: GCA_035044985.1. NCBI lineage: Eukaryota > Metazoa > Arthropoda > Insecta > Diptera > Drosophilidae > Lordiphosa > Lordiphosa fenestrarum. The sequence continues at coordinate 270,010 of JAWNNO010005300.1, read as the reverse complement.
GGTGTTGGGTATGGACATGGGTCCAATTTCTGTTATACGATTATGACTGGCATCCAGGGTCTTGACTCGGATCTCCTCCTGCAGCTTGTAGTAGTTGCCCAAGGCTTCGATATAATTGCCATGTATGTCCAACCATTTCAGGTTGGAGGGTATAAAGGCATAGTCAAACCAAACCAAATGATTCTCGGAGAGATTCAACCAGAGCAGCGACACCAAAGTGGCAAACACTCCATTGATATCCGACAGGAAGTTCCTATCCAGTCGTATGGCCTCCAGTTCAAAGTTCTGATCAAATGAACCACGCTCTATGCTTTGTATACGATTCTTGGCCAGATTTAGTACACTCAAGCGGGGCAGATCCGCAAACATGCCCACCGATATGTTGCCAATTTGGTTGTCTATCAAACGCAGACCCGTCAGCTGGTGCAGATTCTTGAAGCTTTGATTGTCAAAGGTGCGTATCTGATTTTCGCCCAAGTCCAAGGTACGCAACATGGCCAAATCCTGCAGAGCACGTGGCACCTCGTTCAGTTGATTCGAGCTGAGGTCCAGCTCCTTCAGATCCGAGCAGTTCTTGAACACCGCCGACTCCACCACGCTAATCAAATTGTTGTTCAAGGTGAGTTTGGACAAAACATACAATCCATTGAACAGCTTATCATCCAGCGTATGCAAGCGATTCTCGGCCAGATTGAGCGTATGCAGATTATACAGTGGCAGAAAAGCATTATCCTCTATATGGCCTATGGAATTGTTGCGTAGATTAAGAATTTGCAGGAAATACAGCTCCTTGAAGGTGCGATAGTCGATGCGTGTCAGTGCATTGTGTGCCAAGTTGAGCACTATCAGACGTATCAGCCCCGCAAAGGTGGTATTATCCACATGATTGGAGGTCAGCTGATTGCCGGATAAGTCCACCACCAGCAGCTGTTCCAGACGATGGAATAGACCACGCGGCAGCTCGTAAAGCTCATTGTTTTGCAGATGAATCTCACGCAGTTCCTTGGAGCCTGCAAACAAACCCTCCGGCAGTGTCTCCAGATGATTATTACTCAGATTGACTATCCTCAGCGATGACAAGCCAGCCAAGGCCTCGCCCGACAACTCGGAGATGTTGTTATGCTGCAGATTCAGATGCTGCAGTCTCCTCAATCTCGAGATACCCCAACTTTCGGTAATGGAGCGCAACTCATTGTGACTGGCATCGAACAGTTGCAGCTCACTGCTTCCGCTGCAGTTCATGTCCGCAAATCCCAGCTGCTCGGCCGTGCGTATACGATTGCGTGTCAGGTTGAGTGTCTGGAGATTGCCCACCGGGCACAGGAAGCCAGCTGGCAGGGCACGCAAATTGTTCTCACTGAGATCCAACTCGGTCAGCTGCTTCAGCCCGTTCAGCGAGTCGGGGTAGAGCTCCAGCGCCTTGGCCGGTCCCCATTCGGCGTTGCGTGTGCTCAGCCTGAGCGACTTGAGGGCGGCCAGGCCCTCGAAGGCATTGTTGGGCAACTGCATGAGCTTGCAGGACTCCAGGCGCAGCGACTCCAAGGTCTGCAGGCGGGCAAACACCGCCACGGGCAGCGTCGACTCGAACAGATACAAATCGCTGCATCTGATGGTCAACTGTGTGCTGCCATCGGCTCCCTGCAGGTCCAGGCCCGGCTGGCGCTCAATCAGCCTCAGGGCACAGTGCACGGAGCTGGTGCCGTTGTAGGACCAGGAGCATTGATTATTCGGCCCACTGGGAGCGGCTGGTGCGGGCGATGACACGGCCGGCAAATTGGCGGTCAGCAGGGAAAAGTAGTCGCTGGACAGGGAGACGGTGGCGGCACCGGCTCCGCCGCCCAGCATGGCACTGGCACTGCTATCCCGCTCCTTGGGCACTAGCCCAGCCCGGCCACTGCCGCCAGTCACCAGGAGCAGCAGGCTTAGCCCAGCCAATAGCTCCATTCTGCACTTCGCTTGGTCTCTCTTTCGGTATCTTTACAGATATTCTACAAATTTTGTTCTGTCTTGGGTTTTCACTTTTTGGGTGGACATGAAATTGACATTTTCCTTAACTTTCCACACTTTCCACACAGTTTCACACTAGGCACACATTTTATTTTCGATTCCCATGAATTTCTCTTCACTTCGGCACTTCACTTATTATTCTGTGTTTGTTTCTAGCTTTACTTGGCTTGACTTTGCGTTTTGCGATTTGAACTGAATTTGTGCGTGGCCCACACGTCCGTACCGTACGGCGCTCGCACTCGAACTGTTTTCAGTTTCGCCTGCAGACTGCCAGCGAAGCGGCAAACTAAGGCTGGCCCAAACCGACAAAAGTATCTCAGAGATACGAGTGCGATGCGAGAACGTTTGTGTTTCGGGGTGGTTCGTTTCGAACGAGGCGCTCTCCGCGGTTGGGTTAGTTTCATTTCAAGCCGCTGCTGGCTGAAATGGCGCCACTGTGAAGGGCTGATTTGCCAGAGAGCGAGAGCGGCTGAGAGAGTGCCAGTTTGGTGAGTGAGTTTTTGGTTTGCTTCGAGTGAGATTTGGGGCTGGCAATTTATGAATTAAACGTAAATACTCGGAAATGAGCACAAACATTTATTCAAATTGGGCCTTTTTGTTTATGTATACAATTGAATTTGAAATGTTTTTATAAACTATTTTATCACATTTTGCTTTGAATATATTATGTAAATTGTAAGCATTGTTTTGATGCTTATTTATTTATTGATTGAAAACATAATTTACTACTTAAATTTGAAGAAATTACAGTTGAGTGGAGAAAATTTTACATATTTTACAAGTCAAAAACAAGACAGAAAGTCGGTCAAGCCCGACTTATAACATACTCTGTACCAAGAAATTTTGTCTTTTGATCATAACTCGAAAACCGTTCATCCGATCTTCTTCATTCCTTTGGCGGATCGATAAGTTATCCTAATAACTAAATATGTCCAGAAGGAACAAGCCATCTATCTTCAAAACTGTGGGAGATATGACGAATGATTTTTCCATATTGCGGGGGCGGGAGGGGGCGTGGCCAAAATTGAAAATAAACTTGATCTGCCTGCAGACATAAGAAGCATATGTCCCATACATGTCAAACCTCTATCTCTTACCATATCTGAGATCTGTGCGTTCATACGGACAGACAGACGGACGGACAGACGGACATGGCTATATCGACTCGGCTGTTGATGCTGATCAAGAATATACTTTATGGGGTCGGAGATGCTTCCTTCTGAATGTTACATACTTTTGCACAAACTTATAATACTCTATGTATGTACAGAGTATAACAACCTACATATAAAACAAAACCATTTAGTTGACTTGGTTAACAAAAAATTGTAAAAATTCTTTAATTAAACCATTCCTTAGCTCAACTGGGGGGATCTCATTATACTATTTCTAGTTTTCGACTTGATAAGAGTGTTACATATTCTCTTTTCAACAACTTCACAGCTCTAATTGGCTGTTCGGAATACCCTAAATATGTTTGCTTTTATTTAATCTTTTAAATTAACTCCTGGAGCCAAGTTCTTTAAGATTCAGTCACCTTAGCATGAAAATATTCTGCCTTGGTTTTCATTGAGTGAACAGGCTTAAGTAAAACTTGCATAAAGGTGAGTTATAAACAAGATTTGTTCACTTTTTTGGGTCCTGTTGCCACATTAATTAACCTATTGAAGACCACTTTAAATAAATTTGATTAGTTCTTAGTTTATAACCTCTAGAAGCGCGCTGATATCAAAAACTGATTACCTAGATAATTTTGTGATTTTTTGTCAATTGGAATAGGAATTATTTGAACTTGGAGGGAAAAAAGTTACAGTTTCTCAGATTAATTCCCATTTTTCGAATTTAAATCCAAATAATGGTATCTTAGGAATCAGAACAAAACTATGGTGAACTTTATTATAATAAACAAAAATACCACAAAGCAACATAACTAGACTGGAAACAGCAGTTGAGATTTTCGTGTGGTGAAATGGTCCAACAAGTCTAGATGTCTAATTATATGAAATGCATTCATCCCCTTTTTATGGGGAACCCGCATTATTGTTTTAACTGTCTTTGATATGATGGTAAGGTGTTACCTCTTAGCTTTAAAAAAAAGTATCCTAAACATTTATGCGATTTTTTTAAGCAAAGATATAAAATCTTTAATACCTGTGCTCAAAACTATTACATTTTCTGAAATCACTTTAGTTGTCTATACATTTGTATTGAATCCTCATTAAAATTGTCGACAACATCCATTGCATATCTTAGGGCGGTAAAAAAAATGGTAATTTTAATACATTTACTTAACTTGGTATATCTACACTTAAAACAAGAAAGAAAGTCGGTCAAGCCCGACTATAACATACTCTGTACCAAGAAATTTTGTCTTTTGATCATAACTCGAAAACCGTTCATCCGATCTTCTTCATTCCTTTGGCGGATCGATAAGTTATTCTAATAACTAAATATGTCCAGAAGGAACAAGCCTTCTATCTTCAAAACTGTGGGAGATATGACGTTTTTTCTAAATTGCGGGGGCGGGAGGGGGCGTGGCCAAAATTGAAAATAAACTTAATCTGCCTGCAGACAAAAGAGCATATGTCCCATACATGTCAAACCTCTATCTCTTACCATCTCTGAGATCTGTGCGTTCATACGGACAGACAGACAGACGGACAGACGGACATGGCTATATCGACTCGGCTGTTGATGCTGATCAAGAATATATATACTTTATGGGGTCGGAGATGCTTCCTTCTGGATGTTACATACTTTTGCACAAACTTATAATACTCTATGTACCTACGGTACAGAGTATAAAAATCGCAGAAATATTTGGAAGAGCTAAATTCAAAGCTAAGAAGTACTTCTTTACGATAATACCAAAGACATCCAACATAAACCAAAAAATTTCACATAAGACGAGCCTAAAACAGGTCAAAATAGGGCTTTTTTTGAGGCTTTTGGCTCAAAATACTATAGGTAAAGACGTGGTGGACGATTTCTGAAAACAGATTCGTGTTCAGCAAATATCGGGCCAAATAAGAAGTGGAAAAAATAGTTTTACTGAAAAAACCTGTTTGATTTGTGTCGAAACATCTTATAACCTTGTATTTAATAAATTTATATGACTATACCCTGTAACACAGGTACACAGAGTATATTAAGCTTATGCAAAATTATGCAATAGCCAGAAGTAAGCATCTATATATATTCTTGATCAGCCTCAACAGAAGAGTAGATATAGCCATCTTCGACTGTTTGTCTGTGTGTATATACAAACAAATCTCAGAGATGGTAAGAGGTAAAGGCATGGAGCCTATGCTGCTTATACTTGCAGGCAGATCCAGCTTATTTTCTATTTTTGCCACGCCCTTTCCGCCCTCTCATTTGGAAACAAAACGTCATAACTCTCACAGTTGAATAGATATAAGGTTCGTACCTTCGAAACATGTTTAGTATTCAATATTCTTTATCGATTCACCTAAGAAATGTTGAAGATCGGTTGAGCGATAGTCGAGTTATAGGGAAAACATGCATTTTTATTGGGTCCAGCCCATAAATGCAAAAGTATGGGAGGTACAGAGTGTGTTATAGACGAGCTTGGTCAACTTTCTTACATGTTTTGTTTTCAATTTGTTATAGCTTCCAAGGCAAACACAGCACATTATCTTTCCGGTTTCCGAACCACTAAATTCCTTTGAAATAGCTACATATATTTTGTTATGACTTGCTTTTGACAAGTGCTATTTGTGCTATTTGAAACCCATTTGGACACAGAACTAGTAGTAGGACTTGTCCACTTGTCCAAAATTCAATAAATTGGTAAACTTTAACAATTCTTACTTACTGTTATATTCGAAAATTGTATGGTATCTAACTATCACATTAACGAAAGCTTGATAACCTTGATATTCATGTTTAAGACTTAGTTCACTTAGCTTTTATGTGATTATTTTGTTAAGCTCATCTGATATCTCATGAAAGTTTATCGAATGAGATATCAGACAAGTGTTATTGCCATTGGAAAGCACTGAAGTATATGACAAGCTGCTTGAGAAGTGGGCTATCTGAGTTCTCTTAAAAGTTTTGGACAGCCAACTCACAGTAATTTGGGGTATTGCTCAACCATATCATAGGAGATCTCAACAAGTGAAAGTACAGCTTTAAATTGCAAGATCTAAGACTTGCAAGTAACAAAAAGTTAACAAGAAGATGATGTTTAAAGTTAAATTAGATTTTGTTGGTTAATAAAAAGTATAACCAAGTTTCCAGAGTTCAAATTTTATGCTCAAAAGATACAAATTTTAGTTTTCAATTCATTTATTTCAATCACTCTGCTCTTTCACTCAGCCTCAAGCGGCTCTCCTGTTTGGGCTCTCATTAAACTCACCCCCCCCCCCTCTCCCTCTCTCTCTCTTTGTACAATGCACAAGCATTTGTTATTGTTACTATTAACACATACACGCGCCGCAGCATGCACATCCATCAGATACTTTCCTATTGCATTGCATCTTCTAATTGCGGCAGCTGCAGCAGCCTTCGGTGCAATTTTGTCAACTCTGAAAGATGTTTAACACATTGCCACACAACACAGTTCATTCCATTGTGTATACAGCAAATGCACTCCAGATTAGACATTGGATGCTATTTTTAGCCTGTGCCTGTTTACAAACCCTTAGTTAATGCAAAGGAACTTCTTAAAGTGTCGACGGTTTCATTTGCCACCTTTTGGCATTTTGGGTACGCAAAATGTATTATTTATAAATGTTTGTCAGCCACATGAAATATAATAACAAAACTTTTGTTTGTACCTGGAAGTTTCTTTAATGCATTTATTATTCATAAGAACTTTTTCATTAGAGGGAAAAGGAAGACACACACGGCCACACACATGACCGGAAGATGTTTGTCTCGAGGAGTCCTGGCAACAAATCTGCAAAGGCAAACGAAATAAATGGCCCCGACCCCACCAGAGTCCATCCTCGGTTGGCCGTGACAAACAGAGAGAGCGGCTGGCACTAAGTTAGTGGCAACCACTGGGAGAGTCCACATTGTTTCTTTTGCATTGGGTGCCTTTTTTTTTTTTTTTTGTTTTTTGGCTAGTGCCAAGGTGTCGGAAACTTGTTCAACTTGTTTTCATTTTACTATTTTGCTCCCCGTGTGAGCGAGTGTGTGTGTCTGCCAGGCCAGAAGTCTACCTTATAAGTGAACAGGACACTTTTTTTGTTGGCAGATTTTGCAAGTTTCCACAGATTTGTATAAAAATTTGTAGAATATGCCTGGCTTACTAATATTTTGCATGCGTATTTTCCTTATTTATGGATTCATGAACCCCAAAATACAACTTGATATAACCCAAATGCTCCATGAACTTAAGCGTATATAGCTGAAACGACCTCTTGTTACTTTTCACTCCTTATCAGCAGCTTGTGCCTGGGCCTAGGCCACACTGAAATTATCTCTGCCAGCCGACCGTCTCCACTAGGGTAATCAACCGTATGTACTTATAATATGTCTCTACCAGCTCCAAGGGTTATCTCCGACTTTGCTCTGTGGCTCTGATATGCACTCGATTTCATGACGCTGCTGTATTGTATTTCAATTTATTGTAGTGCACATTTATGACTGTGTTATGACCGAACAATCCATTTAAATGTGCATTAAATTGCGTGATAAATTGCTAGCTGATTGTTATGGACCAACCCGCTGATGTATGCATAAATAATTAGTTTGGGGGAGCAACAATAAAACGTGTTTTGGCAAAAGTTTAATTACGAAACACACAATTTCCTCAACTAGAGAAAAACGATTTCAATGGAGGAGCAAATCAAAAAGAAGGCATCTGTCAGTAGAAGGAATGAGGCAAAAACAAATTGTGCAACTGGCAAATGCACAGGCCACAGAGAGTTGATATAAAATATGTCGGTTGGACAAAGGATTTCGGAACAAAAATTGAACTAAAAACTAATTTTTGGTGCCAAGCAAGCAGCCGCAGCTGAAATTGACAGGCCACTTGGTGGTTGGGAAGGGGGGGGGAGGAATCAAATTATTGAGGCTTTAACTCAGTGGAAACTAGCGGGAAACTAAACAGTTTAAATGGATGAAAACCTTCCCTAAAGTCAAAAAATCTCTACTTAAAGTGTCAGTATTTAAGCAACTGTATAACTGAACAATAAAGAGTAATTTAAAAAGGAACATATTCACTTCCATGAGATAGCTATACATATATATCAAAGTAAACCGCTGAACCAATATTCACATAATTTGCACAGTGTGTTTAGAATCATAGCCATGTCTGTGAAGCTAATAAAAACGGTTCAAAAGTGGTTCAGAGCCATATCTCTAATAATATTTAAGCTAAGAACTAGAAATGTGATCTTCAGGTTGAAAAAATTATATAAATTTGACAATTTTACTGGCTCTGAACCGATTCCGAACCGGTTCAACAGTGGTTCAGAGCTAAATTTTAAAAGCTACTTAAGCTAAGAACTTGAAATGAGGTTTGTAGGTTGACAATATGTATGATTTGATGGTTCAGAATCGGTTTTGAACCGGTTCATATATGGATTGATATTTTCTCTATCTTAAACTCGGTTTGAACAAGTTTGGACGAGTTTAAATGCTGACATAATCATATTTTCATATAGCAATGGTCCCAAGCAAAGCCGAAGCATGCTTGTAGCAGCGCAGCAAGCCCAAAAAAATGTTCTAAGCTGTGGTTCGTGGGTTCGAAGCAATATTTACCAATGGTTTAGGTTCAGAAATTTAAGTTTCAAGGTTTTTGAGTAAAAATTTAGGTTCCAACCGTGGTCTAGCCAATGCTTTATACAAATTTATATGGTAATCTACTTAAAAACGACACAAACTGTATGGAAATTGTATATATTTTGTTTGGAAAGTGATCTGTAGAACTCATAACATATACAGAGAATATGTGTTTGCTTAGATTTACCAAAGCAAGAACAAAGAATTCTTGATATAAGAAAAAAACCCTTCAAAAAATACAATCTTTAAATAAAAGAAAAATGGACCTACCCTTCTACATTTGCAACGGATTCCTTGCTGCGTGCAGGTCATTTCCCTAGTCTGTAAAAGATATTGAAAGCATTTTGGTTATATGAAGTTCAGATAGTTTAGTGGCTTAGAAGCAGTTTCGAGTCGGTTCCAAAAGGGTTCGGAACCGCATCTCAGAACTTATCAGCACTAAGAACTATGATATTTTCCCTTAGCCCTTGCTTATATATAATTGAAGCAATAAACTTGAAATTTGATCTGTAAGAAGTTTGGTAATATGCAGTTAGATTGTTAAATGGTTGAAGACTGGTTTCAAACCGGTTCATAAGTGGTTCAGAAACAATTCGAGCTGTAAGCTAAAAACTTGTTTAGTTTGGTATGACGTATAATATTTTGCCGGTTCCGAACCAGTCGGTTAAACCGTTTCCAAAATGGTTCAAAGATAATTTTGAGAATTATAATGGCTATTAACTTGAAATTTTGATTGTAGATTGGTTATTTTGAGTTAGATTTTTACTGGTTCAGAGCCGCTTTCGAGCAATATTTAAAAAACTAATTGGGGCTATGAACTGGAACCATTTAATGTAGGTATGAAGTTAGATATTTTCCAGAACCAGTTTCAAAAATGGTTCAAAATCATATCTCAGAAATCAGTGAAGCTATTAACTGATAAATGTAAGCTGAGTGATAAGGAGTTCAATGGAACAGCCCTTTCCTTCTTCATAAATGCATTTGATCTTAAGTTTAAAACATTTTAAGATCATTTCTCCTTTCACTTTGTGGATTGTGTGATCAGTTTTGATGTCGGACATTGTTTTCTATAAGTCCTGAACTAGAATGAATCCATGTTTGATTTGCTCAAAATTTTGAGCTTAAAACTTGATGAAATTGTATTCATTTGGCTTAAAGACTCGACAAGTGTGAAGATGCTCGTGCTGCTGCTGTTGTTGTTGTTGTTGTTGTTATTCTTGCTGCTCCCCTGATATAAATTGCACAGCTGAGCAGGCAGCATAATCGCATGCAATTATGCGGCACACAATCACAACAGGCCACTTCCACAGCCACATCGAGAGCCAGAAAATAGAAAAACTCGCCAAGCAACTCGGCTGGAAGTGCACCAGTAGGAGATGCTACCAACAAGCCGGCACTAACAGGTGAGTGGGCTGGTCTTAAGTGGGGGGGCGCTCCATCTCCATCCATCTCCCGTTCTCGAGTAGGGAACAACAATGCAGCCGAGTTGCAGTTTTTGCTGCCTCTGTTTTGGTTGTGTTGCACAATCTTGTCTAACTTTGTTTAGTCATCGCCTGGTCAGGCTCTGGCTGGTTTCTGTTTTCCAGTTTCTCTCTCTCTCTCTCTCTCGCTGTGTTGATTTTTGCCTAGTCCTTGCCTGATTTTTGAGGCTCGCGAGGCACAGCCGGCAAGTTTGCCTAACTATATTTTGTTTCTTGTTGTTCTCCGTTTCCTTTTGCCCGCCGATGATTGCAATTGGATGCACATATTGCGCCTTGTGTGCCGTTTTGATCTATTGATTGTTGTGGCCAGGCGAGAGAGAGAGAGCCCATTGCCAGTGCCAGGCGAATCTTGGCTATTCCAATTTTTCAGCCGTAAGCAAATATTGCATTTTGCGTTTTCCAATTAAACTTCAACATGCGCCTTTTGTCTCTCTGGAGATGGACTCGCATTGAAGGCTGTCCCAGGATAAAGGAGATGAAGTGCGAGCCGAGTAAAGTGTGGCAGTGTTGCTGAAACTACTTGGGGGGGAAGGAATCAAAGTGAAAAGCTTGAACAGAACAGAAACGCACATTTCACAAACATTGGAAAAGAAATTGCAAATATCCTTGGGTTGCAGGTGTTAAAGTGGAAGGTAAGGTGCAGGTTGCTTGAAAGACTCATAGAAATCGGTGAGCATTTGAAGTAAGTTTTTCATACGGAAATATCGATGGAAATTTGATATAAATACCTATCGATAAACAATCGAGTGGCCCTAAATGCATCGTGCTGGCACGTGCTTAAAACGAAAAATATTGAAAATTTTATATTTGGCTTAGAAAGCTAAGTTAATGACATATTAAGCAGAAAAACAAGGGGTTAGAGCTGCATATGAAATGGTTTTGGATTTCGTGCTTGCTTGAAAATTTTATATTTGGCTTAGAAAGCTAAGGTAATGTCATATTAAGCAGAATTTTAAGGGGTTAGAGGTGCAAATGAAATGGTTTTGGATTTCGTGCTTGCTCGTGCTTACTCAAAACAGCACGAAAAATATTGATAATTTTATATTTGGCTTAGAAAGCCTAATTAATGACATATTAAGCAGAATTTTAAGGGATTAAAGGTGCAAATGAAATGGTTTTGGATTTCGTGCTTGCTCGTGCTTACTCAAAACAGCACGAAAAATATTGATAATTTTATATTTGGCTTAGAAAGCCTAATTAATGACATATTAAGCAGAATTTCAAGGGGTTCGAAGTGCAATTTAAATGATTTTGGTTTTCGTGCTTGCTCGTGCTTACTCAAAACAGCACGAAAAATATTGAAAATTTTATATTTGGCTTAGAAAGCTATGTTAATGACATATTAAGCAGATCTACAAGGTGTGCAGCAGCAAATGAAATGATTTTGGTTTTCGTGCTTGCTCGTGCCCAGCACGAAATATACTAAAAGTATGATATTTGGTTTAGAATGCTAGATCTATGACAAATTAGGCAGAACTACAAGGGATTAGAAGTTCAAATGAAATGATTTTGGCTTTCGTGCTTGCCCGTGCTTAACCAACCTAGCACGAAAAATATTGAACGTATGATATTTGGCTTAGAATGCTAAATTAATGGCAAATTTAGCAGAATTACAATTGGTTAGAGGTGCAACAAATGAAATGCTTCCTTTACCCAAGCAAGTGTTCTGAATTTGTGTGTTCGTGCCGTGTCGTGTCTTGCTGTATCGCATAAAACAATAACCCCGAAGAATTTTCTTTTTGAAATCATGTACTCACATAGTCAGTACTCCACCTTTCCTCCACATAAATCAATTAGTTGTGGACACTTTTCCAAGCAAATCGAGCTCGTAAATTATAAACTCCGAATTGTGCCTCAAATGCACAACTTATGAATAAGAATCATGAATACAAAAAGGTAGCTACGTGTCTTGAGGCACTTATTTGTGCCTAACCACAACGCTTTAACCATTTCTTAGATGCCCGGCCAAGCTTTCGGCTTTCGGACTTTGCCTGCTCTCATATAAATTATTTCTGATTGATGTGGCCTGGCAGTGCAGCACGTGCAACGAACTCGTCGAGATTCGTCAAGAGAAGAGAACACAAAGAATTTCGAAGCAATGATGATTAAAATGCAGCCAAGGTTACGTGTGGCGTCCAACAACAAAAAATATGTTTTAATTGTCTCGGTTTTGGGTTATTGTTCAAATGAATTTTTATGTACATCATGCATATATGATTTTTGAGTTCTCCGAATTAACGAGCTAGCTACGTGCACGGCATTTCTTCGGCAATTATCTTTCTGTTCTGCCTGGCATGACAAAAAAAAAAGAAATTCTCTGTAATTTATTGTATTCAAGAGTTTTGTTCTGGTACCGTAAACTAGTTTAGAGCCGCCTTGTAACAGTTCCTGGGAACGGGCACAAGAAAACGCGGCTACTAAATGAAAAATTGTAAATTGTATCTCCGGTGCTCGAGAACTGCACGTGTCTAAATTGAAGGCACGCTCTAGCTGATTACAGTTCACAAGTTGAAGTTTTATTTTGTTTCATACTCGGGGAGGGTTCTTAAAATGCCATAAATGCGATTCAAGTGCGCTCAGCTACCTCCAACTCGCTCCATCTCCAACAAGCTGCTGGTTTTATTGGCCCCAGCTCCGCTCATATGTATGTATGTATGTGATGGCTATTATTTTAAGTGTCTGCTGGTGTGGGCTGGTCTAGGAAATGTTCCAAGAATTATTGCTTATATTTTTATGCCAGTGTTTAAAACTTATACAGAAAGCCACGTTGGTTTCCTTTAAATTAGCTGAGGGTAGTTAGGATTTTCAATCAACGCGAAAGATGAACGTTCTACGATAGTTTCAAATCTTTATAACTTTTTTGATTACCAAATGTGGGCATTTTTACTTCGTTTGTTTTTTGTTTTTTACAATGAGAACCTTTTCGGCTTACCCGCCCCTTTAGTTGTTTACTGTTCTGTACCTGAGCAGCTGTGGTAGTTAGCTGGATTTAAAAAAAGATCGAAAGTTTGTTTGCTTTTTCCAAGTACCCATTAAAGTTAGACGATTGCATAGTTATTTTAAGTGCAACTCTGATACTGTCAACGAACAGCTGATGAGTTCTGATGTTGTAAGCGGACATCTTCTAAAGTTTTGATGAATGGTTTTTGCAAAATCGATAATAAAAGAGAAATGAAACATTGTACAACTGGTTATGTTTTATAGTCTGTGACGCAATGATGCAGCTGCGAAAGGCTGGTTAAATTTAGAGGTTTTTTTTGGCTTGAGCGAATACCGAGAAAGAAAAGAGGCTATCTGTCTCTATCTGACACTTGGTGATATATCTCCACTCCGGCAAGCATGCTTTATGAAGTACTGTCATACCCAAGTAAAGCATACTAATATGAAATCGAGGGTCCACATTGAAAATCTATGCTAAACCTGACCTTTACTAGGATAGCCGTTAGTACTTTTTATACTCTGTACCGTAGGTACACAGAGTATTATAAGTTTGTGCAAAAGTATGTAACATCGAGAAGGAATCATCACCGACCCTATAAAGTATATATATTCTTGATCAGCATCAACAGCCGAGTCATGTCCGTCATGTCCGTCTGTCCGTCTGTCCGTCCGTCCGTCCGTCCGTCTGTCTGTCCGTATGAACGCACAGATCTCAGAGATGGTAAGAGATAGAGGTTTGACGTGTATGGGACATATTTTCAATTTTGGCCACGCCCCCTCCCGCCCCCGCAATTTAGGAGATATCCTCATATCTCCCACAGTTTTGAAGATAGATGGCTTGTTCCTTCTGGACATATTTAGTTAGCAGGATAACTTATCGATCCGCCGAAGGAATGGAGAAGATCGGATGAACGGTTTTCGAGTTATGATCATAAGACTGTTCGCTGCTACTGCAGCATCAAAATTTATGCTGAGCGTATAACTTTCTTGGTACAGAGTATGTTATAGTCGGGCTTGACCGACTTTCTTTCTTGTTTTGAGTTGAAGAGTCTGTGGTAATACTTTTTGGGTCTTTGGATCTATAAGGCATTCTTTGATTGAATGTCGAATCTAGAACGAATTGGGACTTGATTAAGGGCTTAAACTAAGAGCTTCTTTTTGTAGTTTAAAGTGCTTTAATTATGTGTCAAGAATGCATTGAGGTTGACTTTGGAAAGTCAATTGGGTTATACTTAAGACTATTAGCCTTGCTTCCAACTTGACATAAGCAAAAGTTATGCGATTTGTGGAGCAAATTTGGTAGAAAACCTGGTTTTAAATCGCAAAACTTCGACAAATGTGGAAATGGAAGACTAACTAATAGAAACAAATAGAGGAAAGTTAACTTTAGAGTTTGTATAACCTATCAGTAGGTTTTTCTAACTTTTCGCCATATAGATGTGCGATGTCGACCAAACTTAGTGGCATCATGGAAAAGCATAGCAAACTAAGAAATACAAAGTTTGGAGGCGTTTCCATTGAAAACAAAAAAGTTTTTCTTACAAAAACTTGTTTTTTGACCCAACGTTCCTATGACAGCTATATGTTATACTTATCCGATTTTGACAAAACTTTGGATAATTGTGTGAAAGCATTTTAAATAAATAAATGTCCATTTTAGAGACATTTCCATTAAAAACAAAAAAGTTTTTCTCACAAAGACCACATTTCAGACTCTACTTTTCTATGACAGCTATACTATATAGATGTCCGATCTCGACCAAACTTAGTAAAACCATGGAAATGCATAGCAAACTTAGATACACAAAGTTTGAAGTCGATTCCATTAAAGACAAAAAAGTTTTTCTCAATAGAACTTCATTTTCGACCGATTATTTGTACTGCAGCTATATGCTATAGTCATCCGATTTGGACAAAACTTTGTAGAATTTTGTGAAAGCATATCCAACAAATAAATTTCAATTTTAAGGACATTTCCATTGAAAACAAAAAAGTTTTTCTCACTAAGACTACTTTTCAGACACTACTTTAATATGACAGCTAAACTATATAGATGTGTGATTTCGTTCAAACTTAGTGGAATCATTGAAAAGCATAGCAAACTAAAAAATACAAAGTTTAGAAGCGTTTCCATTAAAAACAAAAAAGTTTTTCATACTAAAAGTAGTTTTTCGACCGATCATTCCTATGACAGCTATATGCTATGGTCATCCGATCCGGCCGGCTCTGACTAATTTGCAGCGTATTTGTACTTAAAGACTTCGTGCAAAGTTTGGTGAAGATAGCTTTCAAACTGACGGAGAACATAGCATAGAAACAGCCAGACGAACGGACGGTTAGACAGACAGACGGACAGACTAACACGGCTATATCGACTAGGCTGTTGATACTGATCAAGAATATATATACTTTATGGGGGGCGCTGCTTTCAGCTGCTGCTGCAGCATCAAAATTTATGCTGAGCATACAGTTTCGTTGGTACAGAGTATGTTATAGTCGGACTTGAACGACTTTCTTTCTTGTTTTGAGTGAATTCTTTAAATTTTCTATCTCCTTACCGAAATGCAAACGGCCTAACATCATTTCCGTGCATTCGTAAAATATGCAAAATAAACTTTGGCTCGGCCACCGAATAAACTGAATGGAAAGAATGAAAAAAAAACCAAACGGGGGAAGAACTTGTCAATCAAATTGTCACAGAGGCCGCACGCAAATTTATTAAATCGATATGCCGTCAAAATTGAAAGTGGTTGGGTTGGCATGTCTGGGACCTTGACAGAGACACCGCGCTCTGCCTGTGGGGGAGGGTGACGGGGACGCGGCAGACAGCAGTTAAAAGCCCAATACAAACATTTGCATTGATTGCATTTGGTAACGATTTTTCAGCGCAAATATTTGTATATCGTGTAAAACTTAACAGTTGCTGCCATCAGGAAATTAACCCAAGAACAAACCGGAGAAGTTGGCCCGCCGAAACCATCTGTCCAAGTGGGTTGTATCAATTTATTGTTATTACAGGCGATTTTCTAAAATAATTAATGGCAAGTGTGCGACGACGACTCTGTGGCTGTCACTGCCAGAAATTACATGTAGAACAATGGGCGAAATCGGAACGGGAAGGGCGACGGGAAGGGGAAGGGGAAACGGCATGGCGTCGTCCGGCAATTGTGCATTTTGTCAATGGGAATTAAATTGGCAGTCGCCGACTCTCAGAATGTCAACTCGCACACTCTCACCAGCAGGAACTGACAGCACCGACTAGGCCAGGCAAAGCGGCAGGATGTCAACGTACCGAAAGGGACTTAGGCTGGGTGGTTCAATTGTGGGCATGTTGAGCGGTTGGCCAATGGATTCGATCGCTCAGTTGGCTGGTCATTCCCATCATTAGCGCCTGTACGTGTCAAATTGATGCTGTTATTGTCCTGTGCGAGTGTGCGCGTGTGTGTGAGAGAGTAGTATTTGACATTTAGCTTAGCCGCGGGTGACAAATTTAATGGACGGGCATCTTTTGTCAGCTCACGGCTTGTCGATCTGTTGGGGTGAGCAGCCATTGATTTCTCACCCAGGACAGCATTTCCATTCAATTATTTGACTATCTAATTACTGTTATAAATTCCACACATTTGGCACAAATATTTGGTAAACACAATGCGAACGCACTCAGCTGTTAGCATTTTGGCCAGATGAAGGAATTAAAAGATTGTCATCTAAACAATTGAACCCTTTCAAAGGCTTCTCTTGGGCCATGACATGTGTGAAGTCGCTGAAAATCCTTATCTGCGATTCGTGACATCCCAATCGCACGTAGCCAACATTTTCATATTATATGACTCAAGTATTCTTTCGAAAACTGAAAGAGGGAAAGAGCCAATTGCGGGTGACTAATCAGATATAGGGAGAAAGCTTTTGCTTTTGTATTCAATAGGCAAAAGGAAACAGGCCTAATCCTTATATCACTATATAATATGGAAGCCATATTTCAAAACCAAACCCTTAATAACGGCTTAAAAGCTAATCCTAAACTAGATAAAAGATAATTATGAAGTCTTGTGAAAGTATGTAACCCTTTTAAGTATATATATTCTAAATCAGCATCAACAATTGAGTCGTAGAACTAGTTTTTCAGAAGTTTGCAGCACCTTATAGTTAGTTCTTAACTTAAATAGGGACCAGTAAGTATTTAAAACCAAATTATCATCACTCTTTCAACACACAACTTATTCTACATACAAGCGATGGTCATGCCTGGCCCTCAGTGGCCATAGAAACTTCGCAATTTACACAGACTCGAGCCGAGCGCATGCCGAGGCTTGAACCAAGAGAGCAGACTGCGCTCTGTTTGCTTTCAGTCGCAGGCTAGTGGTCGATGAGGGGCAGCTCAGAGCTCACCATTCACCTCTTACTTACTTACTTACTTGATCTACCTCTTCTTGACAAAACCTTGTATATTTTTATGCTTTCGGTAAATGTAACTCCATATTATTTTAAGAAAAAACGGAGCCTGCTTAAGAAAATTATAGTTTTAAGTAAAGAATCTCTAATACAGAGAGTAATTGTATCAAGATAGAGCTCTCTTGAAGAGAGATGAGGTCTAATCAAAGTACAAGACTGTTCGTTCCGCACAAAAACGTTCTATAATTGAGATTAGGAATTAAGAATTTAAGAAATGGAGGTAGTCTTCTCTTTTGACTTTTATTTGGCCCGATTTCTAGATTTTAGAATGTGTTTTGAATAAAAAATTTCAAATTTTAAAGGATTTTATGAATTTATTTTCGAAAATTATGCTATATTGTCATCCGATCTTGAGAAAACTTTGCTGAATTATTTGAAAGCAGCTAAAATAAAGTAAGAATAGATTTGAGGACCTGTACCGATAAAAAACAACAAGTTTTCCCACTAAAACTACTTTTCGGACCTATCTTTTGTATGGCAGCTATACTATATATAAGCCCGATATTTATCAAACTTGGTAGAATTATAAAAAAGCATAGAAAACTAGGGAATACGCAGTTTGGAAACGTTTTTGTTAAAAACAAAAAAGTTTTTCTCACTAAAACTAGTTTTACGAGCGATCATTTCTATGGCAGCTATGTGCTATAGTCATACGATCCGGTCGGTGCTGAAATATTAGCAGTGTGCAGTAGAAAGATGACTCTGTGCAAAATTTCAGTTTGATAGCTTCAAAACTGAGTACTAGAAACTGACAGACGGAAGGTCAAAGCACAATCGTCGCCCTGAATAAGAATATATATGGTTTATGGTGTCTGAAATGAATACTTCTATGCGTTAAAAGCTTCTGGGCATAATTGTGGTACCTTTTGCAAGGGTAAAATAATGTATTTCTTCAAAAGTAGTTTAGAGGCCACACCATATATTAGTGTGACCAATCGTCGACTCTTAAAGAATACCTTAGAAACTGTTTTTAGGGTTCTTTAGACTAATTCATTCAAAGCTACCCAGAAACCATGAAATACACACTTCTTTCATTCTACTTTTTATACTAAAGAAGTAGTTCCAAGACTTAAAAGGTTCCATTCGACTTTGTTAAGGGTTGAAACCCCCATGGAATGTTTCTTTAAGAAGGTATTTTCGAAAGGGTTTTTGGTGTTGCTTTGCAACGCTCTTTCTTGTTAGTTAAACATGCCAAAAGCACAAAACAGAGAAGGTACGGTTTCATGTATGAAAAAGGAATGTAATGATTCTTAAAATTCTATTATACTTTTGACAGATTTTCTCACATTAAAAAGAAGTATAAAAAAATGCATTCCTTTGGGAACCACATTCAAAGTCCGACAGGAGTATTTAATATGTATAATAGTTCTTGAATTTGTAAGTTGAATCCTCTTCTACCTAAGCATATACATTCCCATGACTCCTTAACCGTTACTTTTGATCAATTGCCTGATTATGGCCATCATATGGCTCCCACACACACCGTTTTCTCTGTCTACAACCACCACAATAAAAATATTCATAAATCAAATGCTACTGCGATCAAAGACCATGGACAGCAAATTGTTAACATCCGGGTAATTTAAATAAATGAAGAGAGAAAAAAAAATGGTGAGTTCTCTGTTTTCTCCATTTCGGCCCGAATGCGCAATAAGCCGCCGTCCAAAGGTGAGATAGATGCGAATGGAAGCGGCCACAATTAAAGTTAGAATTTGAACAAAAATTATACATTTAGGCGCGCTTAATTATGCCCGTTGTGTATAATGAAGGTATTGAGAAGGCGTTGACATGCAACCGATAATTAAATTCTAAAGAGTGCACCGAAACAGTTCCCACATAATAAGGATTTAGCAATAAAAACTTTTCGGGATATGTAAATTTATCGGAACGGGGGGATCGCACTCGGACGGTGGCGTGTCTCTGCATCTTTCGGGGGAAACGTGTACCCGCACATAATGTGGCACTAACAGAAACTAAAGTGTCAACTTTTTGGGTTGTAACCCCACCCCAATTTCCACATGCATTTGCTTTCTAATTTGGGCACACGCTCAGACCTCACTAAAAAGGAACAATACAACAAAAGGGCCAAGTGTGTGAGGGGGGAAAATGGCATTTCCGTTTTTCACACAAACATTTGGAAGCAATTTTTCAAAATTGAAATTCATTTCATTTCTGTGTGAGAGTGGGGGAGAGAGCCTTCACACATTCCATATCTATGACAATGCATCGGCAAATAAGATCGTTCAAGACTGATAATGCCGGTCCCGGCAAGTGTTGAAAATTGCTAAAACTCTGCTGGGGGGGGGGTGACAATTGTATATTGGAGGGCGGAAAATATTGGAAAATGAACTTGGCTTGCCCTCAAAGTGGAAAGTAATTCGAGCTGGCGCTCTATCAATGTAGCCAGATCAAATTATGCTGCCAAACATATCTACTGAGGGATCTTTATACTTCATATAAGCCAGAAACTCTTTGCCCCAGCCGCACAATTGTTTTTATAAAACTTATTTTTGAGTTTTTTGTATAAGAGTAAAGAAAATTCAATGAAATTAGTTAAATTGGTGTTCAATCCCATTGGAATTACCTGGAGATGCTATCAGTTTTCACTTCAATGTCATCGTTATGCATTCCTCTAAGTAGGTGTGTTCAACCTAGCCCAAACCCATATCCCATCTCTCTTCCTTCAGCAAACCCAAATGACAAGTTAGGTATCCAAACCAAAGACAGTTTCATACCCCTTCCCATCCACACGCTTTTCCTAGTATATACACAAATGTATACATTAACCTGCCTCATTGCGGCCTTCCATGATTTATCAACTCTCGGTTCTGGGAAGGCAGCCATTGACAACCTGTTTCCTACAAAAAGCCACCACGTTGTTGTCTACGAAAATCATTTGTCAATTTTAATAAGTTTAAAATCAAGATAATTAAAAGAGCAGTACGAAACAACGCACAACGAGCGCGTCGTAGCAACCAACCGGGAATGGTTGGTGTGCGGAGAAATGCGGGACGAAGGTGGCCGGACAATCCTTTCCTTTTCTTTGGAACATTGTGACACCAATTACCGCTAATAAATCATTTTCACGTGTGAGATTCTCTTTCCCCAGTGCGCGAGAGTGGGCAACATATGAGCTGCGCTTAATGGCAACAAGCGACGGCCGAGATGGATGGCGGCATCGGGGAGTAGGATGAGGGGCTGTGTAACCATAGAAGATGTAACATAAATCAACGCCGCCAGCCTGCAATGCACGAAGAAGACAAACGCAGTTCATTGCACTGGCCATGGGGTTGAGCGACGCTCCAGGATTGAATTGGGGAGTGAGAAACCACAGGGCAGGTTGACAAGCCCCGGCGACATGAGACAACAAAATTTGTACGTAGCTTATGAAAAGAAAGCCAAGAAATTCTTTGAAGGACCCAGGCCAGGCAATGACAATTTGAAAAAGAATCTTGGCCTGTTGTTCGGAGCTACTTTGAATTGAAAGGTGGAGTTGTAGTTGGACCTGGACCGGGCGTAGTCATGGCAGCCGCATGCATACAAATTTTACCCACTTCAAATTGTGCAGCCTGGCCATGCATATAATGGCTTGGCCTTTTATCAACTTACAAATACCCAAGCAACACAAAAAAAGAACTTTCCAACGATGGATGACAGGGCGGAGAAGTTGCACTGGAAAACTCAATTTGAATATTGTTGGACAAAACAAAAAAAAACACTCACACACACCGACACAAAACCCTAAAGAAGCCAGCACAACCAGACGAAGACGGAGAAGCGCTCATGTGCCACATGATGAAATGCAGTCAAGTTAAAAAGTGTCACTTGAGTTATGAGTTCATTGTTTGTAGTTACCAGGAGACCAAGACAAGTCAGTGGTGGGCCGGGATGGTGTGTGGAAGGAAGGATGCAGAAGCTGGCCGGGCTTTCAATGGGATATTCTAGAAGTTGGCTGTTGATTTGTGCTTAGGCTTTAGCCGGGGCCAGAATGTCAGTCGCAAATTCTCGAATCTACATACTAAATATGGGTGATGAAGGTTGATGACTAAGGACCAAAGCTAAAGGTCGCTATTGTACATTTTAGGAATTTATTGGGGTGCATGTTTTTTGGAGTTGATTTAGGGAATGAGAGAAACGGATGCATGGACCACAGTCAGGCTACAAACATATGGAGTCTTACAAAGGGACGTCATGGGAAGCACTGATGCACTAATTTGATACCGACAGGATTCTGTATTAGTCGAAACACACACAGAAGGTTTATTTGATTGCTGCCCCTCGCGAAAGCTTGACAGTCGCCTGCGCTTAGATGCAGACGTAAGAGTGTTTTGTGTTCGAAGTGCTCAAATTCAATCCTAGCTTAGAAAATCGGGTGTGGGGTGTTGAGGGTTGGTCGGACGTGACTCCTATCATTTTTAACGCTTTGGTTTGAGCTGAAACCGCACGGCTGTATTTTTTTCAGATTACTAGGCGCTATTTTTGTTAGGTTAGGTTAGGTTTTTAGGACTGAGAGCGACAAGTTGAGCTCCCACTTAGGCCACATGGGGTGTTTCGAAGCCATACAATCCCTGCTAAGCCCTATTAAGCCCTAGAGTGCTTTGCAGTACTGAACCATTGTGAGGACAGTATATAATTGAGTCGAGTTGGGATTTCTATGTCGGATGTCCCCCAGAGGTTAAGGAGGAGGGGTTGAGAAACCTAAATCCTACTAAAAGCGTGGCACTGATACAGAAGTTTCCTTCTGTACCTTAAATCTGCAACTTCTAAAGAAATCAAGTAGTCAAGGGTCCCACCAAAAGTAATATGGTATGTACCTTTATGGGAAGCGAATACCGAAATACACAGATTAGTTCCCAAGCAGCACATTTATCCAAAGTAAAGCAATAAAACCAAAATCTTTATCGGAGTTGGTAAGAGATACAGGTTTGGATGGGACATATGTTTTTATACTCTGTACCGTAGGTACACAGAGTATTATAAGTTTGTGCAATAGTATGTAACAGGCAGAAGGAAGCATCTCCGACCCCATAAAGTATATATATTTTCGATCAGCATCAACAGCCGAGTCGATATAGCCATGTCCGTCTGTCCGTCCGTCTGTCCGTCAGTCTGTCTGTCTGTCTGTATGAACGCACAGATCTCAAAGATGGTAAGTGATAGAGGTTTGACATGTATGGGACATATGCTTCTTATGTCTGCAGGCAGATCAAGTTTATTTTAAATTTTGGCCACGCCCCCTCCCGCCCCCGCAATTTAGAAAAAACGTCATATCTCCCACAGTTTTGAAGATAGATGGCTTGTTCCTTCTGGACATATTTAGTTATTAGGATAACTTATCGATCCGTCAAAGGAATGAAGAAGATCGGATGAACGGTTTTCGAGTTATGATCAAAAGACAAATTTTCTTGGTACAGAGTATGTTATAGTCGGGCTTGACCGACTTTCTTTCTTGTTTTCTTGGTACAGAGTATGTTATAGTCGGGCTTGACCGACTTTCTTTCTTGTTATATACTGTTATTACAATAATTCCAAGAATATTTCAAGTTGTAATTACTTTTACAATTATTCAAGTAATTACTTGAATAATTGTAGCTGTTTGGGGGGAATTATTGAGTAATTGTGCTTCAAAAGTTGAATTATTCAAGTAATTGTAGGTGAAAATAATACACAAAATACACAAAATAATGAATGTTTAGCTATCATTACCAAATATAATTGATGGCAGATCATGGTTATTAAAATCATACTTAAATTGTATATAGTAGGCTAATTATTTCAAACATTGGCCAAAGTTTCAGTTTTTACCTGCAAATATGTGAATATTTGAAACTTTTCAGGCACAATTACTTAATAATCGCCCCTTTAACGGTTCAATTATTCAAGTAATTGTAAAAGTAGTTACACTTAATCACTTTACAATTCCAATTACTGCAAAATTCTTATTAGGAATGGTTTATAATTATCTGAGAAATAGTAATGGTAATGGTAATCGTAATCGTAGTTTACTGCTCCGATTTTTGGTAAGTCCAATGGCTTACTTTTGCGATATTAGTGCTTATAACGGAATGTTTGCTTCAAATTTATAAGATATCTGCTAGTGTCTTTTGCAACTTTAATTGAAGTATGAACTTTGAGTGCTTTTCAGAGTAAATAAGCGTCCCATTGAAAATAGTGAATGACCTGAACATTTGTCGTTTCCAAAATTTAAATTAAGATAGTTCTTTGTAACATTAGATTAAAATTTTTTAATATTTTTCCTATCCTTTTACCAATTCCCATTTCAAAAATGTCCAATGCAATCTTTGCTTTACTGCAACATGAGAAACTAGTACAATTTATTGACTATTTCACCGAAAACTTTTGGAAGAAAAAAAAGTTCCATTATGCTGTGGGATGCCTGGTTTGAATGGCCTTGTGCTCCTTCAGGCACATGGTCACCTTGAATGCAGTATCACAGTCATTCGTACCCTTGATATCCTTGCAGGCATTCACTCCCGAGGTGATTTCCTCCATGTTATCCTTCATTTGCGGCACATTCTTCAGGGTGTTGAGCAGAGCCGGTGCATTAAACTGGCCATTGGTCAAATGACCCTGCTTCTCCATCAGGCACTTGCTATAGCACTTGAGGCTCTCCTTGGCATTACCCTGCATGCCGGCAGCCATGAACTCCTTCAGATCGGCCTCAGTTACCTGGGTTTCCTGCATGCATTGCTGCATCAGCTGATGGAAGTTCGGGTCACACTAGGCGAGTGGATTGGCCACTGGTTAGAGAAGGTTGAAGAGTGAAATCTGCTTCGGCGCTTACCTGGACCACTGCCATGAAAAGGGCGAGACCAGCACAGAATAGAGTTGCCTTCATTTTGGAACGGTTTTACTCTGGAGTCTCGACTGTATTCGACTGGTGGCCCCACTGGGGCTTTTATACGCCGCCAACAGCGAATTCAATTAAAGCAATTAAACTTTTTGCCAGTGAGCCCAGAATTTGATTACGCACAATATACACAATTATTGCACAATAGAAATTCCCTTTTTTGATGGTAATTATATTTCACATCATCAGGGGACACAAGTCCGCATAGTTAGGCACAATTAGTCGTTTGCCCGAATAACAAATCAATTATTTATTTGTTTGAAATGAAATTTGTATGAAAGGCTTATTGGGATTTTTCGAATTGGCTGACTCTTGATGACAGCCAGCATGACAAGGTCAGTTGTGAATAAATAGTTCACCAAAAAACGAGCAGCTGTGCGAAAAGCGTAACGTTAAGTAATTGAAGTTTTGCAACCAAATATATGTACAAATATTTGTATTCTGAAGTCCTCTCTGCACTCCTCCGTGGTATCTACAGAACAATTAAACATTTGCCAACCTCCCTCCCTCCCTCCCCACAAGTGTCATGATACTCGCTTCTAAAATAACTTGCATAATTCCTGAACAAATTCAAATCAATGGCCAAACAATACACTTGAGCCACAGGGGCCAACTGCCAGTTACAGGGCTAAAAAGCAATGCTGACAGTAGAAATAATTTATGCCTTTTGTTATAAAATGCGCAGCACCTGCCTGCCGGGCCACGCCCACCGGCTGGCCCCTCTGGTAACTGGGACGCCATTAAAGACACCAACTGGAACCGAGAGGCCAGCCAATGCAAGAAAGTCGGAGCCAAAGTCGTTGACAAAAGGTTGAGACTGGGAGACGGAGTCGACGAATTGGCCAACGTGCTGGCTGCTATGGCTTGTCATTAGTCAGGGCAGGATAAGCACAGGACATGGCCATAAAAAGGGCAATGCGAGCTTAGCTACAAGGTGTGTCCTCTGAATGAATTGCTGAGTAACCAATAATGAAGTAAACCCGTTCGAGTCCTGAATGTGTCATTGTGGGGAGCAGCAGCAGGAGCCGGAGCAGCAGCATCCCTGTCAGTTGCATTGTTTTGACCTGATTTACATGGCCCAGCCGATGTCGAGTTGAACGGATATTAGACCGGGCTAGAGTCCGTTTTGTGGACTTTTATAAATTACAAAGGCCACCGCACAAAGGCAGCTGATGGAGTCCTAGCTCCTCCACTCCCTCCCCCGGCGACTACGATGACAGCACAAAACAAAGGGCAACGTTAATGAGCCAAAAGAATGGCGCGAGCCGTAACAAAACGTAGGAAAATAAAGAGCGGGGCAAATTGTAAGAAAGCAGAACTGTGTCACAATGTTTAGACACAGAGAGTGAGAGGAGCAGAAGGACAGAAATAGAAAAACAGAGCCAGCAGGATACAGAACACAGGACACAGCCAGCGAGCTAGTGGAGCGGCCAAAGACAAAGTTGATAAAATTGAATTTGTATGGTAAATAGTTTGTGGGCTGACAGCAGCCGGCAGAGAGAGTGAGGGGGGGGGGGGGGGGGGGTCGCAAAAGTTTAATAAATGTATAAAATTAATTAGCCAGGTTGAATGTTCATTAACAGCCGGCAACAGGGGCCCAAGTGACAACTGTGTTAGCTCCCGCATGCTGAGCTCTTAAAGCGGATGACTTTAAGCCGAATCTTTTGGTAATTAATTTTCCCAGTCACTCCGGTTCGTTGTTGTTGATTCTTTTTTTTTTTTTTCTTTTCACACCTCCCGCTTCGTTCCCATTCAACCGCCCGCTGCGACGACCACGAAAAATATTAAAGAAAAGAAAAGTGAAAACCCCCGAAAAATGATTGTTGACCTTTTCCACAATTGCAAGCCACGTGAGTTCTTTGTTTGCTGCAGCCGGAGGTTGGTGGGGAGGCAGGGGTTTTGGGCCGTTTTTGAATGTTGCAGCGGTTAAGCCGTGACCACAACAAGAAGGGCTGGGAGGGAAGGGGGGGAAATGAAATCAAAATTATATTTCGAATATTGTGGTAAAGTAATTGGATTTCCAAGCGAGACTCTTATAATATGTATAGGAAATCGGTGCGCTGCCTGGGGAAATTTATGGGTTTTGGGTAGGAGAAAAGGAAAACAATATCAAGTGAGGAAACGGAAAATTAAAGCAACTTTTAAACTAGATTTAAGGTGTTCAGGCAAGTAATAAATGCGTCACCCTTACATTTAATGGTGCCAACTGCTTAGCTATACACAGAAAGACATATGCTGAACTCTGTTAGCTGTTTCAAACAGGACTGCAAACCAGAATGTGGAGAGAAACCTCAAGTTCAATGATTTTGGATAAAGGTTTAGGTTCAAACCTTGGCTTGGACTGTGTTTTTTACCACTTTAAGTAAATATGGCAAAATACTGTAAATATCAGGCATGCAAACCGTTTCTGTACCGAACCGAAACAAGCCAAAACCAAACCGCTTATTCCAGCCAAACTGGTGGCCTCTCCAAACTGCTGAACCGTACTGTAAGCCACAAAACCAAAACGGTTTGGTTCGGTTTAAAGCGAGCTTTAAGACGTTAAGCATTTACCTTCAGGCAATAAAACTTCTGGAATGTGGAAATTATAATCAGGGCTGCAAACCCAAAAAATTTCGTGGATCTCCGGCTCCCTGGTTCGAACCAAAATTTACCAATGGTTCAGGCTCAGAATTTTGAGGTTCAAGGTTTTTGGGCCAAGGTTTTGGTTCGAACCTTGGTACAGCCAATATATATATAGTATATAGCATAGCATGTTTATAAAGTAATCGACCTAAAACCGACATAAACTGTTAGGGAATTGTCTCGATTTTGGGTTGGGATGGGATTTCACAATACTTTATATAAATAGAAACATTTTCATACAGCTCATGACCATCAAAGCAATGACAATGTGTTTTTACTTATATTAAGAATTGTGATGAAACTTCGAAGTTCTGGATACAGCCCCTAAAGTAAAATGCAATTTCGTAGTCCACATACGAAAAGTGTTTCCACAGTAATGTGGATAATTCTATCAGGATAACAGAAGAAGTTGCTGGGAAATAGTTGAAATTTATAATTGTTGTTGAACCGAACCGAAACTTTAGGTTCGGAACGGGTTCAGGTTCAGCTTTAATACCTTAAGAGGTTCGGTTCAAGGTTCGGTTCACTGTAATCTGAAAGTCGGAATTCCGGGCTCGAACCGGTTCGGTTCAAAACCGGTTTGCAGCTCTGATTATAATCATTTCTTAAGGAAAGCTTTATGAGAGCTTAGATTAAATCAATTTCTACCTAGCGATGACGGATTGATATAGCTTTTTAAGGATCACCTATTATAAGTAATGCAATCCCGTACATCTCCTGCAATTTCTAACCAGACTCTTTACCTGTCATCAAGCTGTATTCTTTTCGTGGCAGCTGCTTTTCGTTTTCAGTGATCTTTACCCATCTTCACTGTACATTCAGGTGGATCAGGAAATAGTCCCACCCAACTTTTGGAAGATCATTACCAAGATGAGTCTTTTCCAACCCCTTTTGATAATTAGAAAGCAATGCCTATCATGTAAAAAAAAGACTCTCAAATGATGCGAAACTGATCGGAAGAACGGTTTAAAAACGACTCTTCTGGAAGAGTCACGGCTAGGGTATCATTTTCTCCCGACTGTAGTATTATTTATGATCGGAAAATCAGCCTTGGGACTCGAAAAAGACTCGAATGTGATCAAAAACTACTTAAAATGTTTGCTAGGAGTCTGAGGCTGTGACCCAGGGTTGTGTTAAGAAGTGGTTCAGAGCCAAAAGTTAAAAATAATTCACTATTTTAAGCAGAAATTTGGTCTATAGGTTGGGTAATATGAAGTTTGATATTTTACTGGTTCATTAACGGGTTCCAGCTGGTTCAAAAGTGAATCAGAGTCTTATCTCAGCAATGGTTTTTGCTGTGAAATGAAAGCTTTTAGGTAAGATAGTAAATCAAATCAAAAGAAATGTTCTTTTTGGTTTAATAATTAGCAGAATGTCTTGAAATAAACCTTAGGGAAGACCCCGCATACGTACTTTGTCTAAGCTGTGATTGATATGGATACCAATTATAAATATTTTTCACTCTACATTGCAAACTAAACACACTGACGTCTGCATCTTAATGCACACGACTATCAAGCACTCGCGTGAGGCAGCCACCAAATCATAGTAAAGAATGTAGCATGAACCACTTAGTATTTAGGCACTTATCTGTAGACCAATGGCACTATAGTGCATTAGAATGTTAAGGTTGTGGTTGAGTTAAATTTTACATTGACCTTTGATACACCTTTATATTTTTCGCTTTGACTCTTAGTTTGTTTGCCCTCTTACCCTCCTTTTGCACTCTGTACTGAGTCAGACCGTTTTGAACTAATACAAAATCCCAATTCAACAGTTTTTCCTACATACTTAAGCTATTAAAAAAGTAGGTCAAATTGTTGTTAACATATTTAAGAATCTTTTGCTGGGTTTTTTAAATGTTTGCCAACCCTTTCCATGGCTCAAATGAAAACTTTATGAAATATTTCCCTATAAAAATATATGAATGGGTATAATAATGTACGGACTCCACATTTGATCCTTTCGACGACCCTTTTTAATTTGGGCCACACACACACACAGGTATTTGGCTCATGAAATTCCTTAACCTCAGCCAAACGGTCGGTCAGCTACCACATTATTGAGCTGGGTATTCCTTGGTTCTCTCGTTGGTCACGTGTTTTCTAATGTAATTTTTGTTGGGGAGGAGCTGAGCTGGCACAAAAGAAACAACAACAACCTTTTGTCTTTCACTTTATGACCACATCGGGGTCGACAGCTGTGTTTTGTAACCAATTTGCTACCGCTTTTTTTTTTCATTTTGGGGAAAGGAAAACATATTTTACAGACATGTAACTAAACTCGGAGAGAGAGAGAGAGATACGTGTACTCGAAATTGGGCATATTTTAAAGTGTTTCATTAGCATTTTGTGCACCTGCTCGGCCAGAGAAAAACTAAGAACCAAACAGGCAATTAAAATGGCAAAACAAAGGAGAGTTTAGATTCATATACCAAATGGGGGCACCCCAAGGCCAGAAACCGACATTGATTCGCCTGCTGCCTAATTTGATGACTATCTGAGGAGTTTTCCCTGCCTGGGCATTGACATCTGCACTCACACACTCACACACACACACACACAAAGAAGACGACGTTCGAAAATTGCTTATCAAAGTTGCACAATCAAAAAAAGGAGCGCCTGACGCACCAGCATAACAAGGGGACTGAAACTGGCAGCGAGTGCAAGTCATATGGAGAGCTGGCTGAGGCACATGGAGATGAGTACGTGGCGTAGACAATCAGTCGGTAATGTGTGCAAAACAAATCAAGCAACAGGGCCCAGATATAATCAAAGATGGCAACGCAAGTGGGTTATACCAGTCGCAGGGATGGCAAGCTAAGCTTTTGACTTGCCATGGAATTCAATTGGAGCTGGGCAGGATTACTCAAAATATCCACATATCTGGTGGTGCACTTTTGGCTGCACCGAGGAAAAAATGTGGAAAATGATGTGTCAGGCTCAACAGTACCTCGGTCTAGGTGCTTTACAGCAACAATTGTGCTCCTTGTGCATACAACCAGGGCAGAAGAGTTCACTCCAAGATCCTCTTTTCTATATTCAGTTGTACAGCTGATTCCATTCCCATTCCAGCTCTGGTTTTTTCTCTCCGTGCACTTCAAATTCAAGGGCTTGTCAACAGGCCATCGCTGTCGCCGCGAGCTTATGCTTATGCAGAGCTGCAGGCGGCTGCGTTGTCCTCCTCATCCTCGTCGCCGTCGTCGTCGTCATCTTCTGCTCACTATTTTTCATTTCATTGCGCCGCTGCACATGGCTGTCAACTGCCAGACCCGGCCCAGGCCCGAGGGCTGCTGCTACACCCGCTCTTTAGAGCACTCCAGAGCCTTACAGCTGCAGCTTCTTCCTTGTGGGCCCATCCTCCAGACGGCGACGCGCGCCCGCATATCGATTTCAGCGCATTGTGCCCTGTTTGCATACAAATATCCTAAGGACATGTTACACAGCCCGCACTCCTGCCCCTGCCCTCTACCCCTACCCCAACCCCTACCCCTGCCATTGCCTGTCACACGTACGCATGTAAATTGTATTTGTATGTTGAGACATACGCATACTCCCCCGCCTCCCCTGCAGCTTCTTGTGCTTGATTTCATTTGCTCGGGCAATTGTCTTCGCCGGCGTCTGCTTCGACTTTATTTTTGCCAAAAGTTCCACAAACTCAAATTCCTTGCTCTTGCTGCCACTTGTCAGGCAACCGCTTTTTTTTCGGGGAAGGACTCTGTGCGTGCCTCTTCCTGCGAAGACAGCGAATTGGCCTGCGTTGCGCTTGGAGTCTGCTGGTGACATTTGATGTTTAATTTCAATAACTCTCTGCGAGTTTTTGTGTGTGTGTGTGTCATTGACTGGTACTCCTAGCACTCCCAATTTCAATTATAGCTGTCCAAAATATAGAAAATTGCCTGGCGGGTGTCGCTGAAAATTACACAAATTTAATTTCCAAAGCGTTGACAAGTGCAGCTATTTTTTTTGGCGAGGAGGAAAACAACTTGCAGACGAATTTTGATTTGAGTATAAGTTGTTCAGCTTAGATTTTTAAAATTGATTTGGTTTTTGCACTTCAAAAATGTCGCAAACCGTAACCAAAATGTAAATATAATCACTGGGAAGTTTGCCCAAGACGCCCATACAAATTCTCCTATATAAACAAGAAAGAAAGTCGGTCTAGCCCGACTATAACATACTCTGTACCAAGAAAATTTGTCTTTTGATCATAAGTCGAAAACCGTTTATCCGATCTTCTTTATTCCTTTGGCGGATCGATAAGTTATCCTAATAACTAAATATGTCCAGAAGGAACAAGCCATCTATCTTCAAAACTGTGGGAGATATGACGTTTTTTCTAAATTGCGGGGGCGGGAGGGGGCGTGGCCAAAATTGTAAATAAACTTGATCTGCCTGCAGACATAAGAAGCATATGTCCCATGCATGTCAAACCTCTATCTTTTACCATCTCTGAGATCTGTACTTTCCAAGGGACAGACAGACGGACATGGCTATATCGACTCGGCTGTTGATGCTGATCAAGAATATATATACTTTATGGGGTCGGAGATGCTTCCTTCTGGATGTTACATACTTTTGCACAAACTTATAATACTCTATGTACCTACGGTACAGGGTACAGGGTATAAAAACTCTTGTTTGTCGTGAAATTCCTCCATTTACAGTTGGATGGTATGAGAATAGTTTGTAGAGTATAGAGTGATCTGAGTTTCCCTATACAAAATATTGTTTTATATTTGTTTAACAACAATTTTTGTTTCCTTTCTTTTCATTAGGCATCAAAAAATACTTATAGTATAACCACAAATTTTTACCTTTCTAGCATCACCCTCTCATTTTTTTTATAGTTTTTTAAGAGTTTTTGTATTTCTACAGCAACAGGCGCAGAGCCATCTGTCATTCGCCAACATAGAATACTTTATTCAGTTTGCTTGGATATGGTTCCTACCTGATTTTGATCGCAAAAGGTTGGTAATATTATATACTAAAAGAACATATATTAGAACAGTTCTACTAAATACATAACAAGTTTAGAGCGTCAGTCCAATAAGTTATTATACTCTGTACCGTAGGTACATAGAGTATTATAAGTTTGTGCAAAAGTATGTAACATCCAGAAGGAAGCATCTCCGACCCCATAAAGTATATATATTCTTGATCAGCATCAACAGCCGAGTCGATATAGCCATGTCCGTCTGTCCGTCTGTCCGTATGAACGCACAGATCTCAGAGATGGTAAGAGATAGAGGTTTGACGTGTATGGGACATATGCTTCTTATGTCTGCAGGCAGATCAAGTTTATTTTCAATTTTTGCCACGACCCCTCCCGCCCCCGCAATTTAGAAAAAACGTCATATCTCCCACAGTTTTGAAGATAGATGGCTTGTTCCTTCTGGACATATTTAGTTATTAGAATAACTTATCGATCCGCCAAAGGAATGAAGAAGATCGGATGAACGGTTTTCGAGTTATGATCAAAAGACAAAATTTCTTGGTACAGAGTATGTTATAGTCGGGCTTGACCGACTTTCTTTCTTGTTTACCCTGGAACAGTACACGCCTCGTTGATTGGTATGGTACGAAAGGGTCATTGAAATGTCTAAAGATGACAAACAATTTAGGCACAAAATCATTTTGCCGCTTCCATACTTCTTTTTGTGGGGCTATTTGAAATCAAAGGCCTACTTCAACAAGCCAAGAACCCTGTAAGAACCAAAATAGCCTCAATTTCAGCCGAGATGTTGGCCAAAACCATCGAAAATATTGAAAAGCTGGCTATATGGGCACACCAGGCTTTTCACACGTGGCTTGTTCTCGTGTGGGTCATCGAACCATCAAATAATTGGTGATTTTTTGTTTTTGGTATTTATGAGGGCAATTACAGAAGACTTGCAAGATTACTTGTTTTTACATTTTCGTTAAGTCATCCTTAAAAGTTCCGGCACCGGTAAGAATTTAGAGAGTCAAACGAAATGTAGAAAAATTATCTTAGGGAAACGATTCAAATTCCCAAATTAATAAGTAACATTGGCCAGAGGAAAGCGAGTCCCGTCTTAAAACTCGTCAGAGAACTGAACCGAACCGTTTTTATTTGTGGTTTTCGGTTTGGTTCAGCAATTCTTAAAGGAAGCCGGTTCGGTTTGCGGTTCGGTTCACCAGCTGGAATAAGCGGTTCGGTTCGGTTCAAAACCGGTTCGGTTCAGAACCGGTTTGCATCCCTGCTTAAAACATATTCTTTGTATTTTAATTAACAACCAAAATATTCACCGATAAAACTAGTAAAAATATGCCAATTCGACATACTTTTGTAACCCCTTCAAACACATCTAAAAACAGGGTTTCAAACTTTTCACAACCCATAAATATTCTTCTCCTTCTCAACCGAATCACACCTGAAAATCAACCATCAGTCTCTTTTAATGCCACTAAAGCCCAGCATAAAGCAAAATATATTTGCATTAATACAGCAAACGCAATACAAAAACAAAGCATAAATATTCACTATCAGCTGTTGAAAATTGGCACAACAAACAACTCTGTTGAGTCCCGCCTCTGTGGAGAATCCATCTAGTATCTGATTGTCTGTCGGTCTGTCAGCGCCCCACACACACACTGCAAACATACAAACATACAAAACACAGCAAAGCGAGCGATATACTCGTACATATTTATTCCTATCTACAGTTCCTGCGGCTTGGTTCCTCTTGGTCTCTGAGGCTGATTGCGATTGCGAATTGCAAATCGATGCCGACGATATAAACGTAAAAACCGCACCGGTAGGGAAATTTGAATAAAATGCAATAAGACAAACACATGCATGATAATTTCTACCGGGGCCAACAACTACAACAATGCATGCTCTTAGTTGTCGGCACATCGGTTTATCCATCCTGTGTGTATGCTAAAATACCCAACGCAGCTCGTGCGTGTAAGCTCGTGATGATGATGATACACTAAAAACAACGCTGCTAAACAACCAAACCACAAAATACATCAAAATGATGCGGTTGAAACTGATGCAAAAAACAAGTTCTGGAGTGCTGCAGGTGTGGGCAAAAAACGGTGTGAAGCGGAGAAAACGTACCGATTCATGCATGGTACAATGAACTACTGTCGATGTGGTTGACTGTTAAAGTGGATGCCCAGTTGGTTGCAAAAAAAAGTTAGACAAATGTATTTAGCATTAAGTGAGAGAGAGAGAAAGGAAACGGTAACCCAATTGGGGAGCAAGAATAAGGCAGAAAGTCTAGAATTGAGTAGCACGGAAATCATTTATAACACTAGGAAATTTACTTTGTAATTGTATGGCCCCTGATAGAAATTAACAGCAATCAGCTTTAGATTTTGAATGGAAGAAATTGAACTGCATTCTAAATAGTTTTCAGCTGGAGCAAATACGTAGAGCACAGTGCTAAGACAAAGAGCTAGGGAGACTAAAGAGCAAAGAGCTTAAGCAAAACACTGGAACATAAGAAGAGCTCGAGCGTGCTAGTGAAAATAGATAGAGCAAAGAGCTGGTGAAAAGATCTAGAGATTAGAGCTAGAGCAGATAAGTAGAGCTCAAAACTAAAGCAAACAGCTCGAGCTAAGAGCTAAGAGCCAAGAGCCAAGAGCCAAGAGCCAAGAGCCAAGAGCCAAGAGCCAAGAGCCAAGAGCCAAGAGCCAAGAGCTAAGAGCTAAGAGCTAAGAGCTAAGAGCTAAGAGCTAAGAGCTAAGAGCTAAGAGCTAAGAGCTAAGAGCTAAGAGCTAAGAGCTAAGAGCTAAAAGCTAAGAGCTAAGAGCTAAGAGCTAAGAGCTAAGAGCTAAAGAGCTAAGAGCTAAGAGCTAAGAGCTAAGAGCTAAGAGCTAAGAGCTAAGAGCTAAGAGCTAAGAGCTAAGAGCTAAGAGCTAAGAGCTAAGAGCTAAGAGCTAAGAGCTAAGAGCTAAGAGCTAAGAGCTAGGAGCTAGGAGCTTAGAGCCAAGAGCTAAGAGCTAAGAGCTAAGAGCTAGGAGCTAGGAGCTTAGAGCTAAGAGCTAAGAGCTAGGAGCTTAGAGCTTAGAGCCAAGAGCTAAGAGCTAAGAGCTAAGAGCTAAGAGCTAAGAGCTAAGAGCTAAGAGCTAAGAGCTAAGAGCTAAGAGCTAAGAGCTAAGAGCTAAGAGCTAAGAGCTAAGAGCTAAGAGCTAAGAGCTAAGAGCTAAGAGCTAAGAGCTAAGAGCTAAGAGCTAAGAGTTAAGAGCTAAGAGCTAAGAGCTAAGAGCTAGGAGCTTAGAGCTTAGAGCCAAGAGCTAGAGCTAGGGCAAAGAGCTAGATAGAGAACAAAGATCTAGATAGAGAGCAAAGAGCTGGAGCTTGGTGCTAAAGTAAAGAGCTTGAGCTGGACTTTGGTGCTACAGTAAAGAGCTAGAGCTAGAACTTAAGTTTAGACTCTTTATTTTAATCGATTAATTTAGGCTTTATTCCCTTTTAGAGATAAGCCGTTTCCAGTTCGTGTGAAAAAAATATCCGTTTTTTAGAGGAGTGAACATAAAACACTTTCAGTTCTCTAACTGTTTCAAGGGACTCACGAATGGAACAAAAAAAAGATTTTTCATTCTATTTTCGCACATGAAAGAAGAATTTCCAAAGCTTTCTCTGTTTATATGCACTTATGTGCCTGTATGTGCGCCTCAGTCCACCAAAATAAAGGAATTTCAGTTTTACAACAAATTTATTTTGCTTTTTGCACTCATTTTTTCATATGTGACCGTTGACAACTCTACAGTTCAACAGATTAACCGGGAGCTTACCAAATATACCGTTTCAGCTTTTCGTTCAGTCTTTGCTGGGTGCGGCTTGCATAGAAATTGTGTGTTGATAAAGTTTGAACAAGAAAAGCTTAGTCCCATCTAATTTTTCAATCTTTCTTTCAGATATCACAGCTTGATCAATCCTGGAGTTGGTGCATTAACCGCCTTGACATGTCAAGCCAGGCACTTAAACAACTCCCTTCCGCTGGGGGCTGGAACTGAGCTGGCAAATGCAACTGTCTGACCTTACGAGCTGTAAATTATGCATAGATGCATAATTTATAACTTATGCGTGGCAGGGCCCAACCCCCGAAACATTTCGCCATACACGGAGACGGAGACATAGACAGATGCACAGACAATGATTAGGGCCACACACAAACCTAT
Organism: Lordiphosa fenestrarum; assembly: GCA_035044985.1. Taxonomy (NCBI): domain Eukaryota; kingdom Metazoa; phylum Arthropoda; class Insecta; order Diptera; family Drosophilidae; genus Lordiphosa; species Lordiphosa fenestrarum. The sequence continues at coordinate 233,726 of JAWNNO010005300.1, read as the reverse complement.
TATTAACATTGTAACCCAGGCGCTGGCCTTGTCCAGTCGTGTGGACAATTGCAATTGCTTGGCAGTAATTTTCAATTTAATTATAGTAATACACACTCACACACTCCTGGAGGGGTGTTGGGGGAGGGGCTGGCGGAGACTTGTCTAAGTGCAGATTTGAACGCATTTGCACTTGAGCCAAGTTTTATGGCTTGACTTGGGCAGAGACCGAGTAGAACTGAGGGATTGCCTGTGCGTAAATCAAATGCAAATGTCGAGAGCCTGGTAATGCAATGACAGCCTTGTGATGTCCATCCGCTCGTCCTTCCGTCTGTCCGGGCATTTCGCCATATTAATTATGCGGTAAGAGCGGGAGGTGGCACTTATGCTGGGATTTGACTTTGGCATTAGTTTCAGCTGGGTCAACTTTTAGTTTTCATTTTCGCACGTAGCCAGCACGAAGACCGAACATATCGAAATCAGTAATCAAGGTTGTGTGTGTGTGTGTGTGTGTGTGTGAGTGCAGGAGAGAAAAATTATGCTCACGTAGTGAGTACGTGCTGTTGATTTGATGGTCAGTTAATTATTATTTTTTGTGTTTATAGAGTTGTGGTTGGTTGGTAATATACAAGCGATATACATCGCCCATGGTCATGGAACACGTCTGCTTTGCTGCCTTGTGGGGCAGTCCTTGTTCTGGGTAGGTGTTGGCACTGACTGGCCAAGGATAGATTATGTTCCTACCTGCTGGGTTATGAAGTGTCTCATAAAAAAGTCACTTAAAATGGCCGACAGGGGGGGGGGGGGGGGGAAACCTGGTAAAGACGTTAGTTGGAATGAACGTTAAATGGATTGACACATTGTGAAAGGAAGAAAAAAATAAGTAAATAATTAACAGCCAATTAAGTTTTTCATGAAGTTATAAAAAAGGAAACTTAATGTGGAGCTAAAAAGTTAGAGCTGAAATTGATGAGGCGATAACGCTTGACTTTTCAAGTTTGTAAGGAACTAAAGCAGCGGTGGGCAACAACATATAACGGTAGGGTGCAGCAACTACAATGTATATTTGTATTTGGCTTTACTCTTTTAGGTTGTACCCGTTTTGAAAGGGCATTAAGGGATATTGAGTGCCCTGCTTTGGCCTAAAGAATTTCAGCTTTTTAGGATTGACTTTATCTGCATTCAAAGATGTGGCCCACAGCCGACTAAGTCTTCTTAACCTCAAAAGCACTGACCAGTAAGTTTGAAGCAAAGTTCCCTGACCTTTTTTTTTTCGCCAACACTAAGAAGCACCCAAAGTTCGTACCCCATGTTGCCCTTTTATGATTAGCAAACTTCCTTCTTTTTGTTATTAGCCACGCAAGCGTTGAGAGCTTGTGCAGAAAAGTCGATTTAGGCCTGCGTCAATATGAAATCTATTGAGCCACAGAGTGATTCCATCAACATTTGTTTGGCTGGCTACAGGGGCGGACTCAAAGCCCTGACGTGCCCTTCTGCGGCCTTACAACCGCCACCGTACTCTCATCAGCCTTAATAAGAGTGTATGCGTGTGTGTTAGCTGAAGTTTCCTTTTGCCCAATGCCAATATTAATCAATTCTATATGGAGCACTGCTGCTCGGCTGGCCCGTAACAATCCCTAACTGGTTATCCACTCTGTCTGTCTCTCTCTCTCTCTCTTTCTCACTGCCAGCCACAGCAAAAACAACTCGAAACTCATTTCGTGTTGCGACTTTTGATTATGATGATTATTACGCGTAATCGCCGCTACATGTGCTACATGCAGCACCATTGCCCTCACCCTCAACCTCAACCACCTCGCCGCGCCTCTGCAGCTTATTGATGAAGTACGAAACTGGCAAAGCCCATCGGCCAAAAGAGCCTGGGACACCTGTGTGTATATTATTATTACACATCGGGGCAAGGGCATGAGCTTGGGCAGACGAATTTAAGCAAGATACAAACGCGAACGCTGTAAGTGACCACTAATATGGGTCCAGGGCATAACACGTTGACGATCAGTTGAATAGGTTCAGCCAGCCAAAGGCAGAGGGGTCTAAATATTAATTTAATTTTTAATATAAAGGTGAAACAAAGGGGAAAGCAAAGGTTCTTCACTGCAAGTTTATAAGTATAAGAAGTATGACTTGATCCCTACAGTAGAACTATAATTTTGCCTCAACCTTGAAAATAGTCTTCCATCTGGGCTACAGGACTTCTTGCTACTGGAGTGCTTAACTACTATTTGGTTAAGGTTACACTCTTTACTATAAATTGGTTGCTAACTCACGCGAGCGCTTGATAGTCGCGTGCGCTAAGATGCAGACGTTCAAGTCGCAGTAACATCACACCAAATCGATCACAGCTTAGAAAGAAACAAGAAAGCAAATCTGACTTCTTCACTTGAAACACTTTGAATCAGATCGTTACTATAGCTCTTCCTATGCAGTGCAGCCAAAAGATGCCTCCGTGAAAAATTTCAGATCGATAGCTTCATAAATGAGGTAATAGTTTGCCCTAATCGTCTCAGCTTGTCATATCGATCAAGAATATATATACTTTATATGGTGAGAGATGAATCTCTCTAAGCTTTCCAAGCTTCTGGGCAATATTATAACACACTTTTCAAGTGTAGAGCAAGGAAAAGTGGCTTTTTCTGTGTGTGTGTGTGCTAGTCGCTGTCTGATGCAAACGCAATCATTCGACGCACAACAACAAATGTTACAAACGCTTGATAATTTGTACTTAAATATGAAGCTTTACGCATTGGAATGATTATGAGCAAAGCAACAACGAATGCGGCAGATGCGTATAGGTGGCGGGCAACCCTGAATTTTACCGTTTTGGAACATTTAACTAGCTGATTTCAAGCAGGATTTCATTACTGAACTCATGGATGAACTTCTTGGCCAGTACTGAAAACAAGTAAAGATATATATTTTTAATTCTCTACCGATTTTTGGAAAATAAATCCGACTATTAGCGACCCATAGCGCATATATTTCCGCTATCCCTTAACGACTTAAAATCGAACTCAAGTTTCCACTCAAATGATCTGGCCTGTATATATTTAGTACTTATGCCACCTAAATATATACAAGCTCAAGAGCAGACTCACTGGCCGGCTGACGTAACAACGAGTTAACAAGATAATGACAGTAGCTACATCGGCGTACCGGACGAGGTACAAAGTCGTTGTCGTCGTCGTCGTCCATCGCGTCTTCCCTCGTCCATCGCGGACTCGTCCCGCTCTGTTATTTAGTTGGAGGTAGGTGTGTATCTCTGTGCTGCGCCTGCTTTGAGTGACGTGCCGTGCACATAAGTGACTGATGGCCGGCGACGTACAGAGCCCAGCCCCTTGCTTTATGCTGCTGCTGCTGCTGCTGCGGTTGTCGACCAAAGGCCATAATCAAGTATGCTAAAAAGACGCGCCGGCCAAAAAGGAAATTGAAATGAAATATGTGTGAGTATGAGTGTGTATGGGTGTTCCCGTTCGCATTCACTCTTTCGCGGTATTTCGCACCTGGAGCGGCGGCGCTCTGCTTGTTAAGCACAGCGTCGTTAACACTTGTAGTTCTGCTGTTTCTCCGTCTCCGTCTACCCTTGCATGGCCAACAAGCTCATTAGTTTCATAATTAGCTTTCGTTATGCCTTTCGTGTATTAATTAGAAGTTATTGCTGCGTCCAGGCGCCACTCAACACCCCTCGCACTGTGGGCAGGGGAAGTGCGCCTTCCCAGAAACCCACTCAACGAATTGCACTTTAAATCGCTTATCAAGCGAGTTTTCCACTCGTCAGACTTTTTATTTTCTGCACTTTTTTCCCCCTGCTGCTGCTGCTGCTGCTCCTGCTGGCCACGACTAATGCCGAGATAATGATGCTGCGGCTTTGATCGATCTGATAACAATTTAATTTCGAGTGCACGCTCAAGGTTTTTTCTATAGTTTTTCCTATATATATTTGTAACGATGTGGTGTGCCAGGCACGTAGGCAGATTAGTTGTTGAAGGGGTTTGGTTGGAGGAGGGAATGGGAATGGGAGAAGTGCATTACGTACATATTTGGATTGGCAAATGGTTAATGGTGGTGACGACGACACTTCCTTGGAATAAAAGTGTGACATAAAAGGCTTGTGAGGTCCAAATGAGGAAAGGAATAAAGTTATCCATGGATTGTTTTTGTGTGTGACAGGTAAGAGTTTAAGATAAGGTGTAAGTGTTGAAGTCTTTTAGGGAAATAATTATCCAAATATCCCTGTGTATATCTAATCATCTAATGGAAAGTTGTTACACACAAACTAAACAATCTAACCAATTCATAAAAAAAAGTAGAAGAAAGTTAACTTTGGCTATTATTTAAGTAAATGAAGGCTTTAACTGTATGATACGCAGTTCAAAGGTTCTTTTTACCATGAATGATTTCCCCAGCTGACTCGTAAGTGGATCCCATTTTGACCAAACTAAGTGGAATCATGAAAAAGCATAGCAAACTAATAAACATGATAAAATTCTGGAAATTTCTTAAAAATTCCATAAAATTCAGCATGCAAAAGCTATTTTAGGAACAGTATTCGAAGCATTTTGCGATTTGACTGTGCAATGTTGGTAAATTCGACCCCAGGGTGTGAAAACTTCCGAAAAATTCTATTTCCTTTTCACTAGATTGACTTAAAACTCGGTTGGTTAAGAAGATGAGAGAATTATTTTGAGATGTGTCTTTCCCATGTTGTTAAATCCGACCCCAGGGTGTGAAAAATCACGGAAAATTCTTTATGCATAAATCCCTTTTCTACTTACTGAATTCAAAATCGGGTTGTAAGCATGGTAAGCGAATTAATTTAAGATGTGACTTAAAAATGTTGAAAAATTCGACCCCAGGAAGTGAAAATTATCCCAAGACTTAAACTATTGAGTTAAAACTCTTTTAATAAGAATTGTGTGTAATCTAATGAGACAAGTAAAGTTAAGATTCTGAAAAATCTACCCCCAGAAAGGTGAAATTACATGAAAAGCTTTATTTCGAAGTAAAATTTCAGCTTATAAGCTCTTTGGAACATGCTCATAGTTCATTAAATCCCCCAGAATGATATGGAATGCAACTGATTATGTCAATGGGATGCAATTTTCTACTCCGCGTCTGTCTCTTTATGCAGTATGTAGCAAGCCTTATTTAAGAATCTTCTATTCTTTTTCCTTAATTTGCTGTGTTTCACCGTAAAGGAATTCCGTCTCACTATAAAAGTACCATGGAAAATTCAGATTTCAGACAAACTTAGCTAGTTTTCTATATTTATTTATGCTGACGAAGAGAAGAAGAAATCTAATTTAATTCTGTAATATATATATATATCGAGCGAATGTTTGCTTTTAGACCAGCCGCAATCAACTGCCCGGCTAGCTCAGTCGGTAGAGCATGAGACTCTTAATCTCAGGGTCGTGGGTTCGAGCCCCACGTTGGGCGAAACAATTTTTTTTTTTGCATCCTTGAGCACCACAAAAACACAACCTAAATATATTTATCAAAACCAAAAAAAAAATTGATTCTTTCAGCGATCCTGCCAGGAGTCGAACCTGGAATCTTCTGATCCGTAGTCAGACGCGTTATCCATTGCGCCACAGGACCGACTGAACACAGTCAAACAAATTGTGGCTTTAAATTCTTGTACCGGCTCTTTTCTCTCTTTTCCCTTAAAATGTGTAAAAACTGCACCCAAAATAGCAGGCCAGTGTCTGGCTTTACTTAAACCAGCCGCAGGACAATTTATATTACAAAAACTTCACACAAAGCGGTCGCAAAAGGCAAAATAGAGCAGAGGAGAGTGAAATATTTTCCACATGCAGTGAAAATTAGAATGGGATAAACAAATACATTTATTACACACAGGCGTCGCTTTTGTGCCGCCCGCCCCCCCCTCTCTCACAGCTCACCCCTCCACCAATAAACAAAACACAACAGGAAAAAAAATGCCTGCGGCAACGCACACACGTGACTTTAAAGCTCATGGGATTACATTCAACGCAGTTTTGTGCGGGATTTTCGTATGCAAAAAAGCTTAGGAAATTAATGCGCAGAAGGAAATGCATTTAAATTATGTGGGTGACTGAGCTGACGTGGTTGAGAGGCTGAGGTGTCCGCCCTGACAGACAGACAGCCCGCCGCCGCCCGCCCGCATTAATTTATAATTTTGCCCACGGCGCCCGTCGACGGCGGTTTTACAAATTTAATGGTCGCTTACAAATGAATACAAATTGCAATTTGAACTTTTACCATTTTGTAATTAACAGCAAACATTTTGCATCATAATTCTTAGGCAAAGTATTTTGAAATTTAATTAAGTTGCATTTGCCACGCAGATTTTGTACACAGCAGGCGGGCAGCGAAGCATGAGCCCCGGGTCCTTTTTCTAACCCTTTGGGGTTCTGCAACTGATTTCTTGAGCAAAAGTTTTTTAATACCTTAAACAGGCAGAGTATGAGAACACACATAAATATCCATTGCTTGAGCAAATAAACATTATGCAGCAGTTTTTTTCTCCTGTTTTTTTTTTGTATTGTTCATTCTTTGACAGTTACACTGCGCTACATAATGTATGTGCAGGGAGTAGATTACAATGAAAATACAGGCAGGACATCGAAAAACGATTTATATATTAATTCTAGGTTCACTCGGAAAGAAGAAAATACCTGAGCTGAGTTCCTGAAAGCATTTGTAAATGTTTGCTTGAAACAAATGGGCAAATATTTGCTCTTAAAAAATTTGCTCTAATTTTTCCTATCTGCTAATATTCTGCTGATGTCTGAGACAAACTTTTAGGGGCAAATTACACATTTCGTGGCCCAATCTGTTAAGTAGCCAATTCAAGTAGGGCGATTTCTTTGAGCAAACTCGCAGTCAAGCAAACAAATTTGCACATTGATGTACAAAGTTTGCGCAAATTTTTAGTATCCACTTATTATTTAAGTTTGTGTGAGGCAATCTTTTAGGCGCAAATTACACATATATCATTGCATAGTCTGGTAAGTAGACAAATCAAGTAGACCAATTTGTTTGAGGAAACTCGAAATTTGACAAACAAATTTGCAGTTTTTGCTAGGATATGGTTGAAATGGGAAAATAATTCGCTTGTGGTTTTTATACTCTGTACCGTAGGTACATAGAGTATTATAAGTTTGTGAAAAAGTAAGTAACATCCAGAAGGAAGCATCTCCGACCCCATAAAGTATATATATTCTTGATCAGCATCAACAGCCGAGTCGATATAGCCATGTCCGTCTGTCCGTCTGTCCGTCCGTCCGTCTGTCCGTCCGTCCGTCTGTCCGTCTGTCCGTCCGTCTGTCTGTCCGTATGAACGCACAGATCTCAGAGATGGTAAGAGATAGAGGTTTGACATGTATGGGACATATGCTTCTTATGTCTGCAGGCAGATCAAGTTTATTTTCAATTTTGGCCACGCCCCCTCCCGCCCCCGCAATATGGAAAAAACGTCATATCTCCCACAGTTTTGAAGATAGATGGCTTGTTCCTTCTGGACATATTTAGTTATTAGGATAACTTATCGATCCGCCAAAGGAATGAAGAATATCGGATGAACGGTTTTCGAGTTATGATCAAAAGACAAATTTTCTTGGTACAGAGTATGTTATAGTCGGGCTTGACCGACTTTCTTTCTTGTTTTTTATAATCTTTCGAGTCTATTTTGAGTCTTTGGTTTGATTAAAATAGTAATTTTCCAGTTTTCTGATCATAAATGATACTTTTGTTGGGAGAAAATAGTACCCTAGCCGCGACTTTTATTGAATAGTCTTTTTTAATCCTTTTCACTGAATAGTTTTGCCTCATTTTGGTACTCTCTGAGCTTTTATTTCACTTCAGTCTAAGCAGCTTGCAGGGATGCAGAGATTTGCAAATTGCTGGGGTCGCTTGCTCGCCTAAACTGGGCTGCTGCTTCCCTGTTTTTAACGCACTGCAATTAAGATTGTTGCGCTGTCTTAACAGTGCTCTGGAATGCAATAAGTATAGCAATTTGCTGGCATCGATTGTTCGCCTGCTACGGTTTTGCTGCAGTTCTTAACTGGCTTGCAGCTTGCCATTGTATCGGTGTCTTAGAGGAACGGAGGGATGCAATAAGTTTAGTAAATGGCCGCCGTCGATGGCTGGCCTGCTCCGATACATTTTTGGGTCCTATAAATTATGTTTGCCCATAACTATATTTGAGAAAGCTCACACACAATAGAAGAAAAACCCGCTTCTATCTTTACTAAACTACAATTATGTAGCACAGTGTAATTCCTGCAGAAAAAATCCTTACCCTGACCGTGCGCTGATTTGGCTCACCTTCTGCTGACGTATGACATTGCAGCATCAATTGTTGGCGAGTACACGTAATAATAAAATCGTCAAGAGCGAGCACGAACTGGCGTCCTGGGCTCGAGATTGAGTTCTGCCCTTGGTCATTAACAGCGTTAAGCCCGCACCCGGAAGGATGTCGTGGCTGAGTGACGTGTGTGTGTTTGCACCGACCCACACACCCATCCCAGTTATATTGTATATCCCATCCATCCACATCCACATCCACATCCACTGGCATTGTCATTAGCGTTGCTCGTGCGCCGTTATCCCTTTTTAATAAGGTTTACTCAGCATTTTTTGTTTTGTTTTTCCGTTTTGTATTTGTTTGCTGTGTGCGCGTTTATTATGCCAGATTTGGTTTTTGTTATGTGCAAGCAATTGTGCAAGCATAAGATCTAATGTGAGCTCTGATTGCGGCTAAGCCCAAGGAGAGTTAACAACTTGAACTCTGGAACTTTGGGTTAATTTATAGGGTTTTCAATCAATTAACATAATACTAATTGAACCATCAAAAGTTAGGAAGGTTTAAAGGTAGAAGGAAGTCGTGGTGCTTCCTTTTTTGTTAGTTTCAGCGCTTTGAGATCAACCTTTTCTTGGTTTATCTGCCATAATTATGCTGTTTACCTTGAATCACTCAATTGTGTGAATCTTCACTTTCAACGCTATTAAACCCTGCACCCGTATCCTTAGCCCAGACCTTGTCGCCTGCCTTCCAACATTCCCAATCACACAACTCCACACCATTTGCGTATTACGCTTCATTATGCAGATTTCTTGCTGTTGGTTCACTTTTTCCCTCCGCTCTCTCTCCCTTGCTCCTCCTTATTTGTTATTGTTGGATGGCTTGCGGCTTGAAAAAATATTTTTATTTAATTTATTTATGAATGAAGCGTCAGGCAGTTGGTTGGCTGGTTGGTTGGCTGGTTGGTTTGTAGGCTTGCCACACACGCCCGTTTGCCATCCAGCCCTGCCACCATTCCCATTCGCATTCCCATTTCCCAGTCTTCTCGCCTGGTGCCTACCGCATTGTCACATAGATAAGCCGCGTCTGGCTTAACTCATAAAAAAGTGCCAGCAAAAGGATAATAAAACGGCAAGAGCGAAAGCAGAAGCAACAGCCAAACGCGTGCGGATTTAAATTTCAACAAAATAAATAACAAAAAAAATAAAAAACAGACGGAGGCCAACTGACAGCGCTGGGAAAGGCAGGCACATTCTCACCAAATATCACTAAACGATTTCCACTCTACATTTTTAGCTCAATAATGACAATAATCAAAAATTCTCAGACTGGCCCATTCGGTTGGGCTTTTGTTATTTGCCGCCGAGCCAGCTGAGAGGAGAAGCTGAGAAATGAATTTAAAAACAATTTGCGGTCAACTTACAAAAGGCAGCCATGAGGTAAACCGCAAAGACAACAATTAAGCGTAACAAATGATTATGAATAACCATTTTCCTATAGTTATGTGTGTGAATGAGTGTGCGCATATGTAAGAATGCGGTGTGTGTTCTTGAAGAGCTTGAGAAACGGAACCGAAATGTAATGGAATTGTTGGACGCCCCTAAATGATACCTGTTTTTGTGAATGGGCTTGGGGAAAAGCCACGAGGTGAGCAAATCAGCAAAATTATAACAAAAATTGACAAAAATTCAGTTGTTTACTTTAGGCTAGGCTAGGTTAAGTAGGCTGCTCGTTGGAGGCCGAGATCTTCCAATTTGCTTTCTTTAATCCATTTAAAGCAAGACTACACACATCTCCGGTACTGAACCCGCCAGAACTGAACCGATTCCTGAAACCAAAACAACCCTAACCTTCAGCTGCCCAGAACCATCTCAATTGGGTAAAATGGTGCGATTAAAAACAGAAAAGTCGGCACGGTTTTTTCTTTCTTACAATCCAAACCGCGAACCAAAGCTGTAATCATTTCAAATATGGTAAGCCGAACCGAACACCGCTAATGAAATCGGTTTCGGTTCGGTTCGGTACGGTTCAGATCATACATTAAAGTATAAAATTAAGATATTTCGATATGTCTTATATGTGGTTTCCTTTATGTGATATTTCATTGAAGTTTCCCATGTGAAATATCAGAGAAGCACCAAAATATTTGAGAAGCTGCATGAGAAGTAGACTATCCGAATTCTTAGGTAAGTTCCTTGACAGCCAACTCTCATTTAACTGAGGTATTTTTCAACCATCTCACCAGCAAACCAGTTCGGAGTCGAACCGCTCCGAAATCAGAGACTCCAGAAATTTTGGGAATTCTAAACTGCATCCGAACCGCAGCAGATAATTTTTTCCCCACCGAACCTGAACCTGAACCGGAGCAAAAATAAACATATTAAAAAGGATTCGGTTCAAAAAACGAGCGATTACTTATTTTTTGAAAGAGGTTTGAATTAAAAGGCACTTTTCATCAGCTTTTACTTTAGCAACACTGTTTTTGGCAGCTCAGCTGTTTTTGTGTTACATGTTACTGTCAAACATGTTCTGTTTGGTCTGTAATTTAACCATGTATCGACTTTCTGATACAAGCGAATATGAGACGTGCTTTCCCCCCCTTCTATTTGTATAAACCATAATGAAGTAGTCCATCCATCCACTGAGTTAGTTCCCCTCATTCCTATAACATAACTTTTCAATAAATTCTCTGATTTCCCCTCCCCCCCATTTCCTTGCTTAACGGCAGCCCTAAAAAGTTGTTAAAAGATTTGTGGCACTCGGTTCAAAGCTCAGGAGCAGCTACCCCATATAATTTCGCTTCCTGCGAATGGCGAGTACTGCCATTGCCCAGTATCATTCGCCACGCCTATTTTGGCAGCATTTTGTTTTGGGGCGTGTTAAAAGTTAAAATAAATCAAACAGCCATAAATTTGCCGCTTTTGGCAATATGGGGAATTCGATACGTTCATCAAAAGTAAAAGGGTTCAAGCGATGCGTTTGCTATCTATCAATAAATGTCTCTATATGCGTTCCAGCCGCCGCCCCCTCGCATATTTTATCAGCACACTTGTCAAGTCAAAGGGAAAAAAAGCGGACACCCTCACACACACACAGGCAGACAGAGATCCCCCAAAAGTGGAGGCGCTTATGAAAAATATGGCGCAAAGGGGTTAAATGACGTATGCATTGCTGCTATTTCTCTTATTTGCCTGCCGATGTCTTAGTTACCAAAAACCGGCAGCTTCAAATTTATCATAGCCAGACAGACCAACGCACAGGACTCTGTTTTGTGTTTGTGTTTTATGAGTGGCCCAAGGTTTGCTAGGTACCCACAAAAAAATTGAGAGGGGGGTGATCAATAACGGTTGGGGTTTTGGTGAGAAGGCAGTTTGGTCTAATAAATGTTGAGTCATTTGCAGTTTTAAGTGCCGAGAAGTTGATCTATGGCAAATGGAAATGGTGGAGAAACTAACTAAGCCAAATATTGGTTTAAATGATGTAAAGGACTTGGAATTAAGAATAATGTTGACCTTTTTTTCGATTTTTGAAGTGCTTTAAAAACCGCTCCTTCCAACCCTTCGTGTTACTTGATTTATGCAGCTAGAATGTCAACGATTTCTAGGAAAACATCGATCTATGGCATTTCATGTAAATGACGGGGCCAACGACAGACGTCAATGTGCCATTGACAGGACCTGGACAGTCCTTTTGACTGCAGCTTGCGCTTCCTGTACCTTTTGTGCGCCACCACCGCAAACCAAACCCAGTCGAACCGACCGGGAACCATGTGTCCTGCTCTACGCTCATTTGACTGGCTGTCACAACAAAATGTTAATGTGCACGGCCCATTAATGGTTTTTCGAAATTATCCTTTTTCCACATTGTACTCGGGGGAAATTTATGCATTTCTATGGGTGGTTTTCATATTATTTATTATGTGGTGCGGGGTAATGCGGGGTTCGCTTTCACCTGGCCAAAAGAAGTAACAAATTTGTAGGCAGCGGTAAAAGAACAATGCTAATCTCGGTATCGTCAACTCGATTTGTCAAAAGGGGAACACATCTCCAACATCTCCGCACACACACACACCAGGGCTTTGGCTTTAGATTGTAACTCTACACCCCTAACCCTGACCCCACCCCCTTACCCTTTTGGGCTGGCATAGCGCGTGTTTCCAACAGTTTGTTGCAGATTTTGTGCATTTATCATGCATGTGGTCGGTCGGTGGGTCTCTCTGGGATGGTGTAGGGTTTGGCGAAATGGGAACTGGGACGCGTGCCCAGGCATGTGGTTTGGGTTTTAGTATTAAATTGTTTTGTGGTTGCTCTGATAATCAGACAATCGTACAATATATTTTATTGGAGTGGTTCTTTCTGTAGGAGGGGCAGTGAAGTGGTGTTAGTTGCTCAAAGTTCGTTTACTTTACATACTTGGAGTTTGTGTGTAATTTTAATGAAATATTCTTGAACAATTACTGGCATTTATGACACATATTAAATAGTTGTGGAATTTGTGCTTATTTTGATTTGCCTGCTTATGGCATGTCAATAGATAACTCTCTCCCTCTCTCTCTCTTTCTTAATGTATTCAATTAATGTCATTAAAATTAGAGGAAAGTTCAAGTTGTATACCCTAGCAGCACATTTTCTAACTAAGACTACTTTTCGGACATTACTTTTCTATGGGAGCTTTACTATATAGATGTCTTATTTCAACCAAACTTGGTGGAATCATGCAAAAGCCTAACAAACGAACATGTACGAAATTTGGAGTCGATTTGCTTCAAAACATAAGACTTTTTCTCAATAGATCTTTTTTTAGAGCGATCATTCGTACTGCAGCTATATGCTATACTCAACCGATTAGAACAAAACTTTGTAGAATCTTGTGAAAGTATATTCAATAAGTATATGCCAATTTTAAAGAGGTTTACATTGAAATCAAAAAAGTTTTTCGCACTAAAACTAGTTTTCAGACCTATCTTTTCTATGACAGCTATACTATATAGATGTCCGATTTCGAACAAACTTAGTGGAATCATGGAAAAGCATAGCAAACTAAGAAATACAAAGTTTAGAGGGGATACCATTCAAAACAATAAAGTTTTCTCACTAAGATTACGTTTCAGACTTTACTTTTCTATGATAGCTATACTATATAGAAGTCCGATATCGACCACACTTAGTGGATTAATGGGAAAGCACCGCAAACTAAGAAATACAAAGTTTGAAGGCGTTTCCATTGCAAACAAAAAATGTTTTCTCACTAAGACTACGTTTCATACTCTACTTTTATATGACAGATATACTATATAGTTGTCCGATTTAGACCAAACTTGGTAAAATCATGGGAAAGCATAGCAAACTAAGAAATACAAAGTTTAGAGGGGATACCATTCAAAAAAAAAAGTTTTCTTACTAAGACTACGTTTCAGACTCTACTTTTCTATGACAGCTATATTATATAGATGTTCGATTTCAACCAAACTTGGTAAAATCATGAAAAAGCAGAGCAAACTAAGAAATACAAAGTTTGGAGGAGATACCACAGAAAACAAAAAAGTTTTTCTCACTAAGACTACTTTTCAGACTCTACTTTTGTATGACAGCTTTACTATATAGATGTCCGATTGCGACCAAACTTATTAGAATCATGAAAAAGCATAGCAAACTAAGAAATGTAAGGTTTGGAGACGTTTCCTTTTAAAACAAAAAAGTTTTTCTCACAAAGACTACTTTTCAGACTCTACTTATCTATGACAGCTATACCATATAGATTTCCGATTTCGGCCAAACTTGGTAATATAATGGAAAAGCATAGCAAACTAAGAAATGTAAAGTTTGGCGAAGTTTCCATGGAAAACAAAAAGTTATTCTCACTAAAACTGGTTTTTCGACCGATCGTTCCTATGACAGCTACATGCTATAGTCATGCGCTCCAGCCGCTTCCGACAAATGTGCAGCGTATTTGTACTAAACGACCTTACCTCAACCAACGATTGGCAACAACGTTTTGATAACTTAAACACTTCCTTAGTACAAAATATCCTCCCAAACTGGATCAACCAATTACCATTGCCCTTGGCATTTCAATATTTAATTGCATGACACAAGCTTAGCAACCATAAACAATGAGAGTTTCTGTCTAATCAAATCAGAACTCAAGACCAACCAAAAAAAAAAAAGTAATCGCTTGATAGGCTTACGCGTTGCTGGCCCCCACCCCCTCCGTTGGATTCAAATGCGCAATGCGCCTCCATTGAAAATTGTTGACATCAAAGGCATTTCCCAGTTAATAAGGAATGGTTATTTATGGCATTTGGACCCAATAAGATGACGGCTAATTTAGTGAACGCGTGGCCAGCACACAGAAATACAGAAATACACAGATACGGATGGTAAAATGCGTTTCGTTTTTAATCCAATTTGCATATAAAATGACACAAAGCCCGCTAAATGCAACCCTTAATAAGTCGCCAGGGGACTCTTGGGCGGTGGGCACTTGAAAAAATTGTGTAAATCCCAACTCAACCCACCACCATCGCTTTTGGAACTTCCACCACTGGCAATTGTCAAGGTTTTCAACTATAAATATGTCAAAGTTTCTGGTTACCATGGCCCATTGGTCTCAACCCTCGCAGGCTTTTCGGAAATTTTTAAGTATTGTCAATATTAGTAAATATTAAAAAAAAGGGGGTATAGGGTGGCGGTGGCAACGGAAATTGAGGGGGGTGGTTGCTCGAATTCGATGTAAGCCGCAAGCATTACAGGGTATCGCAGCCAGCCAATTTTTCACTTTGCGCCGGCAATGGGTGTAATTTTTTATTAAAGACATTAGTCAAATAAGTGCATATAGACGATCTGGTTCTCATATGACTGCCGCCGCCGGGCATTAATCTAAAATGGCAAACGCCCTCTCCCGGGCAACCGGGCCATCCACCCACTCTCACTCCAGCCACCTCCATCTCCACCTCCACCCTTGTGCGTCATTTGTTACATTTATTATTTTTTTTTGTGCTCGTAATGTTTTCGATCTAAACGGATTTGGTTACCCGGCACTCGCCTCGGAGAAAATTAAACTTTTCGCTTCGCTTTTGTGCCAAACACAAAAACATTTTATGCACTTATGACACTCTCCTCCCCCTCGAACCTGCCCAACTTCCCCCTTTTTTTTCTGTTGGGCAATGACTTTTTGTGCTCGGACTGAGCCCAGTTTTTATTGTAGCTCCTGCCGCCTCCTCCCACTCCGCACTGGCTTCATTTTTAGTTACTCAGCTGCTGCTGCTGCTGCTGCTGCTTCAGTTTCCAGTTGCACTGCAGCGTTGAGGGGTGGCAAGGCAGGGGTTAATGTTCCTTTTGTTGTCACGATTCTCGCATATTTCATAAATTCGGGCATATTGCTAATTTGTGCTCTAAATTTGTGCAAATGCGGAAATATTTGGTTAGGGTTTTGGTTGGAGTTTTATTTTTTTACTTTTATTATTGAATTTATTGGTTTCTATTTATCAAATTGGATTTGCAAATGGGATTTAGGCAAGGATTGTGCTCCGGAGCTGGCTGCGTGTGTGTGGTTTGTGGTTTAAAAGGATTTCAGTGAGATTGAAAGTTGGGTAAACAAAGGATATCATTAAGCAGATGTGATAGTAATTTGAGCTTAATTCAATTTATGACTAAAGCTCGCAATTCATTTGGATTTAAATTGTGGTGGCAAAAGTTTGCTTTGGAATGCCCATTTCTGGCTCTATTTTCCATACGGCGGTCAATTTGAGGCATCACATAATAAAGTGTTAAGTTCTAATCCCTTTGGAATCTCCCTTAAGTTGACCACTCCGGCCTTAAGTGGAAAAATGGGCGTTCTCTTTACAAACATGTATGACTCGCTCTTATTGGTATTTGATTATGGCCAGCAAGGACCTTGTGATTAACTTAATTTAACAGTAGCACGTATCACAATTATTGGTTTTACACGCACTCCATCGACAGCAATTTGTGTGTACCTAAAAAATAATGCCATAACTAAATCAACAAAAGTGTCCCCGAGTGCGTGTGTGTGTGTGTGTGTGCGTTTACCTTTGACTCTGCCTGAAGTTGGACTATTAAACTAATTTGCAGTTGTCATTGACAAGCACGCACAACACAATTCCTGCCTCAGCCGGGTGCCTGGGTGGCGCAATTCAAACTATGCTGAAACTTCCATTTGCCCTGCAGCCTGCGAACAAGTGCTAGAAGTGGTTGTGCCTGTACCTGTAACATCCTGTTTCAGTCCCGCCCCACCCCTCCCTCCTACCGGCGATTGTTGATGAATACTGTTGATGTGTCGAAGTCTTTGTCGGTCCACATGCAAATGAAGTTGACTTTGGTGCAGGATGTCAGGTAACTTTGACTCTCGCTGTCTCCGACTGCCTTGTAGGCATTTTTGCACAAATTCCATATTTACTGTCAATGTTAATTGCTCTGAATTGCACCAAAGTGTTGACTTTTGTGCTGCAAGGGAATTTCTGACTTATGACTGATGCAATTCCAATTATACATTTGTTTGGCCAGCAATCACAGTTGTGTACTCTATATTAGCTGACTAAAGGAGACTCAGGCAGTGGCCCATCAAACAGACTAATCACAGGCACAAGCTTCTATCACCCGCAGGATTGAAGATACTTGATAATAATTAATATTCAGCATTTAAGATCGGTTTAAAAATATTCGAGTTATAAGTAAAATAAGGTATTATGCTGGGCAGCACCGACAGCCTTTGTGTTGATGGGCAGCACTTTCCACACTACAACACTTGGTTGGGCATATAATTTAAAATTGAATAGATATTATTAGATATGGATTATTAGATTTTAACGATATGCAAAAGTATGTAACATCGAGAAGGAATCATCTCCGACACTATAAAATATATTTATTCTTGATCAGCATCAACAGCCGAGTGATGTCCGTCTGTCTGTCTGTCTGTCCGTATGAACGCACAGATCTCAGAGATGGTAAGAGATAGAGGTTTGACATGTATGGGACATATGCTTCTTATGTCTGCAGGCAGACCAAGTTTATTTTCAATTTTGGCCACGCCCCCTCCCGCCCCCGCAATTTAGAAAAAACGTCATATCTCCCACAGTTTTGAAGATAGATGGCTTGACATATTTAGTTATTAGGATAACTTATCGATCCGCCAAAGGAATGAAGAAGATCGGATGAACGGTTTTCGAGTTATGATCAAAACACTGTTCGCTGCTACTGCAGCATCAAAACTTATGCTGAGCGTATAATTTTCTTGGTACAGAGTATGTTATAGTCGGGCTTGACCGACTTTCGTTCTTGTTTTTCTCATTATTTTGTCGAACAAATTATCGATGCTGATATTTATTAATCTTGTCGATATACCGATATATAAATCGATTATATATTGACAACTTTCTTCCATTTTTTCTGCTAATCAGCCAAGAAAAACATTTTAGAATAACTTTTATCGTCGAATAAAATATTGATATCGATATCTACCAATATTATTGATATACCGATATATATATCGAATATATATTCACAACTTTCTTTCTTTTTTTGTAACTATCGGCTAAAAATGACATTTTAGAATAGCTCTTACCGTCGAGCAATATATCGATGTCGATATTTACCAATCTTATCGATTTACCGATATATATAGCGATATATTGACAACTTTCTTTCATTTTTTCTAGTTATCGGCTCAAAAATATCATACAAAACTAACCCATATGGTCGAATTAAATATCGATCTCGGTATTTACCAATGTTATCGAAATGCAGAAACATTTCAGAATAACTCTTATCGACTTACAAAATATTGATATCATTTTGTACCAATCTTGTCGAAACTTTCTTCTTTTTTTTCTAATTATTGGCGCAAAAATATTATATTAAAATAGCACTTATAGTCAAACAAAATATCGATATCGTTCCTTATCAATCTTATCGAAATTTCTATTCTATATTGACAACTTTCTTGATTTTTCTCATATTATTAGCACAAACAAGAAAGAAAGTCGGTCAAGCCCGACTATAACATACTCTGTACCATGAAATTTTGTCTTTTGATCATAACTCGAAAACCGTTCATCTGATCTTCTTCATTCCTTTGGCGGATCGATAAGTTATTCTAATAACTAAATATGTCCAGAAGGAACAAGCCATCTATCTTCAAAACTGTGGGAGATATGACGTTTTTTCTAAATTGCGGGGGCGGGAGGGGGCGTGGCCAAAATTGAAAATAAACTTGATCTGCCTGCAGACATAAGAAGCATATGTCCCATACACGTCAAACCTCTATCTCTTACCATCTCTGAGATCTGTGCGTTCATACGGACAGACGGACATGGCTATATCTACTCGGCTGTTGATGCTGATCAAGAATATATATACTTTATGGGGTCGGAGATGCTTCCTTCTGGATGTTACATACTTTTGCACAAACTTATAATACTCTATGTACCTACGGTACAGAGTATAAAAATATCATATCAGATTAACCCTTGTCGTCGAACAAAATATCGATTAAATATTTACAACCCTTATACACACATTACCCGCTGCACCACAGCACTTTAATGTAAATCTTTGTGTCCTCTCCTTAAAATCAAAACTCTTTGCTACCAATCAGTCGTTACTCTAGTAGGCCTTGATTTGTCAAATTGTGCCTTACCCATGAACAGAATCAGAAAACATTTTAGTTTTAATTTGGCTCTGCCAGAGACAGGTCGCCTTCTACCTTGTCTTATTTTTCCTTTTTTTAGCAATTTTGATTGCTGTGAAAGTCAAATGATTTCTTTTAACTTCAAATTAGTCTTTTGTTATTCTAATAGGCCTTGATTTGCCCAAATTGGCCATACTTTTGAGAGAAATGGAAACAAGTCTCAGTTTCAATTTGTCTCTAATAGAGATTGGTCGCCTTCGACAGTGTCTTATTTTTTTGTAATTTGTAAATCGCATCTGCATCGTAAACGATTGAGGCAAGCTGTGGTGTCAATTGGTTTCTTTCTTTATTTTATTATATTTTTCTACCCTAACTGTGCTTCGGTTTCAAGGATCTTCTTCTGGTTCACCATCCTTCTTAGACTTGGAGGAAGTCTTTAAGTTAACTGCAAACACGATTTTTGAGTTGACAATGCATATATACTTCCTTAACCTGGTTGTATATATCTTTTATAGTCTCCAAGTGCACTCAAAAAAAAAAATAACGTTAATTATTATTTGTTTTTCTTAATTTAAAGAAATATAAATTGTTTTCGCGCTTGCACAGGACAACGAAGTAATTCCTTTTTCCTAGGGAAAACCCTACTACTAACTTGAAGCTCTCTCCTCTTATATTTTCCTACTAATTACTTTCACATTTGATGTACCTATTCACCACGGAACACTCCTCTTAGTATGGCCAACTCTCACAGTTGGTGATCCTTTTTTTTTTTTTACTTTGCCCGCTTAAGCTGCCATTTGAGAGCACTTTCCTCTTTCTCAGCAGGATACCTCGGCACTGAGAAAACAAGGCAGAGCTCATTTGCTCACTTACTTTCCAGGGAATCATTTGCTACTTAAGGCGGCAGCACACACGCACACACACACACATGTCGGCTTAAGCACATCCTTCAGTTGAGTTAAAGACATGTGGCGCACAATTCATTTCCATTGTCAAATGTCGCCTTAGTCTCGTCTTACGCGCTCTGTGTTAATTATACTAATTGCACTAAATCACTTGAAAATTTCAAGAGAGAGGACCAAAAAAAAGTAAAAAGGATCAGGCGCGCCCGTTAAAAAAATTACAGGAATTAGGGCGTATAACATTTCACATACACACACAGCATCCAGATGAGAAAACTAAATGTCAGCGCAGTCTGTGAGAAAGTTCTGTAATCCTAGGCTACTTTTGAATGTCTGGCATATAGAAATGACAAGAAAGGGGACCACATTATTCTTAAAACAACATAATTAATGGATGGAGGCATCAAAAATACCTTCTTTTAATTCTCTCACCATAATTGCTCCACTACTGACTGCTCAGAGACTTGTCCTGCCACTCTGCATATGAAACTAAGCATCAATACCTCCATGGTGCATAGAACACAATACAGAAAACACAAAAAAAAAAGTAATTCAAAATCTAAAAATGCAAAAGCCATTTGCGCCGAACAACAGTCGCATTATTCCCTCGACGTTTTGTTTGGTGTGTGTGTGTGTGTATATTTTTTAATCAAAAGCCGCAAATTGCCGCAACGCAACGCAAAAAATGACAAGCAACCACCACCCCAGGACTTCTAGCTAGAGAGCCCGAGACCCAGCCAGACGCCGCTGTCCAATACATTTAACGCCTGGGCCCAAACTATGAAATACAACAAACAAAAAATGTTGGTCGCAGCACCCAAAAAGCAGAAAAAGAGAAGCGTTGGAAATGGCTCTGACATGTTGCCTTTGACATGCATTTGACATTTGACAGATCGCGCATAGTGTGGGCCCAGGGGGAGGCGGGGCGTTTCAAATGAAATGACTAAATTATGTGCAAAGTGGTGGAAACTGGAAAACGAGCAAAAAGTAAAATTTAAAAAAATGGAAAAAGTGTACCAGGTAGAAAATTCGTGCACTCAGTCGAGCGTCAACATTTAACTGTCATAACTGACAATTGAAAGGGGAGCGGTTGGAAAGGGTGGAGGGTGGGGGGCCAGGACTAGTTGGGGTTGAAAGATGGTGCGTGTCTGCAGCATCTTCTTATCTGCTAACCGTCGAGTGGCACTTGAGGCTGTTTGGCTTTTGGCAACCCTTTTTGATTGACAGACCCAGCCAGCCAGCAAGCCAACCACCAAACCACATCATCGTCATCATCAACTCATCAGCCTTATAAGCGGCTGTATTTGAGTTGCATATTTGCTCATTAATAGCGATAAGCGTGTTAAAGTTACAGTTAATGCTTAGAACAGCAGATCCCTAAACCCCTCCTCCCTTCCAGAGACAATTAAGTACAGTGGGCCGCATCTGATGATACTTTTGGTTAATGTTTTAATGCTTAAATTAAAATCAGAGAAATAATTGACTTCATGGAATACAAATCATATCCAATAATTACTGAAACAGTTGCTGAATTGCAGGTGAGAAGCAAAGACTACTCAAGATAGAACCAGAAGGTACATAAACCCTAGACTTTTAGTTTTAAAAACAACTTCCTGACTTTTTTTAAGTCCTAAATTTAAGTATGTAAAAAATCCAGGTACCCTTGAAGCCCTGGAAGACTTTATTCGACTTCAAATGGCAGCTATTTAGTTCAAAAATCTAAAAACTGGGATAAAAAATCGCTCTGAAAACAAGAAGCTTCTTTATTGAACTGCTGCCTCTTCAAATTGCAATGGGAATGGGAACTATGTATGTGACTTTTCTATGGAATTATCACTGTACTTTTCTAAATGTTTCACAATTAATTGCGATTTCTCACGAATTGAGTTGAGTTTTGTGAAAACTTAAGTATTTTGTATTGAAGCTGTCAAATATACCTAAGCTTGCTTGATAAACCCACCGACTGCTCAATTCAAGTGAAATGGACTACGGCATACAGGGCGCAGCTGCCCATAGGCACATTGGGCAAGATTATCAAACGATTTCACATATAACAGGGCCTACATTGCTTGAGAATTAGGTATGCGTGATCAGTTGTAACTCAGGGCCGAGCTTTGTGGGCCCATTTGCAGGTGCAAAGTACCTAAAAGACCACATCAAAGCTGTCATAAGCAGCAGATCTTGTCACAAACTTGTTACAAAACGTCTATGTGAGTCCCAGAACAGCTTTCCAGCCAGGCCACAGCCCAACATAGCACCTCATCTAAGTGGACATAGGCACATGTAGCAATATGTAGCAGCTCAGGTCACGATCCTTGCAACACAAGGATCCCAGAACAACTCGCCAGACAGGGCACAGCCTACCGCCTCACCTCTTCAGGTGGGCATAGGAACAGTAGACAAGATGAACAACCGATTCCAATATGTACATATAGCAGGGCGCTTATGTTTGAGAATTAGGTATGTGATATCAATTGTTCATCTAAGTTTCTGGTGCACGGCCAATGGCCACAGCTCATCAAGTAGGATATAGTCACATTGGATGAGATTACCAACCGATCTCAATAGGTACATATATGAATAATGGCTTCACTGACCTGGTTTGTCCGCCGCAGTCTCACATTTCCTGCAAAAAATACATGTAAATTTCTTTGTGTGCATGTGTGTGTGTGTGAGCGCGCGCAACTTACCAGCTTATGTAACTCCTTGCCAGCTTCTAAATATTGCCCAAGGCAAACATAACACTTAATAAAACTCACAAGATCAAATCAAAAGAGCACAATAAAAAAACAACAAAAAAAGCACTTTAATTAAACTTTTCACCGCGGCGTCTCCCACGCACTCGCGACACATACACACATACGGCTGCTGGCCAAATTTAGTGTGGCTGCACGGCCAGCCCAAGTTTAACACCAAATCTACGGCGGGCGTTGGTTTTTTGGCAAGCAGATCAACGTTTAAGTCGCGACTTTAACAATTTACTACATAGATACACTTATTAACAATTGTGCAATAAAAATACAAGCGAAGTTCTGCACACGTTCTTCTTCTCGCTCTCACTGCTCATTACGTAACTCACTCACGTACGATCAACTGACGGCGTAAGCCAATTTGATAGATGTTGCCGATAAACTATCGATTGATGCGTTGAAGTTGGAGCTTTGGCGCCTGAACTGAGAAATTTGAATTACAAAGTGGCAAACCTTAATAGACCGAATTGAAGCTTGCAGTTCATAAAATGTAACAAAATCTAGGTTATTGATGAGTATTAGTTAGTTATTTGAGTGAATTGATTTCCTAAGCTGAGCAATAGATGGCGCCCTCTAGTATGATTAATTGGCTGGCCAGTTTATTATATGGCAGCTGTATGATATATGTTAATTCGATCAAATTTGAGCTGAAACAGCTAAGATTAATAACAACAATTGAGAACAGTGAAGCTTTCCCACTAAGACTAGTTTTTCAACCGATCGTTTCTGTGACAGCTATATGCTATGGTCAACCGATTTTGACAAAAATTTATAGAATTGTGTTAGAGCTTATAAAATAATTTTAAGAAAAAATTTAAGATGCTTCCTTTGAAAATAAAAAAGTTTTTCCTACTAGGACTATTTTTGAGACCAAATAGTGGTCCGATTTTGACCAAACTTGGTGGAATTATGTAAAAGCATAGCGATCTAAAAAATACGCATTTTTGGGGTTTTTCCACTGAAAACTAAAAAGTTTTCCCTACTAAAACTAGTTTTTCGAACAATCGGTTCTATGGCAGCTATATGCTATGGTCAACCGATTTTGACAAAACTTTGTAGAATTGTGTGAAATCTTATAGAATAATTATGTGAAAAAATTGAAGACGTTACCTTTGAAAATAAAAAAGTTTTTTCTACCAAGACTATTTTGCAGACCCAACTTTTCTATGGCAGCTATGCCAAATAGTAGTCCGATTTCGAAAATACTTTATGAAATCATGTAAAAGCATAGCGAACTAAAAAATGCAGATTTTGGAGACTTTTCCACAGAAAACAAAAAAGTTTTCCCTAGTAAAACTGGTTTTTCGAACAATCATTCCTATGGCAGCTATATGCTATGATCAACCGATTTTGACAAAACTTAGTAGAATTGTGTGAAATTTTATAGAATAATTATGTGAAAAAATTGAAGACGTTACCTTTGAAAACAAAAAAGTTTTTCCTACCAAAACTATTTTTCAGACCCAACTTTTCTATGGCAGCTATGCCAAACAGTAGTCCGATTTCGACCAAACTTGGTGGAATCATGTAAAAGCATAGCAAACTTATAAATTCGGAGTCTGGAGACTTTCTTAAAAATTCTACACTCATTCGTTCCGGCCGGTTCGGACAGGTTTGCAGCGTATTCCGAGCTTTAGTTTGGACTTGGCCAAAAAGTCGCACGTTTTTCACTTACTATTTTCATCATTTAGTGCAATTTGTTCAATAACATCCACTGTGCAACCCACCCTCCCCCCTGCTCAACCCTTTTCAACGCTCGCTCTGCACGCAATTCATTAAATTGAAATATTCTGCAGATCGATCATTGTGAGCTCTTTGTGCCCAGACCGCTACACCCACCCACCCCTAGGTCCAGACAAAAATATGCAAGCCTTTTAGGCACCAATTATTGTGTGTCGGCGGCCCGGCAGTTTCGCTCAACCCCATCTCACATGCCACATCTATTAATCTCTTTTATTGTTGTTGCCCACGGAGCACGGCACGGAAGGAACACTTGTGCAAATAGCAGCAGGAGCGGCCAAAGACGACGCCAGTTTTGGGCTATGTGGAAAGTCAATGCACAAATATAATGAGTGGCCCATCCAGCAGTTTGCCATCTCCAGTGAAAGATGCCGCGCGTGTGTTTTGGACACGCGTCCAAATGGGTTGCAGAAAACCGGGTGGTGGGTGGTTGTGAGTGGGTGGTGGACGGAGAGTGGCATGCACATCTTTGTTGATTGCATTCTGTAAGCTGTGGTGGCGGTGGTGGGGGTAGAGGCTTACCTACTCACCTTGTTTGGCGCACAGCAGGCCTGTCCTTGCTGCGGTGTCTACGTGCC
This sequence comes from Lordiphosa fenestrarum, assembly GCA_035044985.1. Classification (NCBI taxonomy): domain Eukaryota; kingdom Metazoa; phylum Arthropoda; class Insecta; order Diptera; family Drosophilidae; genus Lordiphosa; species Lordiphosa fenestrarum. Next base: position 208,819 of record JAWNNO010005300.1, on the reverse strand, counting down.
GTCGTATTGATGTGGGTTATTGTTATAGGCCTTTTACCGTTATTAACGTAGCGCACAAATTGGTATAAATTCTGCGCAAAATGCACAGGGAACAGGTTGCAAGGGTAATGGTTCGTCCTGCTGTGCCCATTCGGGGTTGATGGAAATGCAAGTGGAATGCCAACTGTGTGGAGTGAGTTGGCAAGGACTGGAGTACGCACAAAGATGTGTCAAGTATAGTAGATGTGTCATGGGGTTGGGCTTGGTTGGATGCTTTAAGCGCATTAAGCAACTTGAGGCAAAATGTAGAAGAAAGTAGGAATCTCTTCCTCCAATCATGTGGATCATATTTTCCATACCATTTACTTTCATTGACATCCTTGGACGGGGCGCAGCTGTTAACATTTTCTGAAATTTTGAGGGCTTGTCAATGCTCTAATTGCTCCTACCACAGCACATCCATAACATTAATCACAACTCGTCTCCAATGTGGCAGAAAAAAACTGGGAAAAATCACTGCCATTTGCTAAGCGATAGCGAGAGTCCATGACCAGGCGGCGCCGGTCCTGCCGGTCCTGTCCCCTTCGGGCTCGTATTTGAGTTATTGTCAGTGAAATGCATTCGAGTGTGACGCAAACTTTTTGCGCCCCTGCCTTTTAGTGACGGCATCGGAACTGGAATTGGAATTGGAATTGGAATGGGCCTAGTTGGGAGAGAGAGAGCGAGAAAAGTTGTCGCGTGCACGGCCGGAACTGACACAGGAAGCGCCGTACATCAGGCGAACGCGTTGACAATGGCCCGGGCGTGGGCAGAGAAACCTCCGGCCCAGGATATACGCAGCACATCGTCGTTGCGGGGTCTTCTAGGCATTATTAGCTGTCAGTAAACGGAATTGTCGCGCTGCGGCGCTTTTGCCTTCTGCAACATTTTAACATAATTGGCCTTTATGACATCGCGGGCGGTGGGTGAGGTCGGGCGGTGGCGCAGCAATCACTTCTTTTTTTTTATATACTATCCGCCAACCAATTTTGTATCTGCAACTTTGCGCTTGAATGCATGCAACAACTTCGCTAGACCCCACCCAGAGGCTCGATACACAATGTCAATCCCATTCCCGGCTACTTTGCGTGGCTGCACTTTCCCCAAGTTAATTTCGTAAAGGCAACGCGCAGCAGAAGGCTGAAAAGTTTGGGGTAGACCTGGTGGTTACCCCGGGAGTAGCAGTACAAGTTGTTCCTATGAATTCCTATGAATGAAGTTTCTTTTTATCGCATGAAAAAGTAAGCCAGAAAGAACCAGTTGGGAATTCTAGGCACATTTAAAATGGAACATAAATTGCATTTTTCGTTGCATACTCTTTTGCGCAAACTTTTGGAGTTGATTTCAACATATCCTTCTGTCCTTCAGTCAGTTCTAATGTTTCTATGCTGTATCCTCCCTTAGTTTTAAGGCTAGCTTGACCCAACTTTGCGCAAAGTTTTATAGTACAAATAGTACAGATTTGTCGGTACCGACCGGAACGTTTAACTATAGCATGGCATGGCTACTAAAGGTAGAATAGGTAGTTTTAGTAAGAAAAGATAGTGTTTTCGACTTCGTATTCCTCACTTTTTGTATGCCTTTTCATAATTCCACTAACTTTGATACAGATTAGACAGCTATTTGGTACAGTTAGTTGTGGAAAATAGTCCTAATTTGTTGTTTCCCTGGGTAACCTTTTCAAATTTGACATATGTTAGTTCTAAAAAGTTTGATCGGAATCGAATGATCAAAGCATTTGGCTGCCATATAAAAGATCCTTCGAAAAACTAGTTTTAGTAGGGAAAACTTTTTTGTTTTCAATTAAATCGTCTCCAAACTGCATATTTATAAGTTTGCTATGCTTTTCCATGATGCCACCAAGTTTGGTCAAAATCGGACCACTACTTCGTATAGCTGGCATAGAAAAGTTGGGTCTGAAAAGTAGTCTTAGTGGGAAAAACTTTTTTAATTTCAATGGTAGCATCTTCAATTATTTCACTTAATTATTTTATAAGCTTTTACACACTTCTACAAAGTTTGGTCAAAATCGGTTGACCATAGCATATAGCTGCCATAGAAACAATCGTTCGACAAACTAATTTTAGTAGGAAAAACTTTTTTGTTTTCAGTGGGAAAGTCTCCAAAATTCGTTTTTATTAGTTTGCTTTGATTTTGCCTGATTCCTCTAAGTTTGGCTCAAATCGGACCACTATCTGGTATAGCTGCCATAGAAAAGAAAGGTCAGAAAAATAGTCCTAGTAGGAAAAACTTTTTTATTATACTCTGTACCGTAGGTACATAGAGTATTATAAGTTTGTGCAAAAGTATGTAACATCCAGAAGGAAGCATCTCCGACCCCATAAAGTATATATATTCTTGATCAGCATCAACAGCCGAGTCGATATAGCCATGTCCGTCTGTCCGTCTGTCTGTCTGTCCGTATGAACGCACAGATCTCAGAGATGGTAAGTGATAGAGGTTTGACGAGTATGGGACATATGCTTCTTATGTCTGCAGGCAGATCAAGTTTATTTTCAATTTTGGCCACGCCCCCTCCCGCCCCCGCAATTTAGAAAAAACGTCATATCTCCCACAGTTTTGAAGATAGATGGCTTGTTCCTTCTGGACATATTTAGTTATTAGGATAACTTATCGATCCGCCAAAGGAATGAAGAAGATCGGATGAACGGTTTTCGAGTTATGATCAAAAGACAAAATTTCTTGGTACAGAGTATGTTATAGTCGGGCTTGACCGACTTTCTTTCTTGTTTTTAATGATAGCGTCTTCAATTATTTCACATAATTATTTTATAGGCCTTCACACAATTCTACAAAGTTTTGTCAAAATCGGTTGACCATAGCATATAGCTGCCATAGAAACTATCGTTCGAAAAACTAGTTTTAGTAGGAACCACTTTGTTGTTTTCAACGGTAGCTTCTTTAACCTTCGTATTTATCAGTTTTCTATGCTTTTACATAGTTCTACCAACTTTGATACAAATCGGACAACTATATAGTATAGCTGTCATAGAAAAAATAAGTCTGAAAATTGATCTTGGTAAGGAAAACTGCATTGTTTTTAGTGGAAAAGTCTTCAAACTAGGAGTTCATTTACTGATTATGCTTTTAGACAGCTCTACTAAGTTGGAACAAAATCCGAGGACTATAACCTATAGCTGTCTTACGAAAGATCGGTCGAAAATCTATTGTCAAAGAGAAAATCTTTCTGGCTTTCAATCTTAGCGTCTTCAAACTTTGTATTTGTTGGTTTTCTATAACATTTCGTAGTTTTACCAGCTTTGATCAAAATCGGAAAACTATATATTATAGTATGTCATAGAAAACATAGGTCTTAAATATGATCCAAGTAAGAAAAACTCTCGTTTTGCTGGTAGCCTCTACAAATTTGGAGTTTATATGCTTCTTATGCTCTAACACAATTCTACAAAGTTTGAACAAAATCAAAGAACTATAGCCTATAGCTGTCGGAAAACTAGTACTACTATAAAAACACTTATTGGCTATCAAAATTCGCTAACAAAATTACTAACTTACTCCACATTTTGCCAAATAATACCCCTTTTAGGCCAATACCAATTCGCTTTCAACCAAATCAGCCACAAAATTTTAGCCAATTTATACAAAAATCGAAAACAATATTCCCTTACTTAAACATTTCGAGGGGTACGACCAAAAAAAGAGAAGAAAACATACATTTTCCTTTACGTTTTGGCTAACAAAATGGCTTGGAAAATATTTTTCAATCACTTTAATTGTGGCCCAAAACCAACACCGAGGGGTGGAGAGTTGGAGGTTTAATGCGGAACTTTAGACGTCAAATTGCAGAGTATTGGTGGCCGGGCCATATGTGTAGTGCTTCTGCTTGTACTCTCCTTCTTTTCCATAAACAAACTCTGGCAAGAGCAATGCAAATTTAATGTTGTCAAGCTGTCGTATCATGCTGAAATATGCGCACGCTTCCCGCCCCACCACCGCCATGACACCGCACACTCGTGCGAAGGAGCAGGCCGATGGCTCCCTCCCCCTCCAATGGCAAAGTCAGATGTAGTCATATGTCCACCCGGGCCAAGACGTAATATGAAACGAGCGCCAGCGCCGTTCCGCCCCCCGATATGTGCACACTTATATAGCTTACTTATTTTAAGATAATGCCGGCGCGCAAGTAACAAAGAAAAAAGGGTACAAATTTCCTGTGCTTCCGTTGCCTGTCACGTGAAGAGTGTCACTGGGGGGAGTGGCTCCTGGTGGATGCATGTGGCAACGTGGTTATTATCGCCTGCAATGTCGCCCCACCATCAGCTTATATAACTGCCGGGCATTTGTAATAAAACTCAAGCGCATAATTGTTTGCCATATTTCTGAAACGCCAAATGCCAAAAAAGAAAATCCAAAAGGGGGAAACCCCCATTGCCGCCCAGTTGCATACTCTGGGGGATGGGCTGGGTGCGGCCACGCCAATTTATGAGCAGGTGGAATATTTAAGCAGTGTGTGTGGGGATGTGCGTGTGAGCTGCTGCCCCATTCCGTTGGCAGTTGAGTTGATTTTTGAGCTGATTGCTTTAGAATTTTTGATGAAGCTGCGTTTTAGCGTTGAGAGTAGCAAAATGCCACAACTATGCAAAGGGGAAGCCATAGTGCACACATTTATGGCTGTGTTTAATTGCGGTAATTTGGGCAAACTTTTTGGGAAGTGGAATGAGTGATCGGCCATGTTGGCAGAGAAGCTGCCACTGGCAACTATTCGTTTAGATGGCTTTTAAGAAGCTTATGTTTTTGGGAAATCAAAAACCAGCCAAACAAAGTGATCGGCAATGTTGGCAGAGAAGTAGCCACTGGCAACTGAGAAACTATTCCTTATACGGATAACAGAAAACGGTCAGAGAGCTTTCAAATGCTAATTTTCTAGGCAAACCTTTGGCAAATCAAAAACTAGCTTCAGCAAGTGATCGGCAATGTTGGCAGAGAAGCTGTCACTGGCAACTATTCGTTGTACAGATCACAAATAACAGGCCGAAGGGCTTTTAAGAAGCTTATGTTTTTGGTAAGACTTTTGGGAAATCTAAAACCAGCTAAAACAAGAGATCGGCATTGTTAGCAGAGAAGTTGCCACTGGCAACTGAGGAACTTTTTGTACTACAGATTACAAAAAACGGGCAGAGGGCTTTAAAAAGCATATTTTTTTGTCAATTCTTTGTGGAAATCAAAAACCAGCTTCCAAAAGTGATCGGCAATGTTGGCGGAAAAGTTGCCACTGGCAACTGCGAAACTTTTGGTTATACAGATGGCAGAAAACCGGCGGAGAGCTTATTAAAAGCATTTTAAAAATAGAAAATCAGTTGGAAAAGTGATCGGCAATGTTGGCAGAGTAATTAACACTGGCAACTGGGAAACTATTCATAGTAAAGTTGATAGAAAACGGGCGGAGATGTTTTAAAAAGCTTATGTTGTTTTTGTAAATCAAAAACCAGCCTTAAAAAGTGTTCGGCAGTGTTAGCAGAGAAGTTGCCACTGGCAACTGAGAAACTATTCGTTAAACAGATTACAGAAAACGGCCAGAGGGCTTTAAAAAGCATATTTTCTTGTCAATTCTTTGTGGAAATCAAAAACCGGCTTTAAAAAGTGTTCGGCAATGTCGACAGAGAAGTTGCCACTGGCAACTGAGAAACTATTCGCTTAACAGATTACAGTAAACAGGCAGAGGGCTTTAAAATGCTTATTTTCTAGGCGAATCGACAACTAGCTGGAGAAAGTGATCGGCAATGTTGGCAGAGAAGTTGCCACTGACAACTATGCGTTGTACATATCACAGAAAACAGGCTGAGGGCTTTTAAGAAGCTTATGTTTATAGCAGGACTTTTGGGAAAACAAAAACCAGCTTAATAAAGTGATCGGCAAGGCTAGCAGCGAAGTTGCCACTGGCAACTGTGAAACTATTCGTTTTACAGCATACAGAAAACGGCCAGAGGGCTTTTAAATGCTTATTTTCGAAGCAAACTTTTGGAGAATCGAACTGAGAGTGTTTTTAGCTGCCCATCTTTTAGCAGCCTGAAGATGTTATCCGCTATCAACTCTGCCCTGGTAATTGTGGTGGCAAGGACACGCTTTAGCGCACATAAATTTCACTTGTGTTGTTTTCTCTAAAATATTGCATTTCAATATATTCCAATCTTGTGCACAATCCTACAGTGGCATTGCCTTACACACAGAGACAAAAGAAGAACCAACAAAAACTAATTTCTAGTTGCCCTTGCAACTTGGCACCTTACACATGTTGGCAATGAACCGCCCGCCCAACTTGCCACAAAACGCGACAACCGAAAGCTGCCGTTGGGTATGGTGGGGGGGGGGGTGGTGTATTAAATTGTCTGGTCGCAGTCAAATTTCCGCAGCCAAAAACTGCACACACACACGCACACACCCGCACACAGCTCAGGAGCAAACGCAATCTCCAATTTCAATCAAAAAACCGCCAGGTCGCGGATGCGACAACCTCAAAGCTGCAGCTAATATGAAAGTCAATTCGATGGTTGATACATGGCGAAACCTTTGGCAGGTTGGCTGACACTTGGAGCTAGTCGGGGCAGCCTTTTAAGACTCTGCCATTTACCCTCATTTGTCAAAATTGATCACTCCCGGTCTTAGCATAACTTCATTTGCGTCCTGATTGGCATCCTCATCAAATTTGGCCCATAAAAATTTGTAAAACATTTTCTTCAACTTTTTTTTTCTGTTGTTGCTGATGATGATGATTAAAACCTAATTATGCAGCAAAGAGAAAGAATTTTAAATGTGTTTTGAATATTTATGATTGCCCCGCCCCCGCCCCGCCCCGCCGCGCCGCGCGTTAAAAAGTTTGCCAAAAAAGCAGTGAGAAATATTGTCAACACAATTTTGTTGTTTGGCCAAAAAATAAAGAAAATAAAGCGAAAAAGGCACCGGAAAATATCACGTAATATAAAAACCACTTTGATGAATACGCCGTGTGCATATAAAGCAGCTTTCGGGCTGGCTGGCTGTTAAACTCCTGAAAAGTGTCAGGATCGGGAGCGAGACACGGCGACGCCTTTTGTGCAGACGGCTAGGGTGCTGGGATGTAATGAATAGCAAGGTGGAGTACTTGTGTTGTACTTGTTGCCTTGGCACTGCCACTCTTGAGGCGGGGACTTCGATTTCGCGGCTTATGCGGCGTATGCGTAACATCATTGATTGGCTCGGATTGAAGTGGGGCGGTGTCAGCGCCAAAGAAACACCCACACAAAGCCGAAAAGGCAGCAGAAAAGAATCAAATATGCTCATAATTGTAAGATGGCGATAGGGGATTAGCTATGGTTGCAGCAGGTGCTGCTGCCGGATAGTGGATACAATGGAAATGGAAAATTTAATAAAAACACGAATTGTTAGGGTAACGAGTTTTCATGTTTTCCATGAGGACTAAACCAACAAAGTCACACGGGAAATTCTTGAGGGTTTACATCACAGCAGGCGTCGGCAATGGCAGCAGAGACTTGGGCAGAATTCTACCCACTGCATTCATATTTGTGAGTCAGTGGGGAAAAGTGTAGAGCAAATTAAAGCACAAACAGTGGCTTTTTAAGAGCCCTCTGGTCGTTTTCTGTAATCTGTATAAAGAATAGTTTCTCAGTTGCCAGTGGCAACTTCTCTGCCAGCATTGCCGATCACTATTTGAAGCTGGTTTTTGATTTCCAACATGGATTGATAAAAAAATATGCTTTCAAAAACCCTCTCTCCGTTTTCTGTAATCTTCATAACGAATAGTTTCACAGCTGCCAGTTGCAACTTCTCTGCTAGCATTGCCGATCACTTTTTATAGCTGGTTTTTGATTTCCAACAAGGATTGACAAAAAAATATGCTTTCAAAACCATTCTCTCCGTTTTCTGTAAACTTCATAACGAAGAGTTTCACAGCTGCCAGTGGCAACTCCTCTGCCAGCTTTGCCGATCACTTTTTAAAGCTGGTTTTCGATTTTCCAAAGCATTTAAAAGCCCGCTGCCCATTTTCTGTAATCTGTTTATCGAATAGTTTCACAGCTGCCAGTGGCAACTTCTCTGCCAGCATTGCCGATCACTTTTTAAAGCTGGTTTTTGATTTCCAATAAGCATTGATAAAAAATATGCTTTCAAAAACCTCCTTTCCGTTTTCTGTAATCTTCATAATAAAAAGTTTCTCAGTTGCCAGTGGCAAACTTTTCTGCCAACATTGCCGATCACTTTTCAAAGCTGGTTTTTGATTGACAAACTGATTCCTTACAACATAAGCTCTATAAAAACCCTCTGCACGTTTTCTGTAATCCGTACAACGAATAGTTTCTCAGTTGCCATTGGCAACTTCTCAGCTAACATTGCCGATCACTTTTTTAAGCTGTTTTTTGATCGCCCCAAAAGTCCTGCTAAAGGCAAAAGCTTTTCAAAAGCCCTCTGCCTGATTTTCCCTATAAATCAAGCCGTATATCTTCAAAATTGTGAGAAATTACTCACTTCTTTATTTCTTCATTAAAGAATAAGCAAACTTGTACTTTAGTACGTTTAACACTTGATATAAGAATTTTTCTTACTAGATTTGAGAATGTTTCGCACTTATATCAAGTGTGGAAGCTTTTGGATCAAGAAAAATGTGATCTTAAATCAAGAATTTTCATTGATTTCAAACTTCTGACACTAAACATTCTTGATTCAGGCATACAATTCTCTATTTTTCCTCTGAGTGCAGAGCTTCTTGCTAGATAAGTGCCACAATGCTTAGTGCTTATATCTACATTACTAAATACGATGTGGTCGCTAGAGCTTGATGGTTGTGTGAGCTAAGATGCAGACGCCTAATTGCTAATCAATTTCAAATCCCAAACAAGTTAAAGTTAACATGAAATAGAAGTTATCAGTTTGTAAACTTATATTAGTTTCTAGTTTGGAAATTCATTGCTAGACTAAACACCTATTTCTAGAGAGAACTCAGACACCAGTGCCAACTGTCATCCACGATGGCCCAACCCATCCTCCTTTTCGTTTTTCAACATCTTCCATTCATTCATTACCCATTCCAATTTCGAAAACAAACCGTGCATTTTGTGAATTAATAACGCACGCAAGTAAATTAATTTAAAATCATATTTATAGCATTTTAGTTAATTAAATGCGCAAAAAATGTGCCCCATTCCTCAGTTGTGCTCAAGTATAGCCTTGCTCTGCTCTAGGTGAAAGTGTCAACTGCATGAATGTGGTGGCTGCTGTTGTTGTGTCTGTCGCACACACACACACACGCTCACACACCTCTTTTTTCGCCCGGCCGCCTGCTTGCCGCGACATTTATGAACTTTATGAAGTCTGCTCCATAAATCATCTTGCACACACTTCGCACAGGGCTAACATTTGGCTTAGGCGAATTTAATGAAAAAAGTAAAAATGATATGAAGATTAGACACGTCGCTGGGGGTATACTCTATGAGACGTTGGAGCACATGTGATTTAGTTTAAGAGGCAGGGGTCGGCATTGGTGGCTGAGAAATATTAAGTTCCGTTCGGAGAACATTGAACTCAAGTTGAGCACAATCGTTAAGAAAAAGAGGCCAAGAATGGGCTGTCTCAACTATGGTACAATATTCTTTTGATTTCAATAAGTTGGGTAAGAAATTTGATAGAATTTTAAATGAATCTCACTTCGCCCTAATCCTTTTGTAAAACTTAATCTTAATGGCTACTTTAGCTTATTTGTGCGTTGGCTGAGTTGAGTTGAGTTGTGCTCATTTCAGGAACAGTTGGAACATTTGTTCTTAAGAACTTCAGAGAACATCTTGTAACTGATTTTAAGTTGAGGGGAAACTTATTTACTGAATAGGTTTCTTCCCCCTGTGTATATATAGTATATATGTATTCTTGATCAGGCAGATGAGCTAACTCGATTGTGCTTTGTCCATAGAACCTTAGTTTTAAAGCTAACAAGCTGAAATTTTGCACAGAGTCTTTATTTTACTGCTAATATATCGAAACCGATCAGTTTGGTTGACCTTAGCATATAGCTGTCATAGTAAAGATCGTTCGAAATACTAGTTTTAGTGAGAAAAACTTTTTTGTTTTTCATGGAAACGTCTTCAAACTTTGTATTTAGAGGTTTTCTTTGCTTTTTTTTAGATCTACAAAATTTGGTAAAAATCGGCCTACTATATGGTATACCTGCCATACAAAAGATGGGTCTAAAATATAGTCTTGGTAGGAAAAACTTTTTGGTTTTTACTGGTAACGCTTTGAAATTTTGTTTGTACTTAGTTTATATGCTTGGACTTAGTTCTACAAAGTTTTGCAAAAATCGGTTGACTATAGCATATAGCTGCCATGTGAACGATCGGTCGAAATACTAGTCTTAGAGAGAAAAACTTTTTGGTTTACCAAGGAAACACTTCCAAACTTTGTATTTAGTAGTTTTTTACGCTTCTTCTTAGATCTACAAAGATTGGTAAAAATCGGCCTACTATATGGTATACCTGCCATACAAAAGATGGGTCTAAAATATAGTCTTAGTAGGAAAAACTTTTTTGTTTTTACTGGTATCGTTTTGAAATTTTGCAGTTATCTATTGTATATGCTTTCACCTAGTTTTTCAAAGTTTTATCAAAATCGGTTGGCTATAGCATATAGCTGTCATACAAACATAGGGTCGGAAAGTGGGTCTTAGTGGGAAAAACTTGCTGTTTTTAATGCTAGCGCTTCGGAGCTTGGTCATTATGAATATTGTTAGCTTTTAAAGGTATTTGCTGAATTTGGTCAACATTGGTTGACTATATCTTATGCCTGCTTTAGGAACTATCGGTCGGAAAATGTGTCTTAGTGAGAAAAAACTTGTTGTTTTTGATCTTAGTGCTCGAAAACTTGGTCTTTGTGAATATTATATGCTTTTAAAGGTATTTGCAGAATTTGGTCAAAATCGTATGACTATATCTTATGCCTGCTTTAGGAACTATCGGTCGGAAAATGGGTCTTGGTAAAAATAAATATTTTTTTTCAATTTTTCTCGGCCTTCACCTATAGAGTACGCTTTTATATAAAACTTGCCAAATTTTGGTTAAACAAGGGTAGCAAAACATCGGCTCAGTCGAAGTTCTGTGTACCAAAGGTACCAAAGGTACACAGTAAAAACACCTCACATCTTCCATAGTTTTATAAATAGAAGGTTTGTACCTTCTGAACTTGAAAATATTTAACGATTTGCCAAATTATTGATAAGGATCGGTTGAACGGTTGTAAAGTTATGAGCAAATGAATGCGACTCTAGCATCAAAATTTATGCTGTGCATACACTTTCTTAGGTAAAGAGTATATTAGAACTGGGCTTGACTGACATTCTTACTTGTTTTGTATAGTTATACCTTTTCTTCTAGGGGAATTGAACTCTAGATCTTCTACTTAACACGAAAGTCAGCATCCTAGCGCAGACGACTGTCAACCACTCGCGTGGCATTGAATTCCGAAGAATTCAGCCATTCTTCTTGTAACTAAGTAAGCCTTACTCTGTTAGAGTATATCGGCTGGCCTGGCACCTGACTCTGTGCATTCTTTTTTGGCGTAAATGAAAGATGAAATCAGGCGGTGTGCAGAAACGCTGCTGCGCTGTTTAGGTGGCACAAGTAACCAAAGGTATATCCACCTTTGGGTGTGTGTGTGTGTGTGACTGAGACTGTGGTTGGCAACATGTGTGCCATATTGCCACACGACTGTTTCTTTCTTCGTCTGTTTGTTTGTTTGTTTGTTTACATTTCCCCCCCATTTCGGTTATTTATTTCAATTTTGAGACATTCGGCGAGTTCGTTTATTATTTTGCGCTTATTTCTAATGTTTTGCGCATTATCTTTTTGCTTTCGTTTTGCCTTAAATTTATATTCTTTCGCTGAGATTTATACACCAAATATCCAGAGCTGCAAGTTAATGTGGCGCATTATGGAGATTTGCATGGATTATGCAAAATTATGCTGGCACGGGCCAATAAACTGCAGGGATGGCCAACTAACAGGGCAGTGGATGTGGTATAAAACAATTTGCCTACAAAAAGGCCGCAATTTAAAATTGTTTATAAAACACATGAGCATAAAACTTGCATGGCGGCCGAAATGCGGATGAGCCGGATGCCCCACAATAGCTCCCAGAGGTCGGCATTAAATTCTGGGCCATGGCCAGAGCCAGGAGCTGGGCCGGAGAGTGGGGGTGGGAGTGGGTAGCCAACCTAACTACACCATGGGGACGGCAATTGATGATAGTCTAAGGCTAAAGATATGTAGCCAAAGCGAATGCTCCAGGATATAAAAGGACTTAGTCGCATGTTAACGCAACGCCTACGCAAATCCATAACAACAACAACAACAAGAAGTAGAAGCAGCAGAAGCCGCAGCAGGAGCAGCCACCCTCCTGCGCTGCAGCTGCCGGCGGTGGAGGTCTGGTAATGCGACTTATGCCTCCCCAAAGTCATCGTCATCGTCCTGTCCCGGCTTTCATTATGAAGTCATAAACGCACATGCAGCCAGGCCAAAAATTGGTAGCCAACCCCAGGCAAACTTCTTGTTGTTTTTTTAGCACATGTAAAAATGCTTGTTAAAAAAAAAAAAACGAGAAGAAAATTAAACAACAAAATGTGGACAATTTTCGGGCATAGCCTCCAGCTTAAACTGTTATTACCAGAGGGGATCAGGGGGCGGGCTACTCCAGCTCGGCTGTTTATGACTTGTAAGGCCGTAGTCAGACAATAGCCGAGTCCTGCCACACATGAGAGAGCTAAGCCCGAGGACATATCACCAGCCTGGTCTAGTTTTGCTGTTTTAAAAACACAAGAAGTGTTCCGGGAGGCAGTTGTCAATGGTCTGTGGTGGCTTCTTATGCCTGGCTGCATTCCATATTTATGTTCTTTTTTTTTTGTGTTTGTCAGGATTTTCTATGGCAGAAGAGGGTCCTAGGCTCCTAGGTGAGTTGTGAATTGTAAATTGTAAATTGTGCAAAATTTGTTTAGCCCCCAACAAAACAATGGCTAATGGAGAAACAGAGCAGGTATTGAAGCCTCATATTTAGGCTCTGTTGCCTTAACGGAAAGTTGCTACAAGCCGGAAGGCTCAATATGGATAAGTGTAACAATTAAGAGGAGTTGTGTATATGGTTACACCGAAAGTTAAGTTTGAATACCCTTGCAGCACATTTTTCTAGCTTAGACTACTTACGGGACCTTACTTTTCTAAGGGAGCTATGCCATATAGTTGACCGATTTCGACCAAACTAAGTGGAATCATGGCAAAGCATAGCAAACTTAGAAATTCAAGGTTTGGAGGCGTTGCCATTGAAAACAAAAAAGTTTTTCTTACTAAAACTAGTTTTTCAACCGATCTTTTCTATGACAGCTATATGCTATAGTCATCCGATTTTGACAAAACTTTGTGGAATTGTGTGAAAGCTTATACAACAAATATAAAGCAATTTTGAAGAGGATTACATTAAAAACAAAAAAGTTTTTCTCACTAAGACTACTTTTCAAACTCTACTTTTCTATGACAGCTATACTATATAGACGTCCGACTTCGACCAAACTTGGTGGAATTATGGTTAAGCAGAGCAAACTAAGAAATACAAAATTTGGAGGCGTTGCCATGGAAAACAAAAAAGTTTTTCTCACTAAAACTAGTTTTTCGATCAATCGTTCCTATGACAGCTATATGATATGGTCATAGGATTTAGACAAAACTTTGTAGAAATGTGTGAAGGCTTATGAAATAAATTAATGCCAATTTTTAAGACATTTCCATTAAAAACAAAAAAGTTTTTCTCACTAGGACTACTTTTCAGACCTTACTTTTCTATGACAGCTATACTATATAGATGTCCGATTTCCACCAAACTTAATGGAATCTTGGGAAAGCAGAACAAATTTAGAAATACAGAATTTAAAGGCGTTTTCATTGAAAAGAAAAAAGTTTTTCTCACTAAAACTAGTTTTCAGACCTTATATTTCTATGACAGCTATACTATATATATGTACGATTTCGGCCAAACTTGGTAGAATCATGGGAAAGCATAGAAAACTAAGAAAAAAAAAGTTTGGAGGCGTTTCCATTTAAAACAATAAAGTTTTTCCCACTAATACTAGTTTTTCGATCGATTGTTTCTATGACAGCTATCTGCTATAGTCAGCCGATCCAGCTGATTCCGACAAATGTGCAGCGTATTTGTACCAGAAGACTGCGTGCAAAGTTTTTTGAAAATAGCTATCAAACTGACGGAGGAGAGACGGACGGACTGGCTAAATCAATTCAGCTCGTCATGCTCATCAAGAATATATATATACTTTATGTGGTCGGAAATGCTTCCTTCTACGCGTTACAAACATCTGGACAGTATTATAACACCCTCTACAAGGGTATAAAGTTAAAACTAATCAATTATGCCGTCATGTTTAGAAAATATCTTAAATTCTTCAATTCAACAATTCCGTAACTCAACTGGGGCTTGCGATTTTCATCTTCTTGATTTCGACTTTTAAAAATTTATATTGAATATTCTTTAATTTATTTTGTATATTTACCTAACATATATTCTGTATATGCACTCAAAATATATAATGCCTAATGCCCTTTTAAGTATGCTATGTTATATGAAAATCATAATTTTGGTCAATTACATATTTTATATATAATATATCTTAACACAACACTTTTTTAAATACCCCACAATCCGAGTGAATATGCAGTGTCGAATATCTACGACAGACTTGCAATAGCTTCATTTTAATACATAGTAACTTAAGGAAATTAAGTTAGCATACTTTGAAGGGCATTAATCACGAATAATTTGATTAATAGTAATAGTTATAACATTTCTCTCATCAGTAGGCTTTTGGTTGAACACTACAGCTATAAATTCAATCAGTTGTTATTCTAGTAGGCCTTGACTTTCACCAATTTGCCTTACCTTTGAAATGAATTGGAATAGATCTCAGTCTGAACTTGGCATTGCCAGGGACAGGTCGCCTTCGACTTTGTTTGATATTTCTTTCTTTTTATTGTTTTAATTTACTTGCACTTTCCTTTTAAAGTTTTGCCAATACTTTCTGTTCACATATCTTCTTTTTTTTGTTCAGTTTCCAGACATGAAATTCTGTTCGCCGTCTGTTCTTTCGGCGATATTTTGTCCGACACAATTTGAATAGCATGGTAGAAGGCTTCATTTTGAACTAGGTTCTGCCAGGGGTAGGTTGTCCTTTTCTTGTAATATTTCAAAGCCCTTGGTTTTCGGTTTTCACAGCTCTGGTGCTTACCTTTGCCTTAGAGCTTGAGTGGCGACGCTTCTACCAACCCACCCTTTTTTCTAAATATTTTGGCTACTTTTCCAAGTTTATATTATAGTTTCTTGTTTTATTCAAATCTGATGCTCCTCTTTAGTTTCTTAATTTAATAATTGCCCATTACCTTCGTTTTCTCATGCAAAACCTCCAAGTTACAGCCTAAACACTGTCATTCATACCGATTGTTGAAATGGTTTGGCTTTCTTTGAAGCACCCATTGGTAAGAATCAATATTATTTTTGTTTAAAACTTAACAAATTACCAAGCTAAACTAAATATTTCGAGAATTTTTTGAAGTTCATATTGAAGTTTCTTGTTATTATACTTTGTTCTCTCTTCCCAAGGTCTTTCATTTGAACAACGCATTCCCAATCTTAACATAGTTAATACTCCTTTCAAAGCTTCTTTTTTTTTAATCGCAAACTGTAATACAAAACTGTCTTTCAAAAAGCTAGAGGTTCAAAGAGATTGAAACTCAGTTCTAGCTTATTTTTACCTATTTTACATCGACTTGTCAAAGGGCCAGCTAGAAGCAGCTGAAGGAACCTATTTAATTGGTTAAAGGAATCATTTTTCTACTTATTTTAAAAGACTTATGTTTTTTTTAGTTGAAAACGTAAGAGAACACGTATTTTGACAAAGTAATATAAAACATGAAAGTCTGAAAGACTGTTACAGACTCTGTACCAATGAAAATATTCGCCCAGCATAAATTTGTATGCTGCTGTAGCAGCATTGCAGCAGCGAGCAGTCTTTTGATCATAGCTCGACAACCGTTCATCCGATCTTTACCATTTCTTTGGCTGATCGATAAGTAATGCTGATTACTAAATATGTCTAGAAGGTACGAACCATCTAACTTTAAAACTGTGAAAGATATGAGGTTTTTACAAATTGCGGGGGCGGGAGTGGGCGGGGTCAAAATTGAAAATCAGCTTGATCGGCCAGCGCAAGTATGAGAAGTTTTTGTTCTATACAAGTCAAACCTCTAACTCTTACCATCACTGAGATCTTCCTTCTGGTCTGTTACATACTTTTGCACAAACTTGATATACTCTGTGTACCTCTAGTACAGAGTTTATGCAGTCAAAATACCAAAAACCACAATTGCTTAAAACATAAAAGATTCTCTTACTAAACTCTTGTAAAGTTTGTTTATTGAATAAATATAAAGCATTCTCCTGCCCAAGATATATTTAACTAGGTAGGCGCACTTCCTCTCTCATGTATGCTTACAAAAGTACAAAAGAGAGCGAGGGAGTAATGAATTTCTGTGCCTACCCAGTGGCGCAAATGCTCATTATTACGTCCATTATTAATGCATTACCTCTCGCCTGTATGCATTCAAAAACCCAATACAACCTGCCTTACTTTCTTAAGAAATGGCCAAATTTTCCGCACGGTACATGAGTTTATTGAATTTTGTAATGCAGAAAGTAATGACGTGCCGAAGTTTCTTTCGGGTTCCCATTACACAAGCGTATTCTTTTACCATATTGTAATGCAGAAATTCTCCAGCCATTACAAATGCGCTGAAAAAAAATATCATAGGTAATGCATTACATTGTGGCTCGAACGTAATTCATTATTTCGACCGACCACATTCAGCCCAGCGCCACTGGGTTGATCACAGACTGACGATTAAGCATACATCAAAGAGGGCTAGAGAGGAAGTGCGCCTACCTTCTATAATTGTATCATGCTCCTGCCCTTCCCTCACAGTGTGATTGCAGAACCTCGAGCACTAAATATCGAACTTCTATGTTTGCTTCAATACTTTTCTGTCTTAAGTGTAAGCTGTGCTGAGTGAAACGAGAAAGCTTAGCTAACTTTGTCTGTGCTGAAGTTTTTAATCCCCTGCAGGTGCTCGCTTAAATATTTTAAAAAAATACTCTTTTTCCCATTTTCCCACCAATCGTTCGTATGGGAGCTATATGATATAGTCAACCGATTTGGCCAAAAATTTGTAAAATTATGTGAAAGCAGGTGAAACAAGCAAATACAAAATTGCAGGCTGCTAACATTAAAAACCAAAAAGTTTTTCTAACTAAAACTGTTTTTCAGACCTATCTTTTGTATGGCAGCTATACCATATAGTTGTCCGATTTTAATAAAAATTGGTAGGATTATAAAAGTGCATAGAAAACCTAGGAATACAAAGTTTGGACAGGTTTCCATTGAAAAGAAAAAAGTTTTTCATACTAAAACTAGTTTTCCGACCTATTGTTCCTAAGGAAGCTATGAGATATAGTCAACCGATCCGTTCTGTTCCGACATATTAATAGTGTGCAGCAAAAAGAAGACTCTGTGCATCATTTCAGCTTGATAGCTTTCAAACTGAGAGACTAGTTTGCGTAGAAACAGACGGACAAAGCTCAATCGACTCAGTTCGTCACCCTGATCAAGAATATATATAGTTTTTGGGCTCGGAAATGAATATTTCTATGCGTTGCAAACTTCTGGGCAAATTTATAATACCCTTTGCCAGGGTATAAATATAAAGCATACTCCTGCCCTTCCCTCACAATGTAATTGCAAAAATGCAGGCACTAAATATCGAACTTTTGGGTTTGCTTCAATACTTTTCTGTCTTAAATGTAAGCTGTGCTGAGTGAAAAAAGAAGATAGATTGCCTTAACTTGATGACTTTTCATAAACGTTTTGAAAACTGAACCTTTGGCTCTGCCATAGTTTCCAACATCAGAACCATTTCTTTTCTTTTTAAGGAAAATCAGGAGCTTGAAACTTTTAAAGCAGCCTATGCATACAATTTGTGTTCTATTAAAACATTACATCAAAAAAAGAGTTGGTAGTAGGTGCTTCCCCCCCTCGGTTTAATTATACTGGTCATTAAACCAAATCTATTAAATGCATTCGCAAGTCAACCATCATTTGATCGTTTCAACTAATTTGTAATTGCTTCCTTTAACAATTATTTCTAGTTATCTGCTTAATTATGCATAATTTTTAGTTCATTTTCGGGGTAAATGTTAGCGGCGTGCGTTTGAAATGCCGCAGGCTGTCAGCATGTAGTTTTTGTCAATAGACATCTTGATGCACATATTTACACTTTTTAATTAAAAAACGTTTTGATGAAAATTGTTTATTTGGCGCATTTATTTATGCCGGCACGTTTTTGCTTTATTATTTTAGCATTATTACATAATTTGGATATTTTTTAATTGCATTTTTATGGCATTATGTTAATTGGCTTCGCACTGGTTGAGCTAATGTTTTCATGATTATTATGTACTATTATTATTATTATTATGTGTGGTGCACACATTTTCATTAAGCTTAACGCGATTTCAAACGCTAATTGAAATCCTTTTAGAGTAATTACGAACATTTTAATGGGCAGCCGCAAGAGGCGAAAACTCTGCTGCTTGGCTCGGGCTCGGGCTCGGGCGTTGCGGTGTAATTAGAAAAACAAACTAATTTAGTAAATTACTATTTAGTGGCCCCTTTTCGAGGGCCATGGTCACCACACACAGCTTCTGCTTCGGCCGCACACAAAGGTCATTTTCGGGCTTTGAAGTTTTGTGGGCTTTGAAATGCGCCAAAGGACATTTAACAAATGGCATCCTTTGTGAGCTTTTGTGTGTTAGTGTGTGTGTGTGAGCGTATTGCAATTGCTGTCGAAACATCAAAGCAATGCGAGTTTTCCAGTTGACTTCATCGTTAGATTGTGTGAAGTATGCCAAAAATGTCGAGTTGTGTGAGCAGGGCAGAGCAGGGCAGGTCCTGGGCACGTGCACGCATCTCTCTACTTATCGTTAGCGCGATTTTGCCCTCCAATCGAAATATAGTGTGCTTAGTAAAACAATATTGGCCAAGCTTTTAAAACACATTTTACATGCACTTCAGTTTAATTGACGCGTGGCCTGACTCGCTCTCGCTCTCTCCCTGAGTAGGCGGTGTAATTTGAGATTGCAGGTCTGGCGGGGGCAGAACGGGCATTGTGTACAATATGTACAAGCCATTCAATTAGTTTAACACCCCCAAGACATTCCAAGTTTGTGGAAAGGGGTGCAATCATTTGCGTTTCATCTTACTTCAAATTGGTTGAAGAGATACTCAAAAGTATACAGTGGCCGCCATTTGAGACCTGAGTTTGGAGTTCCTAATGGGGGGGGGGGGGGTTGGAATATATGGTAAGCATGTAGAGTAGAAGAGGCAACTTGGGACTATAATTAAAATAATTTATTGCAACAGTTTTGACCACATCCTTTCATTAGACACTGTTAGTCAATTAAGCGTGTGGTGCTAAGGGTAATTGTTAAGGGTACGATTTCTTGATTCTATCTTCTTTCTCATCTGTTCTTTTAAGAGATTTATTATAGGAACATTAGGCTTTCCTGTTCAGTATGTGTTATTTCGCTGCAGTGTAGACAACATAGTCCCGAATATGTCAACTTAAGCAATGAAGAAAGAAAACTTTGCTTGGAATTTTGAGTGGAGAAGAAAAATGGACCCAAAGGGCAAAAAATGCCAAGTTCAACGCCAAGGCCAAATAATCACGTTAGAAAGTTGGTGTATGTATTTGTTAAGTCCAATAGGGCATACTAACAGCTGCTACTTTCGGTTAAAACTAACACAGGCCAATTCTAGCCAACTCAATGGATGCTTTTCAGCAAAGCAAAACGATCAAAATACGAGCAAAGGCACTACAAGGTAATTTGTATGCCCTTCTAAATGGTATATTAAAATTGCCCGGATGTTTGTAAAGCATAGAAGGAAGCATTTCCGAACCCAAAATATATATATTCCTGATCAGCCCGACGAGCTGAGTTTATATAGCCTTGTCCGTCTGTTTCTATGCCATCTCCTCCTCCTCCTTGAAAGCTATCTTGACCAAACTTTGCACGCAGTCTACTGGTACAAATACGCTGCATATTTGACAGAACTGGCCATATCGGATGACCATAAACTATAGCTGCCATAGGAACGATCGTTCGAAAAACTAGTTTTAGTAAGAAAAACTTTTTTGTTTTCCATGGAAACGCCTTCAAACTTTGTATTTCTTAGTTTTCGATGCTTTCCTATTAATCCACTAAGTGTGGTCGATATCGGACATCTTTATAGTATAGCTGCCATAGAAAAGTAGAGTCTGAAAAGTAGTCTTAGTAAGAAAAACTTTTTTGTTTTAAAAGGAAACTCCTCCAAACTTTGCATTTCTTAGTTTGCTATGCTTTCCCATGATTTAACCAAGTTTGGTCGAATTCGGACAACTATATGGTATAGCTGTCATAGAAAAGTAGAGTCTGAAACGTAGTCTTAGTGATAAAACTTTTTTGTTTTGAATGGTATTCCCTCCAAACTTTGCATTTCTTAGTTTGCTATGCTTTCCCATGATTTTACCAAGTTTGGTCGAAATCGCGACAACTATATATTATAGCTGTCATAGAAAAGTAGAGTCTGAAAAGTAGTCTTAGTAAGAAAAACTTTTTTGTTTTAAAAGGAAACTCCTCCAAACTTTGCATTTCTTAGTTTGCTATGCTTTCCCATGATTTTACCAAGTTTGGTCGAAATCGGACAACTATATGGTATAGCTGTCATAGAAAAGTAGAGTCTGAAACGAAGTCTTAGTAATAAAACTTTTTTGTTTTGAATGGTATTCCCTCCAAACTTTGCATTTCTTAGTTTGCTATGCTTTCCCATGATTTTACCAAGTTTGGTCGAAATCGGACAACTATATATTATAGCTGTCATAGAAAAGTAGAGTCTTAAAAGTAGTCTTAGTGAGAAAAACTTTTTTGTTTGCAATGGAAACGCCATCAAACTTTGTATTTCTTAGTTTGCGATGCTTTCCCATTAATCCACCAAGTGTGGTCGATATCGGACTTATATATAGTATAGCTGTCATAGAAAAGTATAGTCTGAAAAGTAGTTTTTTAAAACGCCTCCAAACTTTGCATTTCTTAGTTTGCTATTTCTTCGGTGATTTTATCAAGTTTGGTCGAAATCGAACATCTATAAAGTATAGCTGTCATGGAAAAGTTGAGTCTGAAAAGTAGTCCTAGTAAAAAAAAACTTTTTTGTTTTCCATGGAAACGTCTTTAAAATTTGCATACTTTTATTTAATATGCTTTTACACAATTCTACAAAGTTTGGTCAAAATCGGTTGACTATAGCGTATAGCTGCAGTACGAATGATCGTTCGAAAAACTAGTTTTAGTGAGAAAAACTTTTTTGTTTTTAATGAAAACGCCACCAAACCTTGTATTTCGTAGTTTGCTATGCTTTTCCATGATTCCACTAAGTTGGGTCGAAATCAGACATCTATATTCTATAGCTGTCATAGGAAAGTTGAGTCAAAAAAGTAGTTTTAGTGAGAAAAACTTTTTTGTTTTTTATCTAAATGGTCTTATAATTGGCATTTATTGGTTCGATATGCTTTCTCACAATTTCTACTTAATTTTGTCAAAATCGGATGACTATAGCATATAGCTGTCATAGGAACAAACGGTCGAAAAACTAGTTCTAGTGAGAAAAACTTTATTGTTTTCACTGGCAACGCCTTTAAACGTTGTATTTCGTAGTTTGCTATGATTTCCACTGATTTTACCAAGTTAGGTCGAAATCGGACATCTATATAGTATAGCTGTCATAGGAAAGTTGAGTCAAAAAAGTAGTTTTAGTGAGAAAAACTTTTTTGTTTTTTATCTAAATGTTCTTAAAATTGGCATTTATTTGTTTGATTTGCTTTTATACAATACCACAAAGTTTGGTCCAAATCGGATGACTATAGCATATAGCTGCAGTACGAATGATCGTTCGAAAAACTAGTTCTAGTGAGAAAAACTTTTTTGTTTTCAATGGAAGCGCCTCCAAACTTTGTATTATATTTTGAAAAAGGTTGTATTTGCCATCTACCGAAACAAGGCTATTAAAATATTTGATTCTGCCTAACACCGCCTATTGATACCGTGAACACCGCATGTCTCTACAATTAAGCTTTCTTTTGCACCTATTTGCCTTGACAACACCGAAATAATCAGATTTAAAGAACTTTTGCACAATCTTACACCGCATTTCGCAATTTGGTAAACACATTTTCCATATCGTAAGCACCGCATTTGTATGTGAAAATTTTTGGAATAACTACCTTAGATGCGCGAAAATTATAGACATGCGTCTCATTTAAAACCGATTTCATAGTTTCTAGTGCAGTTTCTAATTACCCCATTTAAAACGATTACGAGCACAGGCCATAGACCTTGGCAATGGCATTAACTTTGTGCCCAGTCAGCGTGACCAATGAGCGTCTGATAATCAATAAGCGGGAACAAAAAGTTTTGACAAATGGCAAAACGCTACGCCAAAGTGCACTATCCGGAGGGGTATAAAAACGACATTGCAAGCACCAGCGAGAGATTAGTAAGCTGCTGCAAACGAATACAGAATGAGGGCTACACTGGCATTGACATTGCTGTTCAGCTGCCTGACAGGGATACTGGTGGTAAGTGTTTAAGTAAATATTTAAGACTAATCTTTGACCGTGTTTCCCACAAAAAAAGGCAGGTGCCCCGGCGGACATGCAGAATGTGGTAGAATCTTGCATGACCGAGAACGGTGTAACACCGCAGGAACTGGAGGACTTGAAAACGGGAAAAACACAGCCGGCTGATGCCAAGGACAACTTGAAGTGTGCCACTCAGTGCCTGCTGGTGAAGAGTGGTTTCATGGATGCGGGTGGTAATCTACTGACCGACACCATTAAGGAGAAATTTGCCAGCACACCGTTGAAGGCGGAGGTCGATAAGGCGCTGGATAATTGCAGCAGTGTTAAGGGTGCCAATCCCTGTGATACGGCCTTCCAGATGATGGCCTGTGTGGAGGGAATGGCCAAAACGGTTGGCAGCCAAATGAAGGCCTAAAAGCATTTGCCAGAAGCAGCAAGCAAGCAATGGAACAAATTTTAGAATAAAATATAGTTGCAAACGGAGAGATAATTTCATAATAATAAGTTGGAACATTGAATAACAGAGTGTCAAACAGGCAGCAGTGGCTCAGCAGCATTTAGAGAGAGCTTTGGGAGCTTAGTGAGAGAGCTTTCGCCAGAAAGCTACCAACAGAGAGCACATGAATGAAAGCGCCTCTCAAATATGATTTTGCTCAAATGCTGCTCTACTACTGCTGCCTTGTTTCATCTTTCCTTGTTTATTTTTAACAGTTTAAGCTAAGTCATACCATTCCACACAGATACTTAGCCTCTCACTCTAACTGGTTGCTAATTTAGAACAGATTTTCTCAGGCATTTTGTAAAATGCCAACAATTTAATTATTTTGAACCGCTTTGGCTGAAAGCAAACAGAACACTCATAAAATCACAGCCTCAGGCAGCAATTTCCAATCGAATAGCGTGGGTCGGGTTCCGGTTGTTGTTGTTCTTGCTATTTTCAAAAAGCAAACTAACTTTTCATATAAATAGACGAGGCTGCCTTGTGGCTGGCTCCCTGGGCCCATGTTATATTATTATTATTATTATTATTATTTCCCGGAATTTTTAATTTCTTCATTGTAAAAATATTTATTGAAACCGAGCAACGCCAAAAGGCATTTACAAAAGTTGACGAAGGGCAAAGAACAACAAGAAGCGAAAATTGTGAGACTATTGAACACTGTGACTGGTCTGTAAAAGGATGCAAGCTTAAAGAAGTCAAACTGCTGGGCTGGGCACTGGCTTTAATAGCACAGCTAGGAGGAGCTGGTGGGTCCAGTAATAGCCACTGAAACCTGGGCAAACAAATTGAATGAAATCAACTCGTTAAAAAGTAAATAACTCTGATGAATGCCTGAAATACACAAAAAGCAATGCAGAACTGAACTCCTCAGGTAAGTAGAGTCCTGGCAGTCAATTGTAAATGAAATACAAATAAAAATGCAAACAACGACGGCCACATACAAATGCTGGCTAAGCGCAGGCAGCCAGGCTGCCGGATATGCCGCTGACGGCGTCTGGACTTGCAGGCCCGGTTGAGGAAATTAGTAGACGGTTTTCTCGTACAAAAGAAACTGGAAAGGAAATGGGCTGTAAGCAGCCGCAAGCCCGAACACGATTGTGTGTATATATATCTCCCTTGCACATTCACATTCATCGATGAACTTTCAATAACAAAAAAGCGAAAAAAAAAAAAACTTTAGTTTGGCTTTTTTTTTTGTTATGCTTTTCCCCCCTTTTTTTTCAAGGATATGACATTGAATTGCATTGGTTACAAGCTGAAGTGCATTGAAGTGTTTGAAAAAAGTTTGCCAAATGGAAATGGGCCCGTGCAAGTTGTTGCTAAAAAGTTTGCTTTGCCATTCAAGCATAAAATCAGGCAAAGAGTTGCATTTGAAGATCGTTTTCTCTCATAATTTCACTCTCAGATAATGCTTGGTCCTTCGAGCCGGTTGGGGACTACTATTTTGAATCTTTCGAGGTGGACTAAGAGCATGTTCTAAAATAGAGAGAGCTTTTAAACGCTTGCAGCACGTTTTTCTAACTAGGACTACTTTTGGGTCCCTACTTTTCTATGGAAGCTATACTATATAGATGACCGATTTCAACCAAACTAGGTGAAATCATGGAAAAGCATAGCAAACTGAGAAATATAAAATTTGGCGACGTTTCCTTGGAAAACAAAAAAAATTTTCTCACTAAAACTAGTGTTTCGACGAATCTTTCCTATGACAGCTATATGCTATAGTCATCCGATTTGGACAAAACTTTGTTGGATTGTGTGAAAGTATATCAAATAAATAAATGCATATTTTAAGGACATTTCCTTCAAAAACAAGAAAGTTTTTCTCACTAAGACTCCTTTTTAGTCACTACTTTTCTATGACAGCTATATTATATAGATGTCTGACTTCGACCAAACTTAGTGAAAACATGCAAAAGCATAGCAAACTAAGAAATACAAAGTTTGAAGGCGTTTCCACGGAAAACCAAAAAGTTTTTCTCACTAAAACTAGTTTTTTGACCAATCATTACTATGGCAGCTATATGCTATAGTCATCCGATTTGGACAAAACTTTGTAGAATTGTGTTAAAGCATCTAAAATAAATAAATGCAAATTTAAAGAACATTTCCATTGAAAAAAAGAAAGTTTTTCTCACTAAGACTCCTTTTTAGTCACTACTTTTCTATGACAGCTATATTATATAGATGTCTGACTTCGACCAAACTTAGTGAAAACATGCAAAAGCATAGCAAACTAAGAAATACAAAGTTTGAAGGCGTTTCCACGGAAAACCAAAAAGTTTTTCTCACTAAAACTAGTTTTTTGACCAATCATTACTATGGCAGCTATATGCTATAGTCATCCGATTTGGACAAAACTTTGTAGAATTGTGTGAAAGTATATAAAATAAATAAATGCCAATTTTAAAGACATTGCAAACAAAAAAGTTTTTCCTACTAAGACTACTTTTAAGACTCTACTTTTCTATGGCAGCTATATTATATAGATGTCCGATTTCGACCAAACTTAGTGAAAACATGCAAAAGCATAGCAAAGCTAAGAAAAACAAAGTTTGGCAATCGTTCCTATGACAGCTATATGCTATAGTCATTCGATTTGGACAAAACTTTGTAGAATTGTGTTAAAGCATCTAAAAGAAATAAATGCCAATTTAAAGAACATTTCCATTGAAAACAAGAAAGTTTTTCTCACTAAGACTACTATTCAGACTCCACTTTTCTATGACAGCTATACTATATAGATGTCCGATTTCGACCAAACTTAGTGAAATCAAGGGAACGCATAGTAAACTTAGAAAAACAAAGTTTGGCGACGTTTCCATGGAAAACAAAAAAGTTTTTCTCTCCAAAACTAGTTTTTGGACCAATCGTTCCTATGACAGCTATATGCTATAGTCATCCGATTTGGACAAAACTTTGTAGAATTGTGTTAAAGCATCTAAAATAAATAAATGCCAATTTTAAGGACATTTCCATTGCAAAAAAAAAGGTTTTCTCACTAAGACCACTTTTCAGACCTAACTTTTCTATGACAGCTATACTATATAGATGTCCGATTTAGACCAAACTTGGTAAAAACATGGGAAAGCATAGCAAACTAAGAAATACAAAGTTTGGAGACGTTTTCATTGAAAACAAAAAAGTTTGTCTCACCAAGACTACTTTTCAGAATTTACTTTTCTATGACAACTAAGTGGAATCATGGGAAAGCATAGCCAATTAGGCAATACGAAGTTTGAAGGCGTTTCAATTGAAAAGACAAAGTTTTTCTTACTAGAACTAGTTTTTCGACGGATCATTCCTATGGCAGCTATATGCTACCATCTTCTCAGTGTTAAATGGTATTCTTCAAAGACATTGGTAAGCTGGTGTATGTGTCTAATCAAAACTAAGTTTGAAATAAAGATTCCTTTAGCTTCCAGCTTAGAAAAGTTGAGTGAGTGAGTGTCAAACTTACCCATTGACAAGGTCACACCTGAACTTAGCCCTCCTCAATTGGGAAGAAACTCCATCCGGACATTACTCCATTATAATATATTATATTTCAAATGCACATCATCTCAACTGCAGTGTCTCATTCGCTTTGAACATTTCGCATTGCTCAAGCCTATAAAAACGTGCAAAACTTCATGGCATTTTGTCAGCTCCCCGAAAAACCGCCACACAAACCCATTAAGTGGAAACCCTTTGAGGAGTACAGATGCTGGGCATTGACATTGCCGAGGCATCTCCGTTTGGCACGCGCTTTTGTGCGAAAATATGCAATTGAAATGTTAAATAAATAAAGGCGTAAATACTTGAAGGGCAAAGCAACAGCAGCAACAACAGCAGGGCACACATTCAAATACATGAAGAGAGATATATACATATATATGTATACATATATATATACATAAAGGGAGCAACAGCCACCCGTTATACATTCCATAACTTTGCAGTCGCCGGCAGACGTTGACGTTGAACCGAATGAATGAAAATATGCAGGCAACGTGATTCCGTGGCGATGACTCCATCTACAACTCTGGCGCCATATTGTTTGTACGCCATGGGGAAGCGTTACCGTTAGCATTTGCAGCGTCCCATGCCGCTACCCACCTTTACCTGCTGCAACAGCAACATTCGTTTGCTGGTATTTTCTGTCGAGTTCAGCGTAAATTCATTCATTTCCACTTGAATTTACAATTATGCGAAACTGTTGTTGAATGGGTTTCGACTTGGCGGGAGTTGGGTTCGGGTGTTGCCGCCGCTTCTATCGGGTGCTTGGGTTTTGGTTTATGCATATTTCCTGTTTTTGCCATTGGCAGCAGCAACAACTTGGCTGTTTAGCTTTTAATAAACTGTGGTTGCCTTGGCTGAATCACAAGCTGCATCTGGCTCGGAGTCAGGTGCTCCGCTTTGGCAATTGTCAACTACTCTGCATCAGCATTGGAGCGGTTACCAAAGTTTGTTGCCAGCGTTACCCGGCCATGTCACTTTATATGAGTATTAGATCCAAGGGATTTGTAGCTGAAACCAGCTGGAATGTAATTAAGTTTATGTGTTTGAGTGTGAACTTTCTGGCTAATGGGTAAAGTATGATGATGCTGCTGCTGCTGCTGACACGGGGTTGGAGCTTGCTTCTAGATTGTATCCGTGTACTTGAAATATTTGTGGCCAATTTGAAATCAAAAGATAATTTACAATGAGCTGCAGCTGTTGTTATTCTTTATCCGGCTCGAAGGACCAAGCATTTTGTAAGGAATTGTGAGAGATATGAGAGAGATCAGCATTTCTGTTTTTCGAGTAACTTTTTAAGATTTCGGAAGTTCTCTGTAACTGGCTCAAAGTATCAAACATCATTCTCCATATCCGACTCGAAGGACCACATTTGATTTGTAAATGATATAATGAGATATATGAGACTATATTTACTACAAACTCATTTCCGTTTTAAGTACTTTCATACTTTAAATCCCAGTACGTTCTCCTTATCCGGCTCGAAGGACCGAACAGTGCTTCTGGCAACTGTTTTTAAGCTATCTCCTCCATCAGTTTGAAAGCTATCTACACCAAACTTTGCACAAAGTCTTTTAGTACAAATACGCTGCACATTTGATAGAAGCGCCCAGTTCGGATGGCTATAGCATATAGCTGCCATAGGAAAGATCGATCGAAAAACTAGTTTTAGTAAGAAAAAATTTTTTGTTTTCATTGGAAACGCCGCCAAACTTTGTATATCTTAGTTTGCTTTGCTTTCGCATGATTTCACTAAGTTTGGTCGAAGTCAGACATCTATATAGTATAGCTGTCATAGAAAAGTAGAGTCTGAAGAGTGGTCTTAGTTAGAAAAACTTTTTTGTTTTCAATGGAAATGTTCTTAAAATTTGTAATTATTTATTTGATATGCTTACACACATTTCTACAAAGTTTTGTTCAAATCGGATGCCTATAGCATATAGCTGTCATAGAAAAGATTGGTCGAAACACTAGTTTTGGTGAGAAAAACTTTTTTGTTTTCATTGGAAACGTCGCCAAACTTTGAATTTCTTAGTTTGCTTTGCTTTTCCATGATTCCATTAAATTTGGTCGAAATCGGACAACTATATAGTATAGCTGTCATAGAAAAGTAGAGTCTGAAAGGTGGTCTTAGTGAGTAAAAATTTTTTGTTTTCATTGGAAACGCCGCCAAACTTTGTATATCTTAGTTTGCTTTGCTTTCGCATGATTTCACTAAGTTTGGTCGAAGTCAGACATCTATATAGTATAGCTGTCATAGAAAAGTGGAGTCTGAAAAGTGGTCTTGGTAAGAAAAACTTTTTTGTTTTCAATGGAAATGTTCTTAAAATTTGTAATTATTTATTTGATATGCTTACACACATTTCTACAAAGTTTTGTTCAAATCGGATGCCTATAGCATATAGCTGTCATAGGAAAGATTGGTCGAAACACTAGTTTTGGTGAGAAAAACTTTTTTGTTTTCATTGGAAACGTCGCCAAACTTTGAATTTCTTAGTTTGCTTTGCTTTTCCATGATTCCATTAAATTTGGTCGAAATCGGACAACTATATAGTATAGCTGTCATAGAAAAGTAGAGTCTGAAAGGAGGTCTTAGTGAGTAAAACTTTTTTGTTTTCATTGGAAACGTCGCCAAACTTTGTATTTCTAAGTTTACTATGCGTTCCCTTGATTCCACAAAATTTGGTCGAAATCGGACAACTATATAGTATAGCTGTCATAGAAAAGTGGAGTCTGAATAGTAGTCTTAGTGAGAAAAACTTTTTTGTTTTCAATGAAAATGTTCTCAAAGTTGTCACTTTATCATTTGATGTACTTATACACAATCCTACAAAGTTTTGTCAAAATCGGTTGACTATAGCATATAGCTGCAGTACGAATGTTGGGAGAAAACCTTTTTTGTTTTAAATGGAATCGAGTCCAAGTTGCTCACATGTTTGTTTGTTAGGCTTTTGCATGATTTCACTAAGTTTGGTTGAGATCGGACAACTATATAGTATAGCTCCCATAGAAAAGTTAGCATTTGGTGAGGGTACTAGGGCTTAGCCGAGCTACCAGACAACTAAATCGCCACGTTTGAGAATGCTACACAGTGGCCCAGCCAGGCTAGGCATCTCCTCATCACAATCATCATCATCTTCCACAGCGCAATTCACGCCTCAGCTAAAAAGTATGCTACACAAAAGAAGTGCTACGCTTCCGTCTTCAGTTTGTTGGTTTAGTTTCTTTTAGGCGTCTGGCGCTGACGTCAATTGTTATTGTTGGCCAAACATGGCCAAAATATGTATATGTACATTTGCCTATGCCAAAACCAAATATCGATAAGTATGTCTGCATGTCACTAAAGATAAAGTCGATGTGGTTGATGGGCTGCCAGCTGAAGATTGATGATTGTCGCCTTAAATGATACCTGATTGAATGAGTGGTGTGTGTGTGTGTGTGTGTGTGTGTGCCCAGAGCATATTCAATGTTCAGTCACCAGGCTCAAATACCTTTTAAGTGTCATTTTGTGTTCTCGACACGCGTTTTATGGCAGGCTCGCAAAGTTTTTGATGTACCAGATCTCCATTGCCCCAGCTCCTGATGCGGCTGACACTGAGTGAGATAAATGGTGACAAGTTTGTAGGCCAATTTGCTGGCTGAACCAGCTAACAGGCCGGCGCCACACACGCTCAATCCAACCAACCAGCCACCTAGTTGCCAGCACGATCATCAATTGCGCACACAATTAGCCGCCGGAGGGGGCGGGTTGCAAAAATAAAATGCATTGCATTAGAATTTCTCTTGCCGCTTGCCTCTTTGTTGCAGCAGCACCAGCTCATTTCACAGTTGACTTGAGCTTGAAGCTGATGCTGCGCTTCCTAACGGTTTGTTGCCGGTTCCTGGCTTCTTGACTTTGGCCCGCAGCGATTGTCGTAATTTTCGCGCCATCAATTTGAAATTACTTGTAGCGCTTACGCTTTGTCGAATTACATGCTTCATTTCGCCGACTCCAGATTGGGAGCAGGACCAGGTGCCCGAGCGCTGGAATGTAGATCGGTTATGCGCTGCACTCCACTCCATAAGTAGTGCAAATGTTATGCATTTTAAGTAAAGTGCAACGAAGCAAGCGTAATAAGCGATAAATGTCTGGCGAAAATGGCATTCGGCCACTTAACGATCTATGGCAAAGTGTTGGAAATGTGCAAAATTGAGTTGAAGAATTTGCTCCAAAACCTGGCCACAATCAGTGTGCTTCCCAGGCAGGCCAGCGACCCAAGCCGGCAGCCCTTACGCGCTCACTCACCCTTCCAACTGGTGGTCCCCCTTTCCCCTTTGGCGCAGTTAAACAAAACGAAGGGAAAAGAAAACTGAAACTGCATTCATCTGCCCACACAGCCGTACACAATGCTCGGGCACAAACATTGCCGGTGCCCTGTGCCAGTGCCAGTGCCAGTGCCAGTGCCAGTGCCTCTCGGGATCGGGATACTTGGCGCTTACTTTTCTGCCGCGACTACTTTTTACTTTTCTTTAACATTATTTTGCACTTTTCAATTAAAAAAGTGTGCACCCCACGCAGGCAAAAGTAACCCCAAAAGCGGTTAAAACGCCACGAGGCGGAGGGGAAAAGAGGGCAGAGCAAAAAAAAAAGGAGAACACCAGCTGCCATAATTATAATTTCTTAATGCAAATAAAAAACCTAGCAGTGCTGATTTTTCGCTTGGCAGAGAACCACAATTTAAACATTATGGAATTTTACTTGGTGAGTTCTTTCATTTCGAGAAATGCCCTTTGCTAAGGCTAGTAATGGAGGGGGGGCACAGAAAAGCTGTAGGAAAAATCTAACAAAATGTAAATTGTTGTTCTATTCACTCCTAAGGGTGGGCGTAAGTGCGTCAGCAAGCGTGTCAACCATAGAAGGCAGCATTCTTAGCCCATTAAATAAAACTAATTGGAAAGTATTTAAACTGGGAAGAAAATGGGTACATATTGCGAAAAAATGGGCACACAGTGGCCCTTTCTGTGGCTAAACTTTATACTAATCACTTTTTGCTTCAATTATGTGCTTCGACTTCAGTCTGAAAGGTAACTTATCTTAGAATTTAACTTAGTTTATTATTATTCCTTGCCAAATAAACAACTGGTCACACTAATTTTAACCTAAATTGTTATATAAATAAGATTTAAAGCCTAATGTATGACAAATACTCTGCTAGTAGTTTCTTCATAATGTATTTGTTGAGGTGGAAGATATAGATATAGATATAGATATAGATATAGATATAGATATAGATATAGATATAGATATAGATATAGATATAGATATAGATATAGATATAGATATAGATATAGATATAGATATAGATATAGATATAGATATAGATATAGATATAGATATAGATATAGATATAGATATAGATATAGATATAGATATAGATATAGATATAGATGTAGATATAGATATAGATATAGATATAGATGTAGATATAGATATAGATATAGATATAGATATAGATATAGATATAGATATAGATATAGATATAGATATAGATATAGATATAGATATAGATATAGATATAGATATAGATATAGATATAGATATAGATATAGATATAGATATAGATATAGATATAGATATAGATATAGATATAGATATAGATATAGATATAGATATAGATATAGATATAGATATAGATATAGATATAGATATAGATATAGATATAGATATAGATATAGATATAGATATAGATATAGATATAGATATAGATATAGATATAGATATAGATATAGATATTGTTTTGGTACACAGTTTTCTTAATCATAAACTGAAAACGAATACATATATTTCTAATATATTTTCTTCTTTTTATACGGTCACTCTAGGGCTACAAATCGAAGAACTACTTTTTCTAAAAGACCGCCTTGTGGCTTCTAGCAAACGTCGAAGTCTCTTTAGCCACTCATAGATTACAATGCTTACCTGCTGCTTGGATAAATTGAACACTGCTGGCACTAAGGAGCGCTTCAAAGACTCCATATGTGGGTGTAAAGAAGAGAGCAAGCCAAAGCCTGTAGAACGAACCATAGTTTGTAGTCTAATGGACTCAGTTCTAAGCTACCAGCAGGCGAATCATCCATATAAATGTTTTTTTTTTAGCCCTATTTGAGTCGTTTTGGCCTTGTGAGCTAAAGTCAGAGACTTGTAGAAAGCAACACAACTTGTTTGCATACAAAGTCGTGCTAAAAGGCCTCACAGCTTTTTCCAAAACGTCGGATGGATAGACTCTCGCCTTAGTTTTGACTGCTTTACTCTTTTATTACCAATGGTTTTGTTTTTGTCTTGCGTTTTTTCTTTGAATGCTGCTGTGAGTCTGAGCCTAAGCCGTCTCCGCTGATATTCATCCCATGAGACTTGATTTTCTGCTTGCGCAGTGGATTTGGACGAATTCAATATTTCACAGCTTTGAGGGCTGGTGGCATTCGCATAGTGCGAGGACGGAAGGATTTCGCTAGGTCTCTTATACCAACAGTATCCTCAAATAACTCAACGGTTTGAAACATAAAGAAAGATTTCAGCCTTTTGCAGACCAATTACCAATACGACCTTCGAGTGAGCCCCTTTCCTTGATTGCAAAGAACTGATGCCAAAAACTTTGGATGAAAGAATACAGCATAGATTGCACTTGTCAAATAGCTGTCAGGTTTGGAGTGGAAACATTCAATAGTTCAAGAGAATACTTGTACCAAAACAAGTGAGACTACTACTTAGAAAAACCACTTACTTTCAGAGCTGAGATAAAAAATCAAGAACTTTGTGCTTGAATTGACTAAGCAGAGAAAAAAGCATATGTAAAAAGATCCATTGAATGATTTCCCGTATTCGTTTGGAATGGATAGGCCTTAAATATCTTTGTAATCATCCAAAGGAGCTAAAAATCATCCAAAGGATATGATAAATAGATGATTTTCAGCACCTTTGGATGATTGAAAGAATATAAAAAACATTTCCACTCCAAATTTGATCTTTTTTCCTGTGTACAATCAATGTTCATAGAATCAAAAGTACTTACATACTTAACTCAAGTATGAAATTCCATTTTTAAGTACAATTACCTGACTTAGGCCCGATTTCCCATCTTCTAGATAGCTGCTATGTGTCAGATAAACTCCAATTTTACTCTGTTATTTGTTAGTTATGTAGATGTTGTGAATACTTAATACTGTTTCGCACTTTGCAAACGGTTTGATTATACTTTTAGGTTGTTATATTCCAAGTTCAATCAATTCTGAAAATAATTAGTTACTTTTTATCAGAGATGCAAATCGCTCGGAAGAGTTGGTTAAGTGGTTCAAGCAGCTGTAAAACCTGCGGTTCGGTTCATTACTTGGTATTTATGGCTAACTGAACAGCAGTTTTGGTTCGGTTCAGTGGTTCACTCGAAGTTTTTTAAATCTATTTGATGTTTAACTCAGTGAAGAAGTTTTTACCATGAGATTTCGGGGATCTTGCCCTGGAAACAGAGACAGAGACAGCTGAGAATGCACTTAGCAGAGACAAAGATAGCTAGTTTTATCCGATGATTCATAAATAAGCTCAAGTGAAATGAAAAAGAGTATCAAGACTTCAGATACAAACCCAAAATCAAATAATGCAGGCAATTTTTCTTGTTCCTGCGCAATGGCCAAAGGACAAGTGAAAAGGGTTAAAACCAGAGTCTGGTGTTCTGGTGTTCGGGGCTGCTCCGGCTTCTGTTCTTGCTGACCATTGTGGCCACTGCAGTGCAAACAAACATGCATAGTTTATGAGTGAAATGAAAAGCAGCAGCCAAACATACATACATACATACATACATATTTAAGCGCTTTGGCTTTGGCTTTTCAACGCTATGCGCAATCAGCTTACATGGCGTATAATTAATATTAAATGTTTTACTTATAAATGAAATATAAATGTAGCATAGATCGCCGACTCCAGCTTCTGCCTTAGCCTGCACGATTGATGACTACGGCCGTCAAGTTTATTGCCAGCGACACACTCCATACACTTATGTGCGTGTGTGTGTGTGTGGGTTTCCCCTACCCTCCCCTCCCCTACTTAGCCAAGTTATAAATGTGTGTTTGCCAAGTTTGACTTGAGCCTGAGCTCGACTGCTGCCGCCGCCGCCGCCTTGCCACTTCCGCTGTGCGGAAAAATGCTTTTGATTTGATTTTCACCAAATGTCAACTTGACGTCACATCGTCGTCGGCGACGGACGTTGACATTGTCGCCGCCTTTGTTGTGCCATTTCAACTGCATGATTTATTGTTTTGATGAAATTGCGTGTAAACAATTTAGTGGCTGGTTGGCGCCCGTCATCCAAAACTTTGCGCTTTAAGTTTATGAACTTTTCGAAACACTTGATTTAAGGTTAAATGTAACGATATTTTATGGCCATGCCAAAACGACCGCAGCGAAAGTTGACTCAACTCGAGCGTATACTTATTTTACATAGTTTTAACTTGGTCAAAAGTTGGCCAATTATGGGGGGAGAATTATCAGAAGATTTCAGCCAGTGATTTATGAACTTAAAAACAAACAAAAAAATTGAGTGCAAAATAGCTACAAACTTGTGTTATACACTGAACCCTGGTTAAGTACATTCACTTGGTGAGTTGGAAAAGACTAGCTGAACCACCTTAGGCAGAGCTTTTCATTACACGAAGGTCCATGCATATGTTAAGCTAACTCTTAAGACGGTTTTTCGGATTGAACTTTTATGTTTGGATTGCTAATCTATGAATATTATGTCATTTTTTTTAAGGAGAGCGAAGCATCATTTTGGATTAAATCAGAGGAGGCTTTCAAAAAGTTCGCAGTTTCGGAAGTAAGAGGATCAGTATCAGAATTTTGATGACATAAAGATCATCGTTCGTCGAGTCGACGACGTCATTTTTATACCCTTGCAGAGGGTATTATGAAACTGTATGCTTGTAATGCATAAAAGAAAGCATCTCCAACCACATAAAGTATATATATTCTTGATCAGCACGACGAGCTGAATTGATTTAGCCCTGTCCGTCGCTTTTTTATGCCATATCCTCCTTCAGTTTGAAAGCTTTCTTTACCAAACTTTGCACAAAGCTTTTTGGTACAAATATGCTGCACATTTATCGGAATTGGCCAGATCGGCTGACTATATCATATAGCTGTCATACGAACGATCGGTCGAAAAACCTATTTTAGTAAGAAAATCTTTTTTTTTTCTATGGGAATGCCTCAAAACTTTGTATTTCTTAGTTTACTATGCTTTCCCATGATTTTACCAAGTTTGGTCGAAATCGAACATCTATATAGAATAGCTGTCATAGAAAAGTTAGGTCTGATAAGTAGTCTTAGTGAGAAAAACTTTTTTGTTTGCAATGGAAATGTCCTTAAAACTAGGATTTATTTATTTGACGTGCTTTCACACAACTCTACAAGTTTTTATTCAAATCGGTTGACCATTGCATAGGAATGATCGTTCGAAAAACCAGTTTTAGTGAGAAAAACTTTTTTGTTTTGAATGGAAACGTCTCCAAACTTTGTATATCTTAGTTTGCTATGCTTTCCCATGATTTTAGCAAGTTTCATCGAAATCGAACATCTATATAGTATAGCTGTCATAGAAAAGTTAGGTCTGAAAAGTAGTCTAAGTGAGAAAAACTTTTTTGTTTTCAATGGAAACGCCTTCAAACTTTGTATTTCTTAGTTTGCTATGCTTTTCCATAATTCCACCAAGTTTCATCGAAATCGGACATTTATATAGTGTAGCTGTCATAGAAAAGTTAGGTCTGAAAAGTAGTCTTAGTGAGAAAAACTTTTTTGTTTTGAATGGAAACGTCTCCAAACTTTGTATATCTTCGTTTGCTATGCTTTCCCATGATTTTGGCAAGTTTCATCGAAATCGAACATCTTTATAGTATAGCTGTCATAGAAAAGTTAGGTCTGAAAAGTAGTCTAAGTGAGAAAAACTTTTTTGTTTTTAATGCAAATATCCTTAAAATTGGCATTTATTTACTTGATATGCTTTCACACAATTCTACAAAGTTTTGTCCAAATTGGAGCACAATAGCACATAGCTGCAGTACGAGTGTCTGGTCGAAAAAGAAGTTCTATTGAGAAAAACTTTTTAGTTTTAAATGGTATCGACACCAACTTTGTTACATGTAAATTTTTTAGACTTTTACTTGATTCCAACAAGTTTGGTCGAAATCGGACATGTATATAGTATAGCTGTCAAAGAAAAGTATGGTCTTAGTTAGAAAAACCTGCTGCAGGGATAGACAAACTTCGGCCGATTCGAAGTCTACTTGCCTATATTTGTATTTATTGAGTTGATACGTCAGTAAAAGACAAAATGCAGTGAAAAAATTTGTTAAAATCATATTTTCCCTAGTCTACTAGGATGTCTGAACATTCCTTTGAGTCAAAAACGAACACGTTCCCAGGAATGATTGTTTACATTTTGAGAAATAGGCACAAAGCACTATTATTTGCAACCAAAAGAAGTGTTTCTACACTGGTAAAACAATTCGCCCTGAAAACTAGAAATTCTCCTATGAAATCCGTCTTAAGGCGATTCACCCTAAAATTAAGAAAACTTTTTCTCATATATGGAAAATTTGTCTGAAACTTTGAAAGTGTACTATATATGAGAAAATCTTTTTCTTAATTTTTGGGTGAATCGCCTTAGGACGGATTTCATAGGAGAATTTCTAGTTTTCATGTCGAATGTTGTATGAGTGTACCATTTTATTGTCTTTTGACGATACAAAGTTCATCGTTCGTCGTTTCGACTACGCATGTTTAACATTTAAATGCTTACAAATGTTAAAAAAAAGTAAGAAAAACAATAAAATGTAAAAAAGCGTCGTCGAAACTTACAGAGTTAAGAATGAGCCACAGAACAGAACCAAAACCGTGTGAAGATTGGAGCCGAAGCTAAAAAGCCAAATCAAAGCTGTAAGCTGCTGTAACTACAGTCCTTGCGGAAGATTGACTCAGCATGGTGCCTCTTGAGTTGCTTAAAAAACGCACAGAAAAGTATAGATTGATGCATATTCTTCATAAATTGTATCAAATGAAGAGAGAAGTTGCTGCTACAAGTCGATAACCTTGAATCAGAGACCTACTACATAGGTATGTTAGTTAGCCTTCCAACTTTAGAAGAAGCTACAAACTTAACAAGAAAGAAAGTCGGTCAAGCCCGACTATAACATACTCTGTACCAAGAAATTTTGTCTTTTGATCATAACTCGAAAACCGTTCATCCGATCTTCTTCATTCCTTTGGCGGATCGATAAGTTATTCTAATAACTAAATATGTCCAGAAGGAACAAGCCATCTATCTTCAAAACTGTGGGAGATATGACGTTTTTTCTAAATTGCGGGGGCGGGAGGGGGCGTGGCCAAAATTGAAAATAAACTTGATCTGCCTGCAGACATAAGAAGCATATGTCCCATACATGTCAAACCTCTATCTCTTACCATCTCTGAGATATGTGCGTTCATACGGACAGACAGACAGACGGACGGACGGACAGACGGACATGGCTATATCGACTCAGCTGTTGATGCTGATCAAGAATATATATACTTTATGGGGTCGGAGATGCTTCCTTCTGGATGTTACATACTTTTTCACAAACTTATAATACTCTATGTACCTACGGTACAGAGTATAAAAACCTAAAAGTTATACTCCCAAAGCCTAAAAAAACAGTCTTAGGTTACCTAAGAAGTTGAGAAAATTGCATATTTCAAGGCATACCAAAAACACAGCTCTTAGTTCGATTAAGGCTGTGGAATTCCTTGACTAAAGCACAAAAAAATACCTCAAAAATTCATAAAATCTTGAAGCTTTCAAAAAAAATTGGCTTAAAAGTAAGGCCTCTTTATATAGATCGATTCCGATATCGTTACGGACTCGAGTTCCGGTATTAGTTCGTAGTTTTAGTTAAGCAGGCAGAGAGAAAGCTTTAAAGCTCTTTATTTCGGAATATGCTTGTTCAGTCGGTAGCGGCCGACTAAAATAATTAAGTTAATAGAGTTGCTTTTGAGAGTTGCTGTCAGTGTCATATTTCAAATACAAATTTAGCCAACAATTCTACAGCAAAGAAGTCAAACCACAGATAACTGTTTTCCATCCCAAGTTATGTGACACTTAAAGCTCGACTATTTGCCACAAAACTGTAGACTACAGTTCGATGCAATTTTGACTGGCAATAAATATGCCATAACAATAAGTAAAACCAACTAATATCCGATTACTGTGGCTAAGGCCAGAGTGGAAATGTAGCGTGAAAAGCGCCAAGCCAATTCCAGGAAGACAGACAGACAAACCCTTGAGTGCTATGTGTGTGTGTGTGTGTGTGTGGCATCGTTTTGCCAAACATGAAACAAATGCATAAGTAAATACCAGAAGCGAGTGACTTTCAATATCCTCACAGGCTTATTGCTTACAGCAAATTTCACGCCAGCAGTTAGACAGGGAGAGAGGCGAGCGAACGAGAGAGAAATCGACTGACTGAATGACTGACTAATAGGAAGTGAACGAGCCGGGGTGAGAGCGAATGCATTTACACATTTGCCAACACAAACACAACAGACAGTTGCAAACATGCAACATACAAATATGCGTACAGCAGCCCCATGCCCCTCCGGGCAACGTCTGAAGCATTTTCAATGCTAGATTCGGTCGGGCTCTGGTTCAACCATGTCTGAGTGCGTTTCCTCCAACGCATTTACGTTTATTGCATTTGTAAATTATTCACACAAGGATATTAAATGCAAATTGTGAAATAGACGACACACTCGTGCAGCAACAGTACACACACACACACACAGATACAGATACAATATCCGTTGGATACCCCATGTATAGATGGGCGAATTACTCAACTTCAGCTTTTGCATATGATTGTCACCGAGTCGAGAATCGAGTTACTCTCCGATGTTCAATGTTATTGCACGGCACGTTCTCTCCTTGCCCGGAAAAGAAACCTGACTAGGCAGCCTAGGCCTTCTGCTTTTCCATTACCCGGCTTGTACTCTGACCCAGGGCCAACTGCTGCAACCGAACAAAAAAGGAGGAAAAAAAACACTCAAAAACCCTTGAGCTGTTGCCAAAGTTTAATTTCAGTAACAAAATTTTACTCGGTCTACTCCTAAAATCATTTGACATTACACTTTTGTTTAGATACCCGCACAGGGCACACGTCCTGCTACCTACTTACTTGTGCATATGCAGTTTTCCATGGTTCCATGTGGACAAAGTTTTGGCAAAAAGGTGCCAGCGAGCGTAACATGCAAATCTAATTTGAAGTTAAGAACAACATTTTAAAGCCAACTGCAAAAACGGGTAGCACTTTTGGAGCATATACGATAGTAGGGGAACAAGATACATTTATTGGTGTACCTGCATATATGCAGCCGGCTTATACAACAAATATACCAAATTTCAAGTTAAATGCCCTTAAAAGTATGCTAACTTTTTTTCTTTTAATCACAACAGGCTACAGTATTGGACTTCTTTTAGTATATTGAAGGGCTGTTGGTGATTCTGCAAATTTAATCAAAAATTCAAGTTGAATGCCCTTAAAAGTAGGCTAAGTTTTTTTCTTTTAATCACAACCGGCTACTGAATTGGACTTTTTTTAGTATATTGAAGGGCTGTTGGTGATTCTGCAAATTTAATCAAAAATTCAAGTTGAATGCCCTTAAAAGTAGGCTAAGTTTTTTTCTTTTAATCACAACAGGCTTCAGTATTGGACTTCTTTTAGTATATTGAAGGGCTGTTGGTGATTCTGCAAATTTAATCAAAAATTCAAGTTAAATGCCCTTAAAAGTAGGCTAAGTTTTTTTCTTTTAATCACAACCGGCTACAAAATTGGACTTCTTTTAGTATATCGAACACTCTCTTGATTCTACAAATATAAATTTAAAAAATTCAAGTTAAATGCCCTTAAAAGTAGGCTAAGTTTTTTTCTTTTAATCACAACAGGCTACAGAATTGGACTTCTTTTGGTATATAGAAGGGCTGTTGGTGATTCTACAAGTATAAATTTTAAAAAATTCTAGTTAAATGCCCTTAAAAGTATGCTAACTTTTTTCTTTTGATAACACCAGGTCGCAGCATTCGAGTCCTTTTAGTATATTGAACCGCTAGAGATGAATTTTGATGGATTTCGTGAGCTAAACACGAATCTGTTGTCAGAAATTATACTTTACATCTATATTTTTTCTAGTTCAAGCATATTTTGACCTCAATTCCTCTCTTTTTTTTGAAAATGGAGCGTTTCACAGAACAGATTCGTGCTCTGTACATAAAAATCATCTAAAACCATTAACAAACCTTCAATATACTGTATCTTGTGGCCTAGTCTTATGACACAAGGCAACAAAATTCAACTTTTCTTGGTACTTTGAAGGCTTGGTAGCTTTATGGTATGATTTTCGTGTGCTAAACTCGAATCTGTTTTTGGAAATGGCCCATCACCTTTATTTTAAGGTTAATTAAGGCTAATTTCAAGCCTTTTCAGTCACATTTTATATGAAACTTATACCATTCTGTGATGTTATACTAAAGTTTTACTTCTTAGCTTTAAAACAAGCTATCCTAAAGAATTCTGCGATTTTTTTAAAGCCATGTTATACCATTTTGAAGACAAGTGCTCAAAATTATTTAATTATCCACTGCCTTAAAATATGCTATGCAAAATCACTGTTTGTTTGGAATTCCTATAAATACTTTGAACACCAGTCATTGCCTACCTAAGGGCGTTACAAAGTATATTCAATTCGTGTATATGTATTCAAAATGACATATCTTTGTTTAAAAAAATCGTAGAATTGTTTGGAATGGTTTATTTTAAAGTTAATGAGTAATACTTTAATATCAATATCAAAGTCAGTCAAATCAAACTACAAAGATCTCTACATCACGTGCATAAAAAGTGTCTGAATACTTTTGAACTGTCAGAAAACTAGACCTATTGTGTCATAACCGAAATAAGACAAGTTTTTGGCATCTAGAATCAGCAAAAAATACTTCTAGATTGTGCCCCGTGGTGTAATTGTCTGCTTGTATGATCAAACATTGTTTATCGAAGAAGATAAGGCCCAAAGTTCCGGCTAGCTAAACGTCTGTCAAATTTGGTCCCCGAGATGAGCAGCGGTTAAGTCAATTGGTTTTCTCAACAACAGCTTACCGATATCGATAAATTCCTGTCGCTACAGCAGTGTGACCAAACACTATCAACAATTTAGGGATTTTTGTTAAGCTATTAGAAGTTAACAAAGCATTCAGCTGTTTGTCGGGACTGATCTAGCTGTTACAGTTGACCGGTGGATAAAGCCAGGGTTAAGTTTGTTTCTCCGGTTAGCCACACACACAGCCTGAGACACTCAAATGCGGCTAAACTGACAGTCTAATTGACTAACTTTACATGGAGATATCGGGCCTAAATATCATAGCTACATCTAGAGAAATCGCTAGACTTAAATTCGGCCAAACTGCCAGTCAAATTTACTAACTGGACATGGAGAAATCGGGCCTAAATTTCGTAGCTACATCTAGAGAAATCGCAAGAATCAAATTCGGCTAAACTGCCAGTCTTACTGACTGACTTTATATGGAGATATCGGGCCTAAGTGTCGTAGCTACATCTAGCTATATCGCAAGAGTCAAATTCGCCTAAACTGTCAGTCAAATTTACTAACTGGACATGAAGAAATCGAGGCCAAGTATCGTAGCTACATCTAGCGAGTAAGGCGATAACTTCTGTCAAGAAAGCGATTCTATCAGTGGATAGAAAACCTAGAGATAGGGATCCGTAAAGACTCGTTTGAGTGTTAATAAGACGTTTCATTTTAATACCCTGTTTATGAATCAAAAAATGATCATCATAAATGCTCTTTAAAGTATGCTATGAATATCAATAATTCAGGAAAATCATGCTTTTATATTTGGCTTAACAATAATTCATTTGGAATACCTGTATTTAGACCGTGAGTGAGTTCTATGTGTGTCAATTACTGATTTAAATTGAAAATGATTAAAGTTAGCATACTTTTGGGGGCATTTTTCATGATATTCTGCATAATCTTTAGAAATGTGAGATAAGAATGTTTCTCAGAACTTTGACTATTTATATGTTCAAAAAGAAAGGAAACCAATCACATCACACATCAATTTCTTTTCTTTGAAAAACTTATAACATATATATATACTTTTAACTTACCTGGCTGGGACTCGAACTTA
Source organism: Lordiphosa fenestrarum (assembly GCA_035044985.1). Classification (NCBI taxonomy): domain Eukaryota; kingdom Metazoa; phylum Arthropoda; class Insecta; order Diptera; family Drosophilidae; genus Lordiphosa; species Lordiphosa fenestrarum. Next base: position 165,752 of record JAWNNO010005300.1, on the reverse strand, counting down.
GATCCTCCGTTGATGGAATACAAACGAAATGCATATCGCGAAATTCATATCGCCTTAACGATTCCAGTCATTCGTTAAGCTCTCAGCTTGCAAATAGGCCCGTGGTGCAGAGTGTAGAACGTCTTTCTAGAACGAGAAGGTCGTGAGTTCAAAGAAAACGAGAAAGCCAAGCTAACTTAATTGCCAAGTTTTTATACCCTTGCAAGTGCTCGCTTAAATATTTTCAAAAAATACTTTTTCCCATTTTCCGACCGATCGTTCGTATGGGAGCTATATGATATAGTCAACCGATTTGGGCAAAAATTTGTAAAATTATGTGAAAACAAGTGAAACAAACAAATACAAAACTGCAGGATGCTACCATTAAAAACAAAAAAGTTTTTCTAACTAAGGCAGTTTTTCAGACCTATCTTTTGTATGGCAGCTATACCATATAGTTGTACGATTTTGATCAAACTTGGTAGAATTATATAAAAACATAGAAAATCTATGAATACAAAGTTTGGACAGGTTTCCATTGAAAAGAAAAAAGTTTTTCATACTAAAACTAGTTTTCGGACCAATTGTTCCTATGGGAGCTATGAGATATAGTCATCTGATCCGGTCGGTACCAACATATTAGTAGTGTGCAGCAAAAAGCAGACTCTGTGCAAAATTTCAGCTCGATAGCTTTAAAACTGAGAGAAACAGACGGACAAAGCTCAATCGACTCAGCTCGTCACCCTGATCAAGAATATATATAGTTTATGGGGTCGGAAATGAATATTTCTATGCGTTGCAAACTTCTGGGCAAAATTATAATACCCTTTGCAAGGGTATAAAAAGTATTTGAAATCGTATAAGGTAAAGATATATTCTTGATCAGCAACCACAAAAGAGTTGATATAGCCATATCCTTCTATCTATCTGTCTGTGAACTGTATTAACTGACAGATCTCTCAGTTGGTAAGTTATAGAGGTTCGACATTTTAGGAATAAAAACCTCTTAAGCTTTATAATTTCCTAAGTTTTGTAGATAGCTAGTTCGTAGCATTCTTTATCGATTTGCCTAAGTAAATATTTATGTAGCATACCTTTAAGGGCATTTACCTTAACTTTTTTTTATAAGTTGATAAACAGGGTAATAGATTCACTTATTCTATATTTGATGTACAATTAAAAAGTGGCTAAATACCCACTAAGTACCTAAACCTAAACAGCCATATACTGTTGGCCCACTTAAGTGTTTGGGCCATTAAACATTTATGCCATAGTAAAAACAATACACACGCGTGACTTGGCCAGCTGTTATGGTGGATGTGGATGTGGATGGTTATTAAAAATAATTAACGCACGCCGATTTGTTGTCCAGCACCATAAAGCTGCTCGATATTAAATGAAGTTGTTGCTAAATGTTGAATGCGTTGTATTAATCATCCAACATGGTAGAAGAAGTTGAGGGAGGCACCCATCTGTTGTCCAACTTGGCCATAAACAATAGTTGCAGCCAGAGAGCTGGGGCCCCGCCCAGGACATAATACATATTTAAATGCAACTGATTAATCATGAATAAAGTTGTTGTGTTCGCAGTTGCTGCTGCTGCTGCTGCCGCTCACGTGACTGGCAACAATTTGACTTCAAACACATTAACAGTTACGGTCAAGAGAAGTGGGTGCATGCACGCAGGGGCGGCTGGGGCTGCCCGGAGGGTTTGTCACCAACTAACTGAAACTTTTCATGCATTGCCGTTGACACTGCAATAAATATGCCAAAACAAATGCAACAACAGCAACAACTTATGAAAACAACAGCGTCAACCGAGCACGCCCACGTCCCGGCATGACATCTTTGGGGTAAGGTGGGCTGGTGGTGTAGTGATGGCCAAAGTAGCTGATAAAGTTGCCGGCGCCTTTTTTTCTCAGAATATTCACAAAAATGTACAAAACCCTTTGTCAGGAAGCGGATTGACTGATTTATGCACTTTGCTTTGACATTGGCATTTTCACTTGAAATACTTGCATTATTTTACAAAATCCACCCCTAAGACTTGATATCGAAAAGTGTAATATGAGTTTTGTAGGCCTAGGCTATACATTTGCTTTCGTCAGCCACACAAATTACCCTAAAACATCCCACAAAGAGCCCCCAAAAACATCCAACTAAGGGCTTAAGCAATTTAAGCTCATTTGCGCTTTCGAACCGCAAATTTATTAGAATACAACTTCAATTGGTATATTATATAAGTTTCAGGTAAGTTTTGTTCTTGAAAGAACTTAAATTGAATAGCAAATACTTGAAAATCGTAAGGCGCTAATATGATTGAAATGGGAACAAATGTTCCCATTCAAACAATCAAACATATACAATGGCCGTTACCGGTATCCCTCTGGAATATATATCTTTAATAATCCATTTAATGTTAAATGGATCTGAAAATTTCATTCAACGGAGCTGAAAATCATCCAAGGGATATGAAAAATATGTTTTTTTATATCAAAAAAAAAACAAGGAAAGTTAAATTGTGATTGTATACCCTTGCAGCATGTTTTTCTTTAACTACTATACTACTACTACTATAGGAGCTATACTATATAGATGTCCGATTTCAACCAAACTTTGTGGAATCAAGCAAAAGTCTATCAAACGAACATGTTAGAGATTTGGAGTCGATTTAATTTAAAACAAAAAAGGTTTTTCTCAATAGAACTTATTTTTCGATCCATCATTCGTACAGCAGCTATATGCTATAGTCAACCGATTTTGTCAAAACTTCGTGGAACCGTGTGAAAGCATATCAGATAAATATATGCCAATTTTTAGGACATTTTCATTAAAAACAAAAAAGTTTTTCTCACTAAGATTACTTTTCAGTCACTACTTTTCTATGACAGCTATACCATATAGATGTACGATTTCGACCAAACTTAGTGGAATCATGGAAAAGCATATTAAACTAAAAAATACTAAGTTTGGAGGCGTGTTCATTGAAAACAAAAAAGTTTTTCTCACTAAAACTTGTTTTTCGACCGCTCATTCGTACTGCAGCTATATGCTATAGTAATCCGATTTTGACAAAACTTTGTAGAATTGTGTGAAAGCAACTCAAACTATAAACTGCCAATTTTTAGAGCATTTCCATCAAAAACAAAAAAGTTTTTCTCACTAAAACTACTTTTCAGACCTAACTTTTCTATGACAGCTATACTATATAGCTGTCCGACTTCGACCAAACTTAGTGTAATCATGGGAAAGTATAGCAAACTTAAAAATACAAAGTTTTTCTCACTGAAACTTGTTTTTCGACCGATCGTTCCTATGACAGCTATATGCTATAGTCATCCGATTTTGACAAGACTTTGTAGAATTGTGTGAAAGCAACTCAAACTATTAACTGCCAATTTTTAGAGCACTTCCATCAAAAACAAAAAAGTTTTTCTCACTAAAACTACTTTTCAGACCTAACTTTTCTATGACAGCTATACTATATAGCTGTCCGACTTCGACCAAACTTAGTGTAATCATGGGAAAGTATAGCAAACTTAAAAATACAAAGTTTTTCTCACTGAAACTTGTTTTTCGACCGATCGTTCCTATGACAGCTATATGCTATAGTCATCCGATTTTGACAAGACTTTGTAGAATTGTGTGAAAGCAACTCAAACTATAAACTGCCAATTTTTAGAGCATTTCCATCAAAAACAAAAAAGTTTTTCTCACTAAAACTACTTTTCAGACCTAACTTTTCTATGACAGCTATACTATATAGCTGTACGACTTCGACCAAACTTAGTGGAATCATGGAAAAGCATATTAAACTTAAAAATACAAAGTTTGGAGACGTTTCCATTAAAAACAAAAAAACTTTTCTCACTAAAACTTGTTTTTCGACCGATCGTTCCTATGACAGCTATATGCTATAGTCGTCCGATTTTGACAACACTTTGTAGAACTGTGTGAAAGCAACTCAAACTATAAACTGCCAATTTTTAGAGCATTTTCATTAAAAAAAAAAAGTTTTTCTTATAAAAACTTCTTTTAAGACTTTACTTTTCTATGGGAGCTATACCATATAGATGTACGACTTCAACAAAACTTGGTGGAATCATGGAAAAGTATATTAAACTAAGAAATACCAAGTTTGGAGGCGTTTCCATTGAAAACAAAAAAGGTTTTCTCACAAAAACTACTTTTCAGACCTAACTTTTCTATGACAGCTATACTATATAGCTGTCCGATTTCGACCAAACTTAGTGGAATCATGGGAAAGCATAGCTAACAAAGAAATACAAAGTTTGGCTGCTTTTCCATGGAAAACAAAAAAGTTTTTCCCAGTAAAACTAGTTTTTCGACCGATCGTTTTGTATTTTATAGTCAGCCGATCCGTATGCTGTGTTATTAAGAGCTTCCTCAACGATCTGAGATTCCATGATGATTCAAGCTTCGAAAGAAGTCCTACAGTTTCATGAATCGGTACGACAACAGAAGCTAAGACCTTCAGCTGAACCAATTCTTATTCAGCATAGACTCTGAGCTCAGCGAGAGTCTAAATTTGTAACTTTTAACTCAGATACTTTTGCTGTGCTAACAACCCTTTTGTTCAGGCTGTTAGCGAACCCACTGTGAGTGTCCACCCCACTCACCCTTACTCAAACACCTAGTTTTTTTTCCTGCCGCGCGTAACCCTCCCCCCCATTAATACTCATTAGTAGTCGCATTTTTTTTTATTTTTTTTCGCCCCGGCAAGACACATGAGAGACTTCAGGTTCGGCTGGCGCCTTTATCAGCCATTTAGCCACTTTGTGTAATCCCTGGGACGCAACAACCGCAGCAATATGCGTGTTTATTATTGTTTTGTTTTTTGAGTGCGGTTCGGGTTTTGTCTATACTCTTAATATTATTAAGGAATACACCCAGGGGGGCAACAATTCGGTTTTGTTTGGCTAGTTTCGGTGGTGGCAGACGCATCTATGTTTTAACCAACTCCCCAGACAATTAGAAGTGAGGCAGGGGGGTGTAAACTGTAAAAAGTGCAAAAATCGTTTTATATATCTGAAGTACAAAACAATACAATGCCGGGGACAGTGACGGGCGACGTTTGTTTCGTTTCGTTCCGTTTTTTTTTCCAAAAGTGATAAATGATGTTTGCTGGTTACTTGCATTGGCAAAATGGTTTAGCATTTTCTAGACTTCCTTCAGAGTTTTTTTTCCTGCTCACAAAATGAATTGCATGGCATGTTTACTGTCATGTTAGCCCAACGAGTTGACAAGCGCAACGGCGTTTGATTAGCCCCAAGGAGCAGGCTTGGCTTCATCTGCATACAAACATACACACATACATCCATGTTTGTTTGTCTGTTTGGCTGTTGCTTCTAATACAAGTGGGAGCTACGCAGGAGATTGAAGTAGCTGTAGGCACCACGCATTATCTGCAAAAGGAAACGGGCTGATAAAAACAACGTGTGCTTAAATTACGGCCCGGGTTTGACTCTTTACGTCAATAAAGGTTTTCAGATTCAGCTCGACCAACAGGGCGCGTATTTTCAACGGCCTCTGGGCATGCATCATCACAAAGAGCAGCATCCTCTGCACCGGCAGACTGAAGTTATACCAATCGCATGAATAAAAAGCAAAGGACAATTCGTCATGCTAGAAGGACGGAAGGGAAAGGAAAATATGGAATTAAAAGAGCGTATCAAAAGTCAATTGGGGGAAAAAAAAATTGTTGTGAGTGCATCCGTTTGAATGGGGGGACGGTAAAAGGAAGTTAGAAGTTCATTTAGCGCTGGAGCTGCTTTTCCTTTTCATTTCCTTGGGTGAAATTTTGTCATTTTACTAGGCTTTGGACTAGGAATTTGTTATAGTAAAGTGAGTTCCTTACACATTTTTACACCAGCGGTCATCTTCGCCAGCTAGCCACACAACTACTTATTCCACTGTAGCTTCTTACTAAGCCACCGTGATTGGGTTTGGTAGGAGATTGATTGAAATAACATATTCTTAAACGATTTTGAACCAAACCGGTTCGAGCCCTGAAACTCCAACATATTTGTCACAGTAAACCGCACCTTACAACGATCCAAGTGTGAGCAAAAACGGAACAAGAACCCAAGCCTCAGGTCCAGCTTAATAAAAATGACACATTTAGAGACTTGAGCAATCTTCTATTGTTCTAGATAAAGCTAATTAGAGCTAAGCCGCAGGTTCGACTTATTACTTGGCTTATGAAGCCAATTGAACCAATTGAAATTGGTTCGGTTCAGGGGTTCACTCTCCGCCTTTTTGTTTACATAATACTTATTGAAGGTCCTTTTAGCAAAAAACCCCAATCCGCGTGAAATTTCCTTTAAATTTTTGAACTTTTAAAAGTCATTCAGTTAAAAAACTAACAAAATCTGCTGAAAACTAGTTTTAGTGGGGAAAACTTTTTGGTTTTCCATGGTAACGCCTTCAAACTTTGTATTTCTTTGTTTGCTAGGCTTTTCCAAGATTCCACCAAGTTTGGTCGAAATCGGACAACTATATAGCATAGCTGTCATACAAAAGTAGAGTCTGAAAAGTAGTCTTTGAGAGAAAAACTTTTTTGTTTTCAATGGAAATATCCTCAAAATTGACATTTATTTGTTTGAGATGCTTTCACAAAATTCTACAAAGTTTTGTCTAAATCGGCCGACTATAGCTTATAGCTGTCATAGAAACGATCGGTCGAAAAACTAGTTTTAGTCAGAAAAACTTTTTTATTTTCAATGGAAACGCCTCCAAACTTTGTATTTCTTAGTTTTCATGCTTTCCCATGATTTTATCCAGTTTAGTCGAAATCGGACAACTATATAGCATAGCTGTCATACAAAAGTAGAGTCTGAAAAGTAGTCTTAGTGACAAAAACTTTTTTGCTTTTTTTGGAAATGTCTTTAAAGTTTATTTAAGACGCTTTTACACAATTCTACAAAGTTTTGTCAAAATCGGAAGACTATAGTATATAGCTGCCATAGGAACGATCGGTCAAAAAACAAGTTTTAGTGAGAAAAGCTTTTTTGTCTTCATTGAAAACGCCTCCAAAATTTGTATTTCTTAGTAAACTATGCTTTCCCATGATTTTACCTAGTTTGGTCGAAATCAGACAACTATATAGCATAGCTGTCACACAAAAGAAGTGTCTGAAAAGTAGTCTTAGTGAGAAAAACTTCTTTATTTTCCATGGAAATGCCTTTAAAATTGGCATTTGTTTGTTTGAGACGCTTTCACACAATTCTACAAAGTTTTGTCAAAATCGGTTGACTATAGCATATAGCTGCAGTTCGAATGATGGATCGAAAAAGAAGTTCTACTGAGAAAAACTTTTTTGTTTTAAATGGAATCGACTTCAAACTGCTTACATGTTTGTTTGTTGGGATTTTGCATGATTCTACTAAGTTTGGTAGAAATCGGACATGTATATAGTATAGCTTCCATAGAAAAGTATGTCTTAGTGAGAAAAACGTGCTGCAAGGCTATAGAAACTTTGGCTTTTGCAGAAAATCAATTCAAATTAAGTGAGAAGGAAGCTGGTAAATGAATTTACACACAACAAGAAAGAAAGTCGGTCAAGCCCGACTATAACATACTCTGTACCAAGAAAATTTGTCTTTTGAGCATAACTCGAAAACCGTTCATCCGATCTTCTTCATTTCTTTGGCTGATCGATAAGTTATCCTAATAACTAAATATGTCCAGAAGGAACAAGCCATCTATCTTCAAAACTGTGGGAGATATGACGTTTTTTCCATATTGCAGGGGCGGGAGGGGGCGTGGCCAAAAATTGAAAATAAACTTGATCTGCCTGCAGACATAAGAAGCATATGTCCCATACATGTCAAACCTCTATCTCTTACCATCTCTGAGATCTGTGCGTACGGACAGACAGACAGACGGACGGACGGACAGACGGACAGACGGACATGGCTATATCGACTCGGCTGTTGATGCTGATCAAGAATATATATACTTTATGGGGTCGGAGATGCTTCCTTCTGGATGTTACATACTTTTGCACAAACTTATAATACTCTATGTACCTTCGGTACAGAGTATAAAAATCAAAAGTTCAGGCTACTGCGGAGTCGGTTCACTCAACTACAAAGCTCCAAAGATGCAATAAAGATCAATTTGGGAGTCATATATCTTAAATATCCTTTTAATCATCCAACGGAGCTGTAAAATCAACCCAAGTATGATTCTTTTCCATATCCTTTGCATGATTTTCAGCTCCGTTGGATATTTGAATGGATATTTAAGACATATCCTTTACAAATGGATACGGGAAATCATCCAATGGATATTTTTACATATTCTCTTTTTCTCGAGATAATTTTATTCTCATCCGCCTCCAATGGTCGGCCAGTGCTTGAAGGGAGCGGAACATGGCTTTCTTATTATGAGCTTGGCATTCTTAGTTTGCTATCAAATAGCGAAAGCATATAGCACTTTCAACGATTTTCTATGTAAGTCATCCAAAAAGTCCATCAGAGAAGTACAAAAAGATATAGAAGGCTGAAAGAGAAGTGGGCTATGCGAGTTTTCAGAGTAAATTTACATATTTTGGGACCTTAGACCGTTAAATATATGAAATGTTTCAATACTTTTCGATCCAGTTTTTGTGCCGCAAGCTAGCGCCTGGGTCTCACAGTAAGACGGGCGGGTGGTGGGCTGCTATTCGGCGTTTCAAGCATTGGTTTGGTATAAAATATAACTAAAATTTGTACTCACACACTCAACAATTAAGCTGGCATGCCAATGATAGATCCATAATATAGAAGACATCACAAATAGGTAAATGAAAATGAAAAAGTAATCCATTTTGCTGGGAGCCTTAAAAGAAAAACTTATTATAACATCCCATTGAACGCCCTTCAACTTCCCAGACTTACCCCCACCATCAGAGCAAAGAATAGAAAGCACATCAAAACGGAAAAGATGATAAAATCGGCCATTACGGGCACACACAACAGATACTCAATCTCCTTGACAAACTGCCGTATTCTCAGCTGCTCCTCTACAAAACTCTGGCAGAGCTTAAGGCGCCAGTGCATCAGTTCGTCCGTGCCCAGTTGTTGCTCCACCAAATGAGGACTCAATCGCGAAATCTGTGAACAAAGTAAAGCTGCTCCAAGGAAACCAGACATCTCTCCCACTACTCACATCCATTTCCTGCACTCGCTTGCTAAGAATCTGCAACTTGAGGTGCACATACTTCAGCAGACAAGTGATGAAGGTATGCCACAATGGTATGGTCGTGATACCCAAACTCAGTGCATACCAGGTGCCCAGATAGCCGACCACAAAATTATCGCACACCTCACCAAAGGGATACAATTGGAACAGCAAAATGGGCTGAGCCTCGCCCCTTTTAACGGCTGGCATATTGAAAACCGATTGCGGTAAAAACACGGTACGATAGATGCAATCGATCCAGGCTATTAGACCAGCCACCACCGAAGGCACCCACAGCAACAAGGTGATCCTACGCGTATAGTGCTCCGTTTCGGTGAGTAAACCCATTTCCTGTTCATCAGCTTCCATTAACAAATTCTCCAGATCGGCATGAGCTGTACGCAGCAGGGATACAACACGTTCCCGCTGTACATAGGCATTTAGAGTGGCAATGGACACTGCAAAATACTGTACAGCGGTGGCACAACTGGTGGCACCTTCATTCAGATTCTCATAGCCCTGAAACACACGGGTGAGGATCAGGGCACAGCTCAGCCAAATGGAGGCCGTGAAGAAAGTGCAACGTATTAGCGATAGCCAAGGATGCGGATCCTTAGTAGATGACAGATAGCCATACCAGCGAAAGCAACGTAAATGGGTGCGAAAGATGGAATTCTCGAAGGTATCCGGCGATAGCAGTAACTCCTGCACCTTGTACATTTTGAATGTGACAACGAAAGGTGTGTTTGGGTTTTTATAGGTGTTTTGACTGCATAAGATTGGCCAATTATTGAGTAAAGTGCTGAAAATTATATGCTAATTGTTAGTTAATTGCTGTTGACAGGTGCTGGGAGTTCTGCATAGTCAATTTTAGGTAAGTGGAATCTTTAGAAAGGGGCAGTTGGGCTAACAATTTTGCAGTTAATAATTTTCAGCACAATTTTAGTCCCATTTCATTTAAATCGAATGACAAACTGGCCAGCCAAATGATCATAATCATCAGGCGCCAAAGTTTAAACTTCATCGATAAACTCAACCGATAGTTTGTAGTCGAGTGAGTTACGTAATGAGAAGAGAGAGAGTTGCCGTACAATAAACTGGCCAGCCAAATGATCTTGCTAGAGGCGCCATCTATGGCTCAGCTTAGGAAATCACTCAACTAGCATTTCTCACAGCGAATATGTATTATTTAAATAAGACTCATCAAAAATCTTTATTTAGTTACATTTTATGAACTGCCAGATTCTAGTCGGTGTTTATTAAGGATTGCAACTTCAACGCATCAATCGATAGTTCATCGGCGACGTCTATCGAATTTGCCTACACCGTGAGCAAATCGTACGTGAGTAAGTTACGTAATGAGCAGAGAGAGAGAGAGAGAAGAAAAGTCGTGGGCAGAACTTCGCTTGTCTTCTTATGGCGCAATTGTTTATAAATGATTCTGTGTTTTGTTAAAGTCGCGATTTAAACATTGAACAGCTGGCCAAATAACTAACGAACCCCATAGATTTGGTGTTAAACTTGGAATAGCCGTGCGGCCACACTAAATTTGTCCAGCCGCCGTTTGTGTGTATGTGTCGCGACTCGCGAGTGCGTGGGAGACGCCGCGGTAAAAAGTTAAATTATAGTGCTTTTTTGTTGTTTTTTTTATTGTGCAATTGTTTTGAAGTGATCTTGTGAGTTTTATTAAGTGTTATGCTTGCCTTGGGCAATATTTAGAAGCTGGCAAGGTGTTACATAAGCCGGTAAGTTGCGTGCGCTCACACACACACACACACAAACAAATTTACATGTATTTTTTTTGCAGGATATGTGAGACTGCGGCGGACTTACCAGGTCAGTGCAGCCATTATACATATATGTTCCTATTGAGATCGGTTGTTAAGCTCGCCTAATGTGCCTATGAGTTTGGCGGTGGCCTGTGCCCAGCCAGGCGAGTGGTCCTGGTACTTAGACAAACGTCGTGTTGCCAGATCGTGACAGAATCTGCTATGTATGCTGCCTCACAAGATCTGCTACTTATTTCTACAAGTGCTTATGTCCACCTTGATGAGGTGCTGCTATGGGCTGTGCCCTGGTCAGTAGTCCTAGTAGTCAGATAGACGTTGTGCTGAATCCTAACAAGATCTGCTACTTATTGCTACATGTGCCTATGTCCACCATGATGAGGTGCTGCGGTGGGCTGTGCCGAGCAGGGCGAGTTGTTCTGGCACTAAGATAGACGGTGTGTTAACCTGGCTAACCTGGATATTATTGCAAAGAACCTTTTCTTAGCTTTAAAATAAACTAAGTGAAATATTTCTAAGATTTTTTTAACCAAAGATATACCTATTTTGATTACAAGTGTTCGAAATGAGCGTTTTTTGTACCGCCCATAGATATGATAGGGATGTATTTCAACATTATCAGAAGAATTCCTCACAAATTATGGTAAATTGTTTTCAATATGTTATATCTACGCTTAAAAAAATTGCAGAATTCTTAAGGATAGTTTGTTATACCCTGTACCGTAGGTACATAGAGTATTATAAGTTTGTGCAAAAGTATGTAACATCCAGAAGGAAGCATCTCCGACCCCATAAAGTATATATATTCTTGATCAGCATCAACAGCCGAGTCGATATAGCCATGTCCGTCTGTCCGTCTGTCTGTCTGTCCGTTTGAACGCACAGATCTCAGAGATGGTAAGAGATAGAGGTTTGACGTGTATGGGACATATGCTTCTTATATCTGCAGGCAGCTCAAGTTTATTTTCAATTTTGGCCACGCCCCCTCCCGCCCCCGCAATTTAGAAAAAACGTCATATCTCCCACAGTTTTGAAGATAGATGGCTTGTTCCTTCTGGACATATTTAGTTATTAGAATAACTTATCGATCCGCCAAAGGAATGAAGAAGATCGGATGAATGGTTTTCGAGTTATGATCAAAAGACCGTTTTTTTGGTACAGAGTATGTTATGGTCGGGCTTGACCGACTTTCTTTCTTGTTTTCAAGTCAAGAAGTTGTACTTTTCGATTATAAGAACGAGAGTTACAACCAAAGTACAGTTTCTCCTTAAAACGTGTCTAAAAAGGGTCCAAATTGGAATTTTTTACAACTTTAAGCTCAAATTACTTTAAATCTAGATGTGATGGACCTTTTTACTACCAAGTAAAACTACCATTGTACTGAATAATCACAATATACTTAAAAAAGCACTTAAAAAGTTAGATTAAGCAGGTATTCGAGATGATCAATTGCTTTAAAAATTAAGAAAAGTACAGAAATAATGTAATAATAACATACATAATCACAATCATAGTTCCCATTCCAATTTCTGAAGAAGGATGATGACAGCAATTTAAAGAGGAATCAGTTAGAGAAAGAAGCATCTCGTTTTCAGAGCGAATGGCTTAAAGTTCTTGTTTTACCGAGGAGATATGTGGAACAACTTACCCTTACTTTGCTCTATTCCTTCTCCTATAAATTTTAAAACAGCTTTCGGTCAATACAAATGCCCTGACCGTTACCAATTTTTGTTTCGTCTGCTAAACTTTGGTTTAATGTTTCGAAAATTCGAACTTTCCCAAACTGAATCCAATTTGTGGCCATCTGTTGCCGGTAGGTACACTTTCAAAATTGCCCATATTTTTTTTTTTTGCTTTTTAGCAATATTGGCCAATTTTTTATGGTTTTCGTTCTGCACGTTTCTTGATTATTTATGACATTACAGAATGCACAAGTAATGGATGCGAATGTTGTTCATTAAACACAATGAATGTCATACCAACTGTCTATGCCAACCCCTCTTAGTAATGCAAGCGCGCATATTGATATGGTAAGCCACCCTCTTGCGTTTTGCAGTTTTGCAAAATTAAAATTTGCCGCACACATGTAATGAATTTTTTATACAATACAATTCCTGCCATAACGCATAACGCTACTTGGCCGTATATGTTGATTACAGAAGTAAATTAATGTATGTAATGTGAGGCAACACGCGCTTCGTCATCATCTGAAGAATACGTTTGTGAACAAAAGATTCTAAGAGGGTTGGTTCGTTTGAAGATGAACCATTTTTTCCAAGAAATGCGTTGCAGCGTGTAAATTTTGCATAACATTGAGAGAGGGAGGGGCTTTTACACCCCTTACAAATGATTCTTGTAGATGATTATTACTTTGGGACTGTTCTAGGGTAGATGCACCAAAGTCCGCTGCACCTTAACTAATTTTTGAACTAGTTTTCCGAAAATACGTTGAAATGGTGTACTATTTATAAAAAAACGCTGGTGGAAAGTGATTTGAAAGAGTCATATAGGTTTAGTTACTGGCTTAAATGCCTATGTTACTAATTCGACAGTTAAGACGATCTTATAAACGACTTTTGAAGCATTGCTAATATGTTTTTCAGCATTTCTTTGCACCAAACCAAATTATGCGTAAGATATTCATGCAAAATCTTATATATGTTGTTTAAACTAATCTTTAGGGATATCTCAATCTCATCGTACGTCCCATGACAATCGTTCTTTATCAGTGGACGACCTTCACAGAATTCATCGCTGAGTGAACTACGATCATGATGGAATTCATGATAGCAGCGTTATACATTGATTTTAGAGGGTGCCTTATCAACTTGTTGAGTTAATCCAAGTCGAAAGTTGTATGAGAACGAGAAAGCTAAGCTAACTTCGTCTGTGCCGAAGTTTTTATACCCTTGCAAGTGCTCGCTTAAATATTTTCAAAAAATACTTTTTTTCCCATTTTCCGACCGATCGTTCGTATGGGAGCTATATGATATAGTTATCCGAATTGGACAAAAACTTGTAGAATTATGTAAAAGCACGAGAAACAAACAAATACAAAATTACAGGATGCTACCATTAAAAACAAAAAAGTTTTTCTAACTAAGACTGTTTTTTAGACCTATCTTTTGTATGGCAGCTATACCATATAGTTGTCCGATTTTAATAAAAATTGGTAGGATTATAAAAAAACATATAAAACCTACGATTACAAAGTTTGGAGACATTTCCATGGAAAAGAAAAAAGTTTTTCATACTAAAACTAGTTTTACGACCGATTGTTCCTATGAGATATGAGATATAGTCATCCGATCCGGTCCGTTCCGACATATTAGTAGTGTGCAGCAAAAAGAAGACTCTGTGCAAAATTTCAGCTCGATAGCTTTAAAACTGAGAGACTAGTTCGCGTAGAAACAGACAGACAGACAGACAGACGGACGGACAAAGCTCAATCGACTCAGCTCGTCACCCTGATCAAGAATATATATAGTTTATGGGGTCGGAAATGAATATTTCTGAACTTCTGGGCAAAATTATAATACCCTTTGCAAGGGTTTAATAGCATAATTCAAAAAAAAGTATATTTAAGGGTTGTTTTGATTGTAGCTGAGCTTTCTCCGACCCTTTTTGGATATGTTTTGTAAAATGTTATTTCCTAGCTTTAAGACAAACTATCCCCAACAGTTTTGCGATTTTTATAAGCGAATTTATTCGCTATATACATAGGTCCTTTAGTGTGCATTCAGAGTAGGTTCAACCCCCCTTTTAAATAAAAAGATCTTGCTGCCGCTCTCAAAACAAACAGTTTTCGCTTTGTTTCGTTTTTACATTTACGTTTTAATTTAATTTTCGGAGGCTATCGAGCACTTCAAACCGCTAGCAAAAGCCCAAGTACACACACACACACACACCCACACATATGCCCCAACACCCTTACAGCCAAACACCCCACCCATCCACAGCGACCTCGACTTGCAAAAGCACAGTCGAGGAGTCGATGGCGCTCGCCACCCGCTTTCATGCGCTTCGTTTAGCAAAGTGGATGTTAAGTGTAATGCGATTTTTATGTAAATTTTTGCCGAAAAAAAGCTCAACCCACACAGACAGTTTGATGATTTCGTTGCCACGGTCACGGCCAGACAAACGAGTGGCTGGCTGCCTGCATTGCCCAGCATATGAAGAACCCACTCCAATTTCAACAACCAGACGGATAGCCCTTCGCTGCTCTCTACTAGCAATAAAAGGCACAGCCAAGTGGTTGGGCAGAGGGCAGCAGCAGCAGTGCGCAACTAGTATCTACTACTAATCCCAATCATTGATTAATTTTATAAAATGTCATTAGTTAAAAGACCATCAGTTCAACCGACAACTCTAGGCAGGAGCAACCCCGCCAGAGTCGTGGTAATAAAATTATAATCATTCAAGAGTCATAATTTTGTCACATCAAGTGGCCTTTTTAGTATTTGGGTAGAACGTCAGTCTACCACTACTAATGACAATCGTTCTGTGGCAAACAACAGGCACTCCAAGCCAGCAGCGCCAGAACTGCTTGGGAATTGTAAGAACAAAAAATAAACCAAAAGTGAAAAAACAACAAGGTGATAGTGGCAGAGGCGAGCAAGGCCAACTGTTGTACACAAATCAACCATAGAGGGCGCCTCAAAACAAACAAAAACAATGAAGCAGCAGCAGAACAAAATTAAGAGTTTAATTTGAAAGCTGCTTAATTAAAATATATACTTTCCCATACCGGGAATCGAACCCGGGCCTTCTGGGTGAAAGCCAGATATCCTAGCCACTAGACCATATGGGATATTGGCTCGGAATACAAACCTAATACCCAAAAAAAATTGCCGAAATGCCAAACTAAAATAAATATTAATATTTTTATCCTAGCAGAAATGTTTAATTATATAAATAAAAAAAAGAAGTCACACTAACTAATTATTATCTCATATAGCAGAGCAAGGTTTCGATCCTCGGACCTCTGGGTTATGGGCCCAGCACGCTTCCACTGCGCCACTCTGCTTGTTGTAAGCAGTGTGGCATAGAAGTCTATTTGTATGAAGGCTTTAATAAATTCACCCCACTGTCCATCAAGAACGAAAGCAGACCAATTAATTATTGCCAAAAATGTTCAAGTCGAGCTAAAATGTATGTCAACATACAAATTTAAAAAAAAAATTAAGTAAAGCAAACAAAAAAATTACTTCCCATACCGGGAATCGAACCCGGGCCTTCTGGGTGAAAGCCAGATATCCTAGCCACTAGACCATATGGGATATGGTAGGGGCCTGGCCAAAACCACATTTTGTTAGCAAGACCGTAAATATATGCAAGACTGTTTATATTTGGCTTGTTAGTATTTAAAATTTACATTTGTGAAAGAAACTAAGATTGAAATTTTCAATTATAGTTACAAAAATAATTTAAAATAATAAAACAAAAGAGAAAAAAAGTTTCCCATACCGGGAATCGAACCCGGGCCTTCCGGGTGAGAGCCGGATATCCTAACCACTAGACAATATGGGACTTGGAATTCGGCGCGCCAAAATCCTATTTTCTACTCTCTGACATTTGTTCTTCTCTAACTCAGAGTTGAAGTTGAACTAACGAGTTCTGGCACAGTGGTCAAGTGTCACGATACAAAAATAAATAACCCGTCACATACAAAAAATGTAACAAATTAATTTAGTAAGGGCCGATTTCACATCTTTTAGCTATATGCTATGTGTCAGATAAACTAAAATTTTACTGCGTTATGTAAGAAATCTTCCCAAAGTAATTGATTATCAAAGCAGACTATTATTTTCTGATTAGTAATTAAAATATGGTTATATCAGGGAAGCATTGCAAATTAAACTTGGATTAATATCAGTAGTGACAAGAAACAATTAAAGTCTTGAATACCCTTACGAATTAAGCTTTCTTCGTTTTGAACAGACGTAACTAGGGTATTTTAAAAACTACCAAATTGATGAAGCTAGACTCAACAAACTAACTTATCTTCTAATTTCAAGTGATTATGGAAAATAAAAAATACCACATAACTCTATTTTCAATATTTACAAATTAAAAGGCTTATATAATGTGAAGTCCAGTAGATAAAATCTAACATTCTTCAATATCTATCTAATTTTTTTAGTTAAACGTCTAACTAAACTAAAAAAAAGTTGTACTAACCTAAACTTATATTTCTGTTTCAGGTGCTGTAGTGGTTCTTCTTTATATCGGTATGCTTGCATTGATTTTCGTTTCGGTAAACCGGAGCTATTAAATTCATCTAATCTTAGTTAGTTTATAGAATTCTGGAAACTAGGTTGAATTTCTGACCACTTTTTATATATTTAAGCTTAATTTGATATATGCCATTAAGCTGACTTGTGAAAATACTGAACTATTTGTATGGTCTTTCCAATCAAATACATATATGAATCAATTTCGTCTCCACTATCAACTAAGCGAGTGCAGATTTAATTATAGTATTCCAAACAGTTTGTAAAAAATATTGAAATGCAACGCTTGCAATGTTAATTTGTTTTGAAGGCTCATTTGAAATATAAGCAAGTAATGCGACTTTGCTGAAATTTATAATTTGTCACTCGTTGCTCATCTCCCATATTGTCTAGTGGTTAGGATATCCGGCTCTCACCCGGAAGGCCCGGGTTCAATTCCCGGTATGGGAAGCGAGTTGAAATTACTTTTTTTCCACCCACTTTTTGTATTGTATTTAAGGCTGGACTGCCAGTAACGACTGCGCATTAACTTGTCTTTGTATTTTGTTAAAAACTATTCACATGTTATGTTAATGTTTATTTTTATTAACATTATGTACTAAACTCTGACTGAGTACTTAGAAAAAGCAGATGCTGTAAGTGTTAATGCAAAGTCTTCAGTTTCTTGTATTTTGCTTACCAATTCCAAAGTGATCAACACGTTGTTTTTATTATAGTTGCTCGTCACACGCATGTCACAGCGTGAGCTTCAAATAGTTCTCTTGTAAGCCACACAAACATATCCCATATGGTCTAGTGGCTAGGATATCTGGCTTTCACCCAGAAGGCCCGGGTTCGATTCCCGGTATGGGAAGTAATTTTTTTTGCTTTTTTTTTCATTAAGTAAATTTGTTTATTATTATTAATTAAAAAAAAATATACACCAATTGAAAAGCCATGGCTGATTTAGTAAATTTAAATTAAAGGGCCGATTCAGAACTTCTACATCAGATAAAATGAGATTTTACTCAGCTATTTGTAAGTGAAGCAGGTTAGAAATCGGCCCTAACACCATTTCAACGATCTTTAATGGTATAGGCAGTGTAATTTTGCAGAAACTATTCAGAGGCTTGCTAGAATTTTACATTTTTCTGATTAATTTGGCTGTTTTTATTTGTGATTTTATGTTTCATACATAGACTTTAAAATAGAGTTCTGAAATAATTAAAAAAAAATAAAAAAGTTAATCACTTGGGCTCGTCCGGGATTTGAACCCGGGACCTCCCGCACCCTAAGCGGAAATCATACCCCTAGACCAACGAGCCATGTGAACAAAGTTGGTCACAATCGCTACTTGTTTTAAGCAGACGCAGTGAACAGGTTTTTCTTGCAAAATCGGAGCTTGGAAATTCAATTGGATGACCTTGTAATAAAATTGACAAAAAGACCTGCTGCTTGTAACTTCTTTTCAATTGTAAGTAAATATGCCGCTTTGTTACATATAAAGGCTTATCAAATATAATTAGCTTGGTTATTTGAAAAGCCGACCGCCAAACAGGACTTTCCTTTTCAAAGGTAAAATAGAAAACACATTGAAAATCTATTAATATAATGACTTCTTGTTGAGTTCAAAAAAAAAAGACAAAAAAAAGTTACTTCCCATACCGGGAATCGAACCCGGGCCTTCTGGGTGAAAGCCAGATATCCTAGCCACTAGACCATATGGGATACAATGTCGTTAAGTTCAAAAGACATTTTTGTGCGAAAGGCTGAATCAGCAGTACTAAAATAAACTACTACATGGTTGATGATGAGTTGTTCAAACAAACATAAATTGCTGAGATGAAAATTCGTAAAAAATTGTTAAATATATTTTCATACTCAAGAAGCTGACATAGAAACAATGAATGAACAAGGACGCTGACAATTATTATGAAATGTGTGGAAATTTTAAACCATTAAAATATTTGGTTTTTGACTCATAAAACAGACAATAAATATTAGGCCTTAAAAAGCAGCCCAAAGGGAAAGAGCCAAAGCCGAGCTTCTCTCAATCTCTTGCCTTGTGTGCTTTGATATAAATTAGGTTAAATATTTAAGCAAATTATTTACAAATGGAAACAAAACTTTAGATTTTAGCCTTACAAAATTTGGCCATGGTTATTTTAGCCAAATTTTAATGGAAATTTATGCAAAAATATTAGTGAAGAGTTATACAAAAAAAAATGAAATCACCAAGTAATGATTTCCCATACCGGGAATTGAACCCGGGCCTTCCGGGTGAGAGCCGGATATCCTAACCACTAGACAATATGGGAGATGTGTGTGGTTTGACAAAATTTAAACATGTGCCAAGTCCACTTCAACTCGCTTATTCGACATCGACAAATAGAGCGAGACTTTGTGAGATACTTCCAGTGAGAGTATATCACAGCTGATTGGCGCCGCCTTCGACACCTCCCATATTGTCTAGTGGTTAGGATATCCGGCTCTCACCCGGAAGGCCCGGGTTCAATTCCCGGTATGGGAAACACTGAGATTGTTTCTTTTTTTTTCTACTTTCTTTGTTAGATGTGTGATTTTAAAATAAATCTCTATATATTTTGAGGTTGCTTTTGTTAGTTTTATTCCCTGGTGTATGTAAACATTTATATGAATTTTGAAACATTTCCAATGTCTTGTCAACAAAAATGGTTTTTGGCCGTATATAACATAATATCCCATATGGTCTAGTGGCTAGGATATCTGGCTTTCACCCAGAAGGCCCGGGTTCGATTCCCGGTATGGGAAGTAATTTTTTTACCACTGAGCCCATATATTTTTTGTAGATTTTTATGTGAAAAAGTAGTCACAGGCAAATAAT
Organism: Lordiphosa fenestrarum; assembly: GCA_035044985.1. Classification (NCBI taxonomy): domain Eukaryota; kingdom Metazoa; phylum Arthropoda; class Insecta; order Diptera; family Drosophilidae; genus Lordiphosa; species Lordiphosa fenestrarum. The sequence continues at coordinate 145,725 of JAWNNO010005300.1, read as the reverse complement.
TTGGACAAATATTGACACAATTTGGTCTAAATAGTGAATTTTTTGGACAAATTAAAGAAAATCATTTGCGAATGGAATCAAAGTATAGGTTGAAAGTCCTACAAAATCTATATCATGACTACTTCGACGGGTTTTTCACGGTTAAGCGAAGTTTATGCAGTTTTTTAAAAAGCTAATGCTTGTAGGAAAGAGTTGTAGTGGTGTCGCTTGCCCTTCTACACCTCTTTTCTACAAACAAAAGCTTTTCCCAAAACTTTATAAAGTTTGCTTCACCGTGTAAATCCAGTCTTAGTCAGCTACATATTCTTTGTGAAAATTATTACCTCTGGGCTTCTAAAGAGGGGCATGGCTGACTTCCTTAATCATTTCATGCAAATAGACTACTTTGCCGCAAGGAATTCAACAAGCAGAGTGGCGCAGTGGAAGCGTGCTGGGCCCATAACCCAGAGGTCCGAGGATCGAAACCTTGCTCTGCTATTTGTGAAGCTATAAGAGTTTTTTTTTTTAATTTTTAACACAAACCAAATACGCATTCGCTTTTAAATGTCGCAAGTTGTGACCACCACCAACCAACCTCAAGCCAGACAGAGCGCTCGACCGACACACGTGGATTATGTATTTACTTTTTGCTCTAGTCCGTTCACTCTTATCGCCGCGTTGCATGCCAACGACGACACTCGCGGACTTTCAGTTCAGCCTTCTCCAAACGGTGTCTGGCTTCACGTTTTTTTGTTGGCCAATGGCACAAATATGGCTTTAATAACCACGGAACCGAGTGCTTTTTCATGTTGGCTTTTTTCTGTTGATTCTGTTTGCATACCAAACAACTACTTTTGCATGCAAGGGAGAATTTGGGTCTTAAAGTCCGAAATATTACAAAGCCTGTGGATTGGTGCAGAGTTTATATTGTTGAGCTGAGGGGAAAATCCTTCGAAAAGTTATCAGTACATGATTAATGAATCTGGACTTGATTATAAAAAGCAGGCAAGCAAGCAGACCTGCTCTCGATCAGAGAACCAATTTCTAACTAAGGATTAGAGCTAAGGATTAACGCATAGCAGGCAGCATCGCCGACCACATATATATTCTTGATCAGCACAACAAACGGAGTTGTCCGTCGGTTTCCATGCTATCTTCTACGTCAGTTTAAAAGCTATCTTCACCAAACTTTGCACGAAGTCTCTTAGTACAAATACGCTGCACATTTGTTGGAGCCGGCCGTATCGGATGACTATAGCATATAGCTGTCATAGGAACGATTGGTCGTTTTAGTTTTCAATGGAAACGCCTCCAAACTTTGTCTTTCTTAGTTAACTAGGCTTTCCTATGATTCCACTAAGTTTAGTAGAAATCTTACATCTATATAGTATAGCTGTCATAGAAAAGTAGAGTCTGAAAAGTAGTCTTAGTGAGAAAAACTTTTTTGTTTTCCATGGAAACGTCCTTAAAATTTGCATATATTTATCTAATATGCTTTCACATAATTCTACACAGTTTTGTCCAAATCGGATGACTCTAGCATATAGCTGTCATAGGAACGATTGGTCGAAAAACCAGTTTTAGTAAGAACAACTTTTTAGTTTTCAATGGAAACGCCTCCAAACTTTGTCTTTCTTAGTTAACTAGGCTTTCCTATGATTCCACTAAGTTTAGTAGAAATCTAACATCTATATAGTATAGCTGTCATAGAAAAGTAGAGTCTGCAAAGTAGTCTTAGTGAGAAAAACTTTTTTGTTTTCCATGGAAACGTCCTTAAAATTTGCATTTGTTTATCTAATATGCTTTCACTCAATTCTACACAGTTTTGTCGAATTCGGATGACTCTAGCATATAGCTGTCATAGGAACGATTGGTCGAAAAACCAGATTTAGTGAGAAAAACTTTTTTGTTTTCATTGGAAACGACTCCAAACTTTGTCTTTCTTAGTTAACTAGGCTTTTCTATGATTCCACTAAGTTTGGTCGAAATCGGACATCTATTTAGTATAGTTGTCATAGAAAAGTAGAGTCTGAAAAGTAGTCTTAGTGAGAAAAACTTTTTTGTTTTTTATGCAAATGTCCTTAAATTTGGAATTTATTTATTTGATAGGCTTTCACACAATTCCACAAAGTTTTGTCCAAATCGGTTGACTATAGCATATAGCTGCAGTACGAATGAACGGTAGAAAATCAAGTTTTATTCAGAAAAACTTTTTTGTTTTAAATGGAATCGACTACAAATTTCTTACATGCTCGTTTGTTAGGCTTTTTCATGATTCCACTAAGTTTGGTGGAAATCGAACATCTATATAGTATAGCTTCCATAGAAAAGTAAGGTTTAGTTAGGTAAACTATATTTCTTCATTATTCTTTATCTATTTCTGATTAATGTTTATACTTGACAACATCTTAACTGTATATTTATTAGTATTTGCCCTGCCATAAGCAAAGTGTGGGCATGCCTTGAAAGGGGAATCCCTGGGTGCATAAATTCCATTCGTACAATTAGACCACATCAACTGTATCCACTAAAGTGCAGTTTTAAAAGTTTACACCAAATGTAAATGTTAACCAAGATATGTTTCAATCAGCTAAGAGCCACACACACAGACACACACCCAGGTTGTGTCTTCTACCAAATCGGAACCCAAAATAACCGCAAATGTTCCCTAAAAAAAACACCGACAACGTGGGATTTTGACACTCGCCAGCTGCAGACTGCGCCAAACTCAATTCAGCCGGAACCCTTTGCTTGGCTCAACGATTTGGCAATCAATATAAACACACACACACACACACACACACACACTCACATATACATGTCCAGTTCCCAGCTCCATCTTTTTTCCCGTTTGGCATCCATCGACGGAAATTCGATTTATTTTCATCAATATTCAATGTCATTGCAACATCTTGGTGGGCAAATGCAAAAGCGTACATCAAGCATGTCACCCAGCAACAACAACAACCGCAACGAGCCTTTTCCTCTGACTCCATGGAAATGGACTTTGTGGCTTGGAACTTTTTTGGGGTTTGGCTATTAAAATTTGATGTGCATGTCCCCCGTTTTGGGGGGAATGCCGCAAAAACCTGGCGCAATTGATGCGCCTTTGCATACTTCAACAAATTTATTTGCAATTTAGTGTTTGCGGTTTTGTTTCGCAATTTCGGCGCCATTTTGTAGCGCACTTTTAAGTGGCGCGAAAATTAATTAAAATTTTTGGAAATTTTATTGACAAATATGTCAATTTTATTGATGGATTGAGTTACGGGGGGGTGGAGCACTCCATTTTGTTTGATTTTCCAATTTCGATTTGCCAAAAATTCACGCTACAGGAAAAGCCAATGTTTTTGTTCCTTTTCTCGCTGACATTGGAAAGGTGTAAATTTGATGGGCAAAATATTTCGAAAGGATGAACTCGAGGTTTTGTGTGTGTGTGTGTGTGGGTTGTCAAGGGAACTTTGATGGGGCAACAGATTTTGTTTAGGTTTTGAATTTATTTCACTTTGTCTATCAAGTTTTTAATGGTGTTCATATTTCGCAAAGATTTGGCCTATTATAACTGACATCTGACAAAGGTAGACTAAAGCAGAAAAAATTTAGGAAAAACTATAACAACAAGTCTTCTGTGATCTAGTTAACTTTCTGCTGAACACGACCATTTTTTGTATATATTAGTTGGGGAAATCTATGAGAACTACAAATCGCGTTCAACCCAAAAACGATCCGATTTTTAAAACTTTGCTTCATTTTTCCCAGATGTTTGTGAGTTATTGTTTGTAAATCATGATCTTCGATAACAATGGCCGCGTTCAGCAGTTCATTTACAGTTATACATAGTAGAGTAAAGTAAATTGATTAAGGAATAAGTAAAAATAAATAAGAATGGGGCAGTGATTTTAGATTTTTGTTTCAAGAATAAATTTTTCTCTAAAGTTTTGTACAAAAATCGAAATAAAACTTACCTCATAGTGCATATTTTTTTGGAACCGGACGTATCGAATGATTTTAAAACAAAGCTGCTTTAGAAACGAGCGGTGGAAGAGCTACTTCTGGTAAGAAGTTTTTTTTTTGATAGAAACATCTTCCAACTTAGTAAATATTCGTTTTTAATGATTTTTTTGTGCCTCCCCTAGGTTTGATCGAAATCCAAGAACTATATAGTATAGCTAAGATGAAAAAGTTAGGTCAGTATGATAGTTTTAGTAAAAAAAACTTAATAGTTTTTAATGTAAACGTTCTTAAAATTGGCATGTATTTATTTTATATGCCATTACACAATTCTACAAAGTTTTGTCAGCATAAGACAACCTTAGCATATAGTTATCATAGGAACGATCGGTCGAAAAACTAGTTTTAGTGAGAAAAACTTTTTTGTTTTCAATGCAAACGTCTCCAAACTTTGTATTTCTTAGTTTGCTATGCCTTTCCATTATTTTACTAAGTTAGGTTGAAATCGGACATCTATATAGTATAGCTGTCATATTAAAGTAGTGTCTTAAAAGTGGTCTTTGAGAGAAAAACTTTTTTGTTTTCAATGGAAATGTCCTTAAAATTTTCCTTAAAATTCTACAAAGTTTTGTCAAAATTGGATGACTATAGCATATAGCTGCTGTACGAATAATCAGTCGAAAAAGAAGTTCTACTGAGAAAAACATTTTTGTTTTCAATGGAAACGCCTCCAAAATTTCAATTTCTTAGTTTGCTATGCTTTTGCATGATTTCACTAAGTTTGGCCGAAATCGGTCATCTATATAGTATAGCTGTCATAGAAAAGTAGAGTCTGAAAAGTAGTCTTAGTGAGAAAAACTTTTTTGTTTTCCATGGTAGCGTGTTACAATTTTGTATATATTCAATTTATATGCTTTCCCTCAATTCTACAAAGTTTTGTCCAAATCGGTTGACTATAGCATATAGCTGCCATAGGAACTATCGGTCGAAAAACTTATTCTAGTGAGAAAAACTTTTTTGTTTTCTTTGGAAACGTCTCCAAACTTGCCAGATATTAGTATTATATGATTCTACACAATTTTGCAAATATTGATAAAAATCGGAAGAATGTATTATACCGAAAAGCCGACATATAAAACACAGATAAGCCACAAAATAGCTATTTCATAACAAATATGCTTGGAATTTGCACTAAATAGTTTGTGTGTATATTAAGCAACCGCATTCCTTGTTGCTGGGTCATCTAATCGTTCTATTTTTATACCCTGTTCCCATTGAAAATGGGAAAAGGGGGATCATGAAGTTGTGCGAATGTATGTAACAGGGAGAAGGAAAATTTTCCGACCCCATAAAGTATATATATTCTTGATCAGCATGAACAGCCGAGTCGATATAGCCATGTCCGTCTGTCCGTCTGTCCGTCTGTCCGTCTGTCCGACTGTCCGTCTGTCCGTCTGTCCGTCTGTCCGTCTGTCCGTCTGTCCGTCTGTCCGTCTGTCCGTCTGTCCGTCCGTCCGTCTGTCCGTCTGTCTGTCTGTATGAACGCGTCGATCTCAGAGACTATAAGAGATAGAGCCACAAATTTTTGCACGAAGGTAGATTTATGCTGTACGCAGATCAAGTTTGTTTCAGATTTGGAAAATTCCCACCCGTCCCCCTTTTATCCCCAAAAAACCAAGACCTCCTCTAGAAATTCTACACCTAAACAACCGTCAGATCCACAATTTTCAAGTTAGAGCCTCGTGGTTTAGTATGCATCAAGCTAGGCCCAATATCTATCTATTCTGAAAAGTACAATCAGATCGGACAAATAACACCGGAGTTATAAGCGAAACAGTAAGAGCACAACCCCCACCCAGTTGTTGGCCAGGACTACCAAAAGTGTTGCCTACATTTAGGATGACATTTTGTCACAAAGAAATAAATGAAAACAAATGAACAGGGTATTTTGTGGTCGGGAAACTCGACTACAGCGCCCTTACTTGTTTTAGTTTTATTTTAAGTTTGATATGTGCTGACTCAAGGGCCTTGGCTTAACATATGCTTTTGGCAGCCCCAAGTCTCATATGGCCCATTAGCTCAGCTGGTTAGAGCGTCGTGCTAATAACGCGAAGGCCGCGGGTTCGATCCCCCCATGGGCCAATTTCAAATTTTTTTTTCTTATTTTATTTAATAATTTTTAAATTCTCTTCACAAATGATTGATTCCATTTCAATTTGAAATCACTTTGAACCACTTCAGCAATTGCAACTGCTGGACAACTCCAACTCGAGTTTGTTTGTGCTGGGCCCACAAAATAGATTTGCCGCAATGTAATTGAGTATTTGTATTCAATTAAGACTTATTTCAATATTTGCATAAAATGCTGCTGTGGCAAACGCAACAGACAACTCGAGTCCCGTCCAGTTCCGTCCCGGTCCAGTCCAGTCCAGTCCATTTCCACCGACATAAATCCCCCATATGCTCGGGCATAATTTGGTGAAACGAAACTTAAACAAACAGAGAGTGGCAGTGGAGTGCAGTGTCCAAATCTCTGACTCGTCGTCGTCCCCCATGGGTTTCGGGTTTGGGTTGCATGTGTGCAAACTGTCTGATTTTGACAGCCCGCATAAAGCGACCAAAGGACGCAGACGACAACGACGACAATGATGCTGCTACCAACCTCCTGCCGCCTAGGTAAACAGCAGGGGGGCAGAGAGGTGGGTTGGCTAAATGCACTCCTCCTCCTCCTGCCGCTTAGCCACGTGTGCGAATGGCGACAAAAACTGCAACAAATATTAATTTTTATTACGCAAACATTGCTTTAATTACATTATTTTTGCGTACGGCCAACAAACAAACTTGATGTGTGTGGCGAGCACTCCAGCCACTCTCCTTGCTCTCCTGATCAATCACTGGAAAATTGGATTTTCATATGGGCATGCAATTTCCGTTCCCCGCCTTTGCCTTGTGGCGGACAAAAATCAATCGGTTGTGGTGTCTGTTCCTCCCCCCAGCAAAAAAAAACAACCCAAACCACCGATCCAGATCCGCTGCTGGACAAGCCGCCAACCGTTTGACAAGCACAAACACAAACTTAATCAGTATCCATGGATTGGTCAATAATTTTTAAATACATATGAAGTGTTAACTGCGGTGCATGTCCAGAGAAAAGCCAACGGGGATGCCGGACACAGGGAAATGCAAAATTGATGGAAAATTGAGTAGGGATGCCTTTACAATGCAGATTGTTTCAACTGTTTTTGGGCAATTAATCTTCATTGTTATTCCACAAAAGTCTTAAAGCTAGTGGCTTCAATAACTTCCCACTTAAAAACCGGTTCTACTTTGAGTCGGTTCGAAAACGGTTCAGAACCTGAGAAGTATCCAACTTCATATTATCAACCCATAGACCAAATTTCAAGCCCTTAGCTTAAATAACTAAAGAGATATGGTTGTGAATTTTAAGTTCGTTTCTTAAATAACTACTGAGCTAAAGCGGTTGCATTTTGAACCGGTTCAGTTCCCGAAACTATCTAACTCCATATTACCAACCTATAGAACAAATTTCGAGCCCTTAGCCTAAATATCAACTGAGATATGGCTGAGAATCACTTTAAAACCGCTTATATTTTGAGTCGGTTCGGAAACGGTTCAAAACCTGAAAAGTATACAACTTCTTGTTAACAATGTACATACCCAATATCAAGTTTGTGGCTTATATAACTGCTGAGATATGGGCCTAAACCACTTTAAACCGTTTAAATTTTTGAATCGGTTCATAACTTGTATAATATCCAACTCCATTTGGCCAATATACATCCGAAATTTCAAGTTTATACCATAAATAACTTCTGTGATATGACACTGAACCACTTATGAACCTCCTGAAATTGCTTTCGAACCGTTTGATATACTTTACACTTAGCCTAAAAGTCAATACGGATGGAACACACTGTACAAATTATGTACGGATCGGTAAGCTCTAGGAAATGTTCCCTAATATTAATAGGCCAAATTGATTTGTTTAACTTATCGTACATCAAAGCATTGTTAGACCGTTAATGCCAATAAATGTTCACTTTTATATTGGTAATGCCAGATTTAGACATTGGTGTTTCCAAGTACCCCAAGTACAGTCAAACTTCTCTCGAACGAACGACTGTACAACGAAGTTTTGTTTATAGCAAGTTAATTTCCGAAACACTGCAGTTTTGTTCAATATTAATACAATTTTATAATGAATTTTCTATATAACACGGCTTATTTTAGTACCCTTGAGATTCGCTATATAGAAGTTCGACTGTATATAGAACTGACTGTAGAAACACATTGATATGCAGGTTGAGCATATAACCTATTTTTAGATTTTCCGACTTCTATTTAAATAATTGCTCTCGCAAAAAAGAAGATTTCTGCGAAAGTGTTAAGTAGCCGCGGACTTATGTCGTTTCGCAAGACTTTTAAACACAGAAACAAGAAAGAAAGTCGGTCAAGCCCGACTATAACATACTCTGTACCAAGAAAATTTGTCTTTTGATCATAACCCGAAAACCGTTCATCCGATCTTCTTCATTCCTTTGGCGGATCGATAAGTTATCCTAATAACTAAATATGTCCAGAAGGTACAAGCCATCTATCTTTAAAACTGTGGGAGATATGACGTTTTTTCTAAATTGCGGGGGCGGGAGGGGGCGTGGCCAAAATTGAAAATAAACTTGATCTGCCTGCAGACATAAGAAGCATATGTCCCATACATGTCAAACCTCTATCTCTTAACATCTCTGAGATCTGTGCGTTCATACGGACAGACAGACGGACAGACGGACATGGCTATATTGACTCGGCTGTTGATGCTGATCAAGAATATATATACTTTATGGGGTCGGAGATGCTTTCTTCTGCCTGTTACATACTTTTGCACAAACTTATAATACTCTGTGTACCTATGGTACAGAGTATAACAAGAAAGAAAGTCGGTCAAGCCCGACTATAACATACTCTGTACCAAGAAAATTTGTCTTTTGATCATAACTCGAAAACCGTTCATCCGATCTTCTTCATTCCTTTGGCGGATCGATAAGTTATCCTAATAATTAAATATGTCCAGAAGGAACAAGCCATCTATCTTCAAAACTGTGGGAGATATGACGTTTTTTCTAAATTGCGGGGGCGGGAGGGGGCGTGGCCAAAATTGAAAATAAACTTGATCTGCCTGCAGACATAAGAAGCATATGTCCCATACATGTCAAACCTCTCTCTCTTACCATCTCTGAGATCTGTGCGTTCATACGGACAGACAGACAGACAGACGAACAGACGGACATGGCTATATCGACTCGGCTGTTGATGCTGATCAAGAATATATATACTTTATGGGGTCGGAGATGCATTCTTCTGCCTGTTACATACTTTTGCACAAACTTATAATACTCTGTGTACCTATGGTACAGAGTATAAAAACTGTGGCGTCCAAGTTTATACATTAAGTACAGTTGCTCTTTCGCATAAGCCTTAGCTTAACTGTTATATTTGTCAGCGCCGGTTTCCATATGGCCCATTAGCTCAGCTGGTTAGAGCGTCGTGCTAATAACGCGAAGGCCGCGGGTTCGATCCCCCCATGGGCCAATATATCATTTTTTTTAATATATTTTATTCTTTTTTTCTGTTTATTTTGCGCTTAGTAGGCTCTCACTTTAGTGCTGTGCTCTCCACACTAACTTCAATCAGTTCAAAGCCTTACCGCAGACAAAGCATTTGGAAAACAAAATTTGTAAAAAATTGTATAAATATTAGTAAAAATGTTCGGTGCAAGAAAATTATCCAACCTGAGTTATCGTCTAACCAAACTGATGACTGGAACTGCTTCACCCATCAAGAAGATGGCCATTCCAAGCAGATCATCTGGTTCTCAAAATGCCATTTTCGATGTGGAAACCAAAAAGGACTTTGAGCAAAAAGTCATGCAAAGTGACAAGCCAGTTGTGGTGGACTTTCATGCTAGGTAAGCGGTTGGTGGATGTTGGCTTAACTAAACCAGATTCACAACCACCGAACCCTACTTAGCTGGTGCACTCCCTGCAAGGCTCTGGCGCCACGCCTAGAGAACGTTGTGACGGAACGACGTGGTCAGGTGCATTTGGCTCGCGTGGACATTGACGAACACAGCGATTTGGCCTTAGACTACAATGTGGGCTCGGTGCCCTCGCTGCTGGTCATGCACAATGGCAAGGTGCTGAAGCGTTTGGTTGGCCTACAGCCCACAGAATCCATACGAGAGTGGCTCGAGAATGTGGGCACCTCCAACTCGACGGGGAAGAAGTTGGCTTAAGATTTGATTAAAAAATTTGTTCATCCTTCATTGGCGACACGTTTTTAATTAATTTTCCATTTAACAACAAGTTGTCGTCTGGCGATTTGCAGTGCGTTGTGGCATTACCTATGTGCAAATAGCCATCTCTCCGAGTGTGGCTCCAGCTTCCCAGCTTCCCAGCTTCCCAGTTCCCAGCTGCGGCAATTCAAAATGCAAACAAAGTCTCGTCTCGTGTTCAAACAATTTGTGAATCAGCGCCGGAGACCGGCAACAAATACAAAATGTATCTCAATTGTTTGTTTATTTGTTTGCCAAAAACAACAAAGTTACCGAGTCTATCTCTCTGTTTCCATACACATATGTATGTATGTATAATATGTACCCACATGCATATGCCATGTATGTGTATGTGCGGGCTGATGTGTATCCTCCATTCTGCTGAATGCTCTCTGTGTCTAGTCGAGAGCCACGCTTGGGGAAAACTCTAATTGATTTTGGTAATGTTGCTTTTTAATGAAGTGTCAAATGTGTTATTTCGTGGTTAGTCGAGCTGACAGTTAAGCAATTGAAAGAAAAGTTTGTATTCCCCGAAGAACAGCAGGAATGCAGTTGGATTAGTGGTGAATCAGCTCATCATATTTGTGTGGGTAAAGTGTCTGTTTCTGTTCTAACTCCTACCTTGGTGAATAGTCTAATAGCTCTAATAAATTTTCATATAAATGCGGTTTGAGAATCTTCTGAAAAAATGAAAAAATCCAAATACAAGACCTAAGAGCGTCTTGCTCTGTTTCTGTGTATTTGCGGCTCTCGTTTAGATTCGTGAGCCGAGCGCACCGTCTGGCTTTTAGTGTAGACTCTTAGCTCTTGGCTCTAAGCCGACTCTCGCTCGAGAGCGTTCAACTAAGTAGGAGAAAGGACATGGATATGTCAGCCATGGGGCTAGCTAAGGCTTGCAGCTAATTGCTGAGAGCAGAAGCTCACATATTTGAGCTGAGTGTTGTGGCTCATATGCTGATTTATAGCTCTTGGCTCTAGCGATGTGTCTTCCAGCTCAGAGCTGTCTTGCTGCTCCGAACCATAGCTCTCAGCTCAGAGCCGTTTGCTGCTTACGGCTCTTAAGCCTCGTCTCTGAGCTCAGAGACAAGAGCTGGATGACCAGAGCTGAGAATCAAGAGCTGAGAGTCAAGACCAGAAAGTCAAGAGCTAGGAGCCAAGTGCTAAGAGCAGAGAGCCAAAAGAGCAGAGCAAGAAGTCAAGAACTGAGAGTCCAGAGGTTAGATTCAAGAGCTGAGAGACTAGTGCTAAAAGCCAAGAGCTGGTGGGTCAGTATTAAGAGCTGAGAATCAAGTGCTAAAAGAGCAGAGCAAGGAGTTAAGAGCTGAGAGACAAGAGTTGAGATTCGATAAGTGATAGTCCAGAGTCCGTGAGTCAGGAGCTGAGATTCAAAAGCTAAGATTCAAGAGCTGACTGTCAAAAGCTGAGAGTCGAAAGTGCTAAAAGTCAAGACCAGAGACTTAAGAGCTAAGAGCCAAGATTTGAGTATCTTGAGCTGAAAGTCAAGAGCTAAAAGACAAGAGTTGAAAGTCAAGAGCTGAGACTTAAAAGCTGAGAGCCAAGAGCTGAAAACTAAGAGCTGAGCGAACAGAATTGGTAGTCCAGAGCTGAGAGTCTAGAGCTGTGATTCAGGAGCTGAGAGTCAAGAGCTAATAGACAAATGTTTATAGTTAAGAGCAGAGACTTAAGAGCTAAGAGCTTAGAGCTGAGGATCTTGAGCTGAAAATTAAGAGCTGAGGGTCAAGAGCTGAAAGTTAAGAGCTGAAAGTTAAGAGCTGAAAGCTAAGAGCTGAAAGTTAAGAGCTGAAAGTTAAGAGCTGAAAGTTAAGAGCTGAAAGTTAAGAGCTGAGAGCCAAGAGCTGAGAGTCTAGAGCTGTGATTCAGGAGCTGAGAGTCAAGAGCTGAGGGTCAATAGCTGAAAGTTAAGAGCTGAGAGCCAAGACCTGAGAGCCAAGAGCTGAGAACTAAGAGCTGAGACTCCAGAATTAGTAGTCCAGAGCTAAGAGTCTATAGCTGCGATTCAGGAGCTGAGTGTCAAGATCTAATAGACAAAAGTTTATAGTTAAGAGCAGAGACTTAAGAGCTAAGAGCTTAGAGCTGAGGATCTGAAAATCAAAAGCTGACGGTCAAGAGTTGAGGGTCAAGAGCTGAGGGTCAAGAGCTGAGAGTCAAGAGCTAAGAGTTAGGAGCCGATAGTCAAGAGCTTAAAGTCAAGCCCAGCGAGTCAAGACCAGAGAGTCGAGAGCTCAGAATCAAGAGCTGAGTTTCAATTGCTAAAAGTCAAGATCTGTAAATTGAGAATCAAGAGTACAGGGTCAATAGCTGAGAGTCCCAGAGCTAAAAGACTAGATCTGTGAGCTCTGAGCTGCAAGTGAGCTCTGACTGTAGAGAGCTGCGCGCAAAGAGCGACTCCGAGCTGTGTAACTATCAACTCTAGAATCATTATATCATGTTTAGTATTAAACGTTCCTATCATGCACTGCCAGCATTACGTATGTGTGACTATTAACAGATTTTCTGCTTTCGATAAACTATTTTTAGTTGTCTCACCATTTCGACAGTCGCTTTTGAGAGTTCTCAATTTAAACGATTAAGGTTTTCGCTTGCATCGATCATCATGACTGGCCCTTTGCTAATGACCTGCTTACATTATCTTTTCCATTATGCATATGCCCATTAAATTTCAGTCCACCCACCCCTGCATCTCTCACCCACTTATCACTCGCTTGTCAATCATCCATCAAAACCCTACACAACCGAATGGCATACAGAAACTAATTGCCAAAACGCCTTGATGGTGCCTTCCTATGTAAGCAGTGTGTGGATTATGTAAAACTAAGGCTGAATCCTATCTCTAACCCTGAATCATAAAAATGTTTAGACAAGAGGAAAAGAAACTGAAACTAAAACAGAGAGAGTGCTGTGGCTCATCATTCATTTGCTGCCTTTGGCCCCAAGTAAACATAACCAAATGTTATCAGCTCCATGGCATCTAATGTGACCCAAATATGATGGGGAAAGATGTCGTGGGCAAGAAATTTTAAAGCAAAAGGTTTGCATAAAGATTAACTAAATGACATAAAAATGCCAACTCATCATTACTCAAACGTAGTCAAATGAGCTAGAACACAAGTGTGCCCCCCTACCTCATTTAATTACAAATCGAAATTGAACATTTGCTGTACCAAAATCATATAAAAGTTCAAAGCCAGCCACAGAGATTCAACAGTTGCATACAATATGAAGTTCCTGATTGTGTTGGTTACCCTGGCTGCTCTGGCCTTTGCCGATGTGAGTAAGGAAGCGAGTCTGAACTAAGTTTTTAGTTACGTTTTCGGTTTGTTTTTCTGCCTTAGGAGCTTAAATTGACCGATGAGCAGAAGGCACTTTCGCTGCAGCGTGCCAAGGAGTGCACCAAACAGGAGGGCATCACCAAAGCTCAGGCTATAGCTCTACGTGCGGGCAACTTTACGGATACCGATGCCAAGGTGAAATGTTTTACCAACTGTTTCCTGGAAAAGAACGGCTTCATGGCCGAGGGACAGATCAAGCCTGAAGTGGTTTTGGCCAAACTGGCACCCATTGTGGGCGTTGATAAGGTGAAGGAAGTGCAGAGCAAGTGTGACTCGATAAAGGGTGTCGATAAGTGTGACACCGCTCATCAGTTGTACCAGTGCTATTACAAGCAGCATGCTCAGATCTAAGTTGATGACCAAGAATGGAAAAATTGTTGAACTATAATACTTAATAAATCTTATATAGCCCAGATAAACTGTGCACCCCATACGAAACAGAAGACCATTTAAAATTCCATTGTCTTTGGCAAAAACGAAACTTTATTTGTGTCATAATGTTTGTGTCAGAGTTTCTCTCCTCTGGCACAGCATTTTCTAACAACAGCAACTCACTTTTGTGTGTTATCATTTCTAATTTGTTTCAAATTAAATGAGTTTTGGAAATTTTCACAGCCAAAGACAATCATGAAGCGCAAAATATTTTGAATGTCATATGTGTGTGTCTGTGTGTGTGTGTGGGTGGTCCTCCTGCAAATGTAATTAAAAAACTTTTTAAACCGCATCAACATAAATGTGTGGCGCATAAAATTCTGTGCATTTGACAATTTTCGGTTGGCAAAAAGTTGACATTTTGTGTGTGTTTTTTCGATGTGTGGGTGGAAAACCGCGCAACGGTTACACGTTCATTGTAGTTGTTCGATGAAGTTAAATTAAATGCCTTCAAATTTATTATAGTTAATAAATAAATGTCAGAACATTTGGGCACTTTCATTTTTGGACCTGACCAGACATTTCACTTTTAATTGCATTTAAATTGCAAGTCCCCAGCAACACCTTAATGGGCCATTAAGTGTTTTGGCAGGGAAAAGGTTTACTTAGTTTTCTGTCGGCCATAAACATTAAGAGCCGAGAATTTCATTTCGAATGATAACGTAAAATGTAAAGCCATAAAAGTCAAATTTAATCATTTTTATATTGCATTATTGATAGAGAGTTGGTTCGGTTCAGGGCCGAAACAAATTAATGTGCTGACGTCACACTTGCCCCACTCCACCCCGCCCTCAATCTGCTACTGCCACATAATTTTCCATTAGCTTTATTATATACTCATTTGCGCAAATGTCTTATATCATTGTTATTAGTAAATCTTAGGCCTATGTTTATTGTTTCTCTATACTTGTGCGTATTTTGATAAGCTGCCGCCAGCAAACAGCTTCCAATTCCTTTGGGGGGCCGGCCAGCTCCATTTGTCCTGGCCTGGGGGGGCTAAGGTTGTTGAACCCACGTTCACATTCCAAGGGGGGGACCACGAATGCGTGGATAGTTAACAGGAAACCAAATAAAAGAAACGCGAAATAAGTAAAACTATATCAAGCTTAAGGGTTGCTGGTGTTCAAGGGGGAGTGGTAGCTTTTCTGATGCTGGCCAAGTATATATATATTTTTTAGATACGTTTTCTTTTTGTATTAAACAGAATTTCTTAGGGAAAAGTACTTCTTTTGTGATTTCTTAATTAGGATAAGGGGGAAAAGATAAGAATTTGGCAACATTTCATATCGAAATTGATATGAAAGTAACAGAAAACTAAGCTAACTTCGTCTGTGCTGAAGTTTTTATACCCTTGCTTAAATATTTTCAAAAAATACTCGTTTTCCCATTTTCCGACCAATCGTTCGTATGGTAGCTATATGATATAGTCATCCGATTTGGCCAAAAATTTGTAAAATTATGTGAAAGCATGTGAGACAAACAAGTACAAAGTTGCAAGATGCTACCATTAAAAACAAAAAAGTTTTTCTCACAAAGACCGTTTTTCAGACCTCTCTTTTGTATGGCAGCTATACCATATAGTTGTCCGATTTTAATAAAACTTGGTAGAACTATAAAAAAACATGGAAAACCTACGATTACAAATTTTGGAGACGATTCCATTGAAAAGAAAAAAGTTTTTCATACTAAAACTAGTTTTCCGACCGATTATTCCTATGGGAGCTATGAGATATAGTTAACCGAACCGGTCAGTTCCGACATATTAGTAGTGTGCAGCAAAGAGAAGACCCTGTGCAAAATTTCAGCTCGATAGCTATAAAACTGAGAGACTAGTTCGCGTAGAAACAGACAGACAGACGGACGGACAAAGCTCAATCGACTCAGCTCGTCACCCTGATCAAGAATATATATAGTTTATGGGGTCGGAAATGAATATTTCTATGCGTTGCAAACTTCTGGGCAAAATTATAATAGCCTTTGCAAGGGTATACAAATTATTTATTCAAAATTCTCGTAAGCATCTTCGACCACATAAAGTATATATATTCTTGATCAGCACTTCGATTCTTGATCCGTCTGTCCGTTCTTTCGTCTGTTTCGATGTTATCTCCCCCTTCAGTTTGAAAGCTATCTTCACCAAACTTTGCATGAAGTGTTTTAGTACAAATACGCAGCACATTTGTCGAAACCGGCCGGATTGGGTGACTATAGCATATAGCTGTCATAGGAACGATCGGTCGAAAAACTAGTTTTAGTAAGAAAAACTTTTTTGTTTTCAATGGAAACGCCTGCAAACTTTGTATTTCTTAGTTTGCTTTGCTTTGCCATGATTCCACTAAGTTCGGTCGAAATCGGATGCCTATATAGTATAGCTGTCATAGAAAAGTAGAGTCATAAAAGTAATCTTAGTGAGAAAAACTTTTTTGTTTTCAATGGTAATGTCCTTAAAATAGTCATTTATTTTTTTGATATGCTTTCACACAATTCTACAAAGTTCTGTCAAAATCGGTTAACTATATACATAGCTGTCATAGGAACGATCGGTCGAAAAACTAGTTTTAGTAAGAAAAACTTTTTTGTTTTCAATGGGAACGCCTCCAAACTTTGTATTTCTTAGTTTACTATGCTTTGCCATGATTTCACTAAGTTTGGTCGAAATCGGACATCTATAAAGTAAAGCTGTCATAGAAAAGTAGTGTCCGAAAAGTAGTCCTATTAAGAAGAACTTTTTTGTTTTCAATGATAATGTCATGCAATCTGGCACTTATTGATCTAATATGCTTTCACACAATTCTACAAAGTTTTGTCAAAATCGGATGACTATAGCACATAGCTGTCATAGGAACGATCGGTCGAAAAATGAGTTTTAGTAAAAAAAACTTTTTGTTTTAAATGGAATCGTCTCCAAATTTCTTACATGTACGTTTGTTAGGCTTTTGCATGATTCCACTTGGTTTGGTCGAAATCGGACATCTCTATAGTATAGCTCCCATAGAAAAGTTAGGTCCGAAAAGACTTCTTAGTTAGACAAAAGAAAGTTACCTAAGTCAAGAAGTGTTTGACAGCCTTCTTTTCAGATAATTTAAAGAGCTTTAACATTTATGGTAGCTTATTATTATTATGTAAGCAGACAGCGCATGTTTAACCGCAAAGTATGCAACAGTTAGCCCAATTTACTCTTATAACTCCGTCATTTATTATTCCATGTTTAAGAAAATATAAGGGATTATAGATATTGTGAATATAAATGTGAGTTACTCAACATTTTTGATTTCGGGGGCGGAATTGGGCCTGTCAATAATGTGAAAAGGCAGTTGTCTTTTCAAATCTGTTTGCTCCATAGACTAAAGTTTCTTTACTGCCAAGTGCTCTGAAACTCGTGTACCCCTGCCAAGAAAGGGATCAGATCGGCGTGTGCGCCTTCGATTGAAGCCACCTTTTCTTATGGCTGGCTCCTAAATATAAAACGCATTTCGCAGCCCAGCTCATTACACACTAAAAAAGCAATCGAGCATCAAATTACAAAGCAAATAAAATGCAAATAGGTTTTCCCTTACACAAATTTTTTGTGCTCTCTCTCTCTGCCTCGTCCCTTCTCCACTTGTCCCGGCGGTTGTCAGTTCCAATTTCATGCAGCTGACCACGGATGCTTTTGTGCCTTGTAATTGCCAGCCAGGATTGGAGTGGATTAAACAATTTCCACATTTAACATGGCGCATCTTTAACCTTTGCCACAATAAATTTTTGGGGGTTTTTCTTTTTTAGGTCTTTTGTGTTGGGAGGGGCTTAGCGATAAGAATTTTTAGCGACGTTGTCATTTGGGGGGTTTTCGGCTTTTACGAGCGGGTCCTTGCTGTGTGTGTGTGTGAGTGTGAGAGTGAGAGTCTAATTAGATGCTTTGCCTAATTAGTTGGTTTTATGTGTGGCTGTTGATACCCTTGGCTTACCTTTTCAGCTGCCACCGTTGTCTTTGCGACAAGCCATTTCGATATATGCCGAACCGAGAATGTTATAAACTTTAACGTTTATTAAAAAATTCCATACACACTCGAGAAAGAATATATCCAGGCAATGTCCTGACAATAATGCGAACTAAAGCAGCGCATTTGCTGCTGATTTTTCAGTGTTAGATTTTTCAATTTCTTACAAACTGGGGGTGGGCGCTTGGGGTGTCTACTGCATTCCTTCACCTGACTGTCTTTGATAGCCTTGTGTGTGAGGCGAAAAGGGGAAAAGAAAAAGCGAAACGAAAAGAAACAAGCCAGGAACAGCAGTTCCATATGAAGTCAGTCCCTCTACTCCACCGAACTGAACTGAACTTGTCACAAAAGAATTCATTTTGCTGCTTTCGGAATTTGCTGGCAGTGGGGAAAAAATGCGTTGAAAAGCTTTTGTGTGTAAGCTTTGCTTGCCCTCTGACTCCCATAGTAGGCGGGGGATGGGGTTACCCCCTCACTCTCCTGGCGTTTCGTTAACTGGAATTCAATAAATACTTATTACTAAAACACTCGCCTTCGACTTGTGCGCTTGTCTTGGCCGGAGTAAGGCATTTTCACATCATTTCCGGCGCCCTCTGCTATTTTGTAATCCCCTTTTGGCGTCTCCCTTTTGCCTTTGAGTACATCTTGGTGCCTATTTTATGACCAAAGCGAAAATTTTTGGTAATACCAGCCACATTTAATTGCCTAATTGTTTTTTTTTTGGAAGTTTTATTGCACTGCTGTTTGGGTTTTTATGGACAGGCACGCCATTTCTTTTATGACTTAATTACTTAAATGCGTTTTATTTTGCATGCGGTTATAATCATAAACAAATTATAGAAGTGGAAATTATGATATCTCTGTGAGGCGTCTCGGTGGATTTCAAATGGATTGGCGCCGGCTGTTTTAGATTTCTATCTGAGATTAGCAGTAACAGTTTGTATCTCAAAATAGACCTAAAACTGAATAAAATAATTACTTTTTGACGCACAACACTTGATAACTAGTTGGCTGTCACCTTTCCGCCCAGACAGACTCATTTCACAGGAAAAGCCCCATTTAATTAACTTAATGACTGACATTTGCATAACACACACACACAGCTTTCATTCGAATTGCATTGCGAATGGGTAAACTTTTCTAAATAAATAATCAACAAGTGCAGAGCAGAGCAAACGCCATTACCACTAATTATTTTACGCATAAACACAATAACTGCTGCAAAACTGACCAAATCCATTTACTTTTATGCCAATCCGCATAACTCATCATAAATTCCACTGGCATAGAGAGCAAATTAACGCCAAGTCGGACCCTACCGAAAGCCCCAAAAACTGAAATCATCCTCTTGTCCTGAGGCGTTGCAACACTTTTTTGATTGCATTAGATGCTTACAACGAATTTGCCGGTTCTTGGCGCTCCTCCCCTCGGTGTGAGAACGTAAATAGAATATTTTATGCAATTTATTTTGATCAATTTGCAAGTCGCATTGGCAACTTCAACTTAAAGTGCCCCCCAAATAGAAATTCTCATGGTGTTGCTGTTGATGCACTCGTGCGTGCCTTGCAATGGAAATTATGAGTTAAGAGCGGATGCTGTTCCATGTAGCCATAATTGTAAGACAAATTGTGTATACCAAGACGAGTTGCCTCATAAATATTAGACAGAAAATGCTTGCTTAAATTTAATGACTTGAATGGCAGTGAGTGAGTTAGTGTTGAATTATTATTAAATAATATTAAATTCAATCACGAAAATAGGCTGCTTGACTGTATTACCTTGCTATCAAATCCAAATATTACAAGGATTTAATCTTGAATGGGAAAGCAGTGCCTATATAGCATGTAGAATGCTTGTAGAATGCTTGTAGAATACTTGTAGAATACTAATAATACTTGCCGAACACTTGTAGAATGCATGTAAAATACTTGAAAAATACTTACTAAAATCTTATTGAATACATGGAACATGTATATGGTAATCTTTTAGAATACTTGTTGAATATTTTCCAAATAGATGTCAAATACCTGTGGAACACTTTGTAAATACTTCTAGAATACTTTAAAAGTACTTATAGAATATCTGCGAAATAAATGAAAATACTTCAATAAGAAATATAGAATACATGTCAAATACTTGAGAATGCTGGTAGATATCTTTGAAAATACCAGCAGAGTACTGGCTTTTAAGTATTATAACTCTTTTTGGATTCCTAAACAAAACAATTGTTCATATTTTGTAAAACCATTTTAAGGTACTTCTAGAATATTTTTAAAATACTTGTGAATTAGTTACTTAGAATACTTGTAGAATACTTTACAACTACTTGCAGCATTCTAGTATTTTAGTACTAAGTATAACCCCCATCGATAACTTGTGGGAGTCTCGAAAAGTATTTGTTTACCTCTTGTAGAACACTTTTAGAATAGTTCTAGAATACTTTTAAAGTACTTGTAGAGTATCTGTGAATCAGTGGTAGAATACTTGTAGAATATTTACAAAAAATACTTATAAAGTACTTATAAAATACTTGTATACTACTTGGAGAATGTATGTAGAATATAGTACATGTAGATATATTTTTAAAAACCTGCAGAATAACTGCTTTTAAGTACTATAACTCTTCTAGGATGCAGAGTATCTGTAAATCACAATTACTTATAAAATACTTTATAACACTTGGAAAAAGTATATAGAATACTTGTTAGTAACTTTTTATACTCTGTACCGAAGGTACATAGAGTATTATAAGTTTGTGCAAAAGTATGTAACATCCAGAAGGAAGCATCTCCGACCCCATAAAGTATATATATTCTTGATCAGCATCAACAGCCGAGTCGATATAGCCATGTCCGTCTGTCCGTCTGTCCGCCCGTCTGTCTGTCCGTATGAACGCACAGATCTCAGAGATGGTAAGAGATAGAGGTTTGACATGTATGGGACATATGCTTCTTATGTCTGCAGGCAGATCAAGTTTATTTTCAATTTTGGCCACGCCCCCTCCCGCCCCCGCAATTTAGAAAAAACGAGATATGATCTCTCACAGTTTTGAAGATAGACGGCTTGTTCCTTCTGGACATATTTAGTTATTAGGATAACTTATCGATCCGCCAAAGGAATGAAGAAGATCGGATGAACGGTTTTCGAGTTATGATCAAAGGACAATTTTCTTGGTACAGAGTATGTTATAGTCGGGCTTGACCGACTTTCTTTCTTGTTTAATACGAGTTTTCTTATAATAAAACATCTAAAGAATACTTCTGGGAGTCTCGGATATTAAGTGTTGAACCTTTGTAGAAAACTTCAAGATTACTTCCAGAAATCCTTTAAATTAGTTGTGCAATAATTGAAAATACTTTCAAAATACATGTAAAGTATGTGTAGAGTACATGCACCTGTAGAAAAATTGAAAATATTTTACTTATACAGGCAGAGTACGTGTAGAGTACTTGTGGCATATCCGAAGAATATTTGTATTACATTCGTAGAGTCAATATACTTGGAAAATGAATGTCGAATGCCTGTAGATAAGAACACTTGCAGAATCCTTATAATTTAATAGTAAAACACTTATAGAATACTTGTAAAATTCTCAAAAAATACATGCAGAGCACTTTTAGAATACTACTAGAATAATTTTAAAGTACTTAGAAAGCTCATGTAAGATACTTTAAGAATACGAGTAGAATACTTGTCGAATACTTTTGCAAAAACATGTAGAGTAGTTGTAGAATACTTATTGAATTATTTGTAGAATACTATTAGATTACATGTAGAACTCCAAGTTAGTCCCTAGGGTTTTTGAGAGGTGTTATTAATTGAGTCTTCGAGTGTTCTAAATGATCATGAAAAGGATGAAAAGGGTGTCCAAATATGAAGAAATTATGAAAATTGTATGCGATATTGAATAAATCGATTAGACTTCTATACAAACTGGGCGAATCCCAAAACCCTGAACCAGAAACCATGCATCTCAACTTGTCCAGCTTATTTTTTTGCCTGCGGTTAGTTGCAGAGACCCAGAAAGCCAGGTTCTAAGGGGTTCGGATCGGAGATTAACCAAATATTACTCTCCTCTGTGTTGAGAAATGCCCCCCATTTTTAAAGTGTTAATTGTTTCTTCCTTTTAATTTTCATAGTTGATAAATTGACTTGATGACTCGTCATGAAAAGCTCATAAAATTTGCATATGATTGTGAATAATAGTTTCGCAGAGCTGCCAGAGTTAGAGCTAGAGAGTTTTTCTTTGCTTTGGGGGGGGAGGCCTTATAATAATGTCAACGTAATGTTGTTGGTCGTCGAATAGTTTTTCGCGTGACATTTGCATTTCACTCGCGCGATCTGCGCTCCCCCTCGGGTCCAATGACATTTCATTAGGGTTTCCTTCGGGGCTCCTCCACATAACGTAACGTGTGCCATTGTTTTTCATAGTCGTTTTATGTGCTGTTTATATTTTTATGGCATGCCATATAGTATTTAATCCACAATACACAATATGAGTTACATGGCGCTATTAACGCGCTCGCCGACCTCTCCGCCCATTGTCTCATGTCTGCAATAAAACTATTTTATATTTATTTCTTATATGAAGTTATGGCATTTTGCACAGCCAACTTTTGCCTGTTGTCTGTTGCCTCCATTTTGGCCAACAAATCAAACAACTTGCTCAAGACACCGGCCCCAGTTTCGGTTTCAGTTTCAGTTGGGTTCGTGTTTGACGTTATTATTGTCTATACATAAATCCATGGGTGAACCTCTCTCGTCTACAACAAAAACACGTTGACATTATGAATTTATTACAATTTAAATATTTTATTTCTGTTATGGCCCTGGCAGGCGACGATTGGGGGTGGGGGGTTCCCTCTGTTTTGGTTGGCGTGCGTAACTATTTATGAGTTTACGAGCTCCTCGGGCCAAGTTTTGTTCCCAGGTAGCAGTAGTTTGAGTAGGTCATGAATTATCGATGCTGTCAGCAGTAAATATTTGTAATAAATGTCTCAAACTTTTATTTGTTGTCGGCTGCCTGTTGGGCTGCAGCTTAATCAACTCCAATAATTGTAATTATTTTGATCAGTTTAGACAAATCGATAAATGCAAACGTTGGCTTAACCCAGTTTGGGGCTGCAATCAGCTTCAATGTCCAAAAACGAAAAAAAAAAATGTTTCAGAAATTCAATTAGGCTTATCCCCTAGAATACCAACAAAACCAGCAGCCAGAACAGCTGCAACACCTGCGCAATTAATTAGTGTTTGCCGCATTAATTTCACAAAACAAAAACAAAAAAACCACGAAGAGCCAAAGCCAGAACCGGACAGGGTCTGGGCTAATAAATTCAAAACGGCCTCCTCAGCCACTTCCTCATCATGTCCTGGCAGAAGGCTTATCTCTGTCTCAACCACCTACACACAATTAGAGCAAAAATATGTAACAAAATTGTGCAATGGGTCAGAAAAACCACTAAAACAACACTAAAAACAGCAGGTAAATAAAATAAAGCAAATTCAGTTAATTTAAATTATAATTAGGACAGGGAGAGGGAGAAATGTAAGAACTCTTTGCTCAAGAGATGAAAAGATAAAATGGGTTTGCCTTTGAACTTAGCTACGAAAATTTATAGAAATGTTTGTGTTGGCAGGTAGGTAAGTAAACCAAAGGGGAATACTTGTGTTTAGTTATGCACGATTTTGGAACGTATATCAAGAATTGTAATACATAGAAACAGGGTCTGTCAGGCAACCCATCGCCGTTTCACGTAACTGAGATATACACCATGTCCGTTACCGAAAGCCATTTCCATTATAGTCCCTGCATAGAAAGAAGAGTTGGTACATAGAGAACTTATAAAGCTGTTTATAATCTTTACTATAAAATATATAGAATAAAAGTCTGCTTACTACACGACAGTATGTAATTTGCGCCACTAACGAATCATGCACAATGTAAGCATGCTTTACGAATACTCAATCACTAATTTTTGCACTTATTTTCTTCAATCGCTTTCTCCAAAGTCTATGATACAGCATGTAGAATTATATTTGAATGCACCGGTGTCACCACGATACTGTGCCACGCCTGACAACATCAATTTACCAGACTGACACACTTGAATCCTTTATGTTGATTGGTTTTGGCCAATTTTGAACTTTTCAAAAGGTTTTTTTTCCATTTTTTCTATTTTAAAATCAAATTTAAGGCCTATTTGCTGCAATTAGCAAGCGCAAAACTATCGAGGCTCCATCATTTTTATAGAAAAGCTGAAAACTATTGGGGAAAATCATATTTTTGGCTATAGTACTCAATATTTTTGACAACTTCTGATCTTTTAAATCAGCGGTGGGCATGACATTTCGGTCAGAAAACCCAGATTTACAAAGCTTTCTTAATTTCTTTAGCAAAAGTGCATTTCGAAGTGATGAATTAAGGCATTACCATTGGAAATAGTTGTCAGATTATGATGTATTTATGTAGAGTTTCACTACACATACAATTTAGTACTGAAAGATCAGTCAGGAGTCATAAAAGATGGCAATGTCTCAGCTAAACTCATGCATAATCAAGGGAAGCCTTGTATTTAGTATTGACACCTTCAAATTTGTAACCGTTTCGGTACTGGTTTTACCATGGTTTAATGAAAACATTCCGAGTGTCTTCTGTCTTAAGATTCTTTCAAAGAAATGGACTACTGCAATTTGTATGCAAAATATTTGAATTCAGTATTAATACGTAAAAAAAGCTGATTTGTATGTGTTCACAAATTCTGGAACTTAATTCTCAGTACTGAGATAAGCTTATGTTTGGCTGGAACCAATCATTTGCTAGCTTTGTATGTACCGTAGGTACATAGAGTATTATAAGTTTGTGCAAAAGTATGTAACATCCAGAAGGAAGCATCTCCGACCCCATAAAGTATATATATTCTTGATCAGCATCAACAGCCGAGTCGATATAGCCATGTCCGTCTGTCTGTCCGTCCGTTTGTCCTTCTGTCCGTCTGTCCGTCTGTCTGTCTGTCTGTCCGTATGAACGCACAGATCTTAGAGATGGTAAGAGATAGAGGTTTGACTTGTATGGGACATATGCTTCTTATGTCTGCAGGCAGATCAAGTTTATTTTCAATTTTGGCCACGCCCCCTCCCGCCCCCTCAATTTAGAAAAAACGTCATATCTCCCACAGGTTTGAAGATAGATGGCTTGTTCCTTCTGGACATATTTAGTTATTAGAATAACTTATCGATCCGCCAAAGAAATGAAGAAGATCGGATGAACGGTTTTCGAGTTATGATCAAAAGACAAAATTTCTTGGTACAGAGAATGTTATAGTCGGGCTTGGCCGACTTTCTTTCTTGTTTTCTTTAGTAATTGTTAGATTTAAGTCCCAAAAATACTTATTTTCAGTTCATTTCTAACACTTAGCTACATTTCTACAAACTTTTGATATATTTTTAGCTATTTCTAGCTAGTTTTATTTGCAATTCTACATAGAGAAAAGCAAATTGGCTACCAGCCACGTGTCGAAACGGCATTCCTAAAGGAAACGTAGGTCACACTGTAAAATTTCACACAAAGAGTGTAGAAAGCTGAAAGAAATGTAGAAATACTACATGTAGAAATGAAACACGTTATCGAGGCATGTAGAAAATTTACATCCCCCGTTAAACGTGTAGAAAAACTGAATTTTTATGTAACTATAACACATTTTGTTTCTCTGTTTAGCAACTTGTATGTCTCTTGTTCTGGCAAAACTGCTCATAAGTAACAACTGACCTAGTTCTAATGTGAGCTGAAACATATGCTTGTCGAAGCATGTCCGTTCTTAGGAAACAGTCATACCTTGTGCACCACAGGGCTTTTTGCTCGCTGAATGTTTAACATTTGGCTAGGCTATTCTATTGACCTTTTGCTACAGATCTCCAGTCTACAGCATCCAAATAATTAATAACAAAAAAAAACCAAATTAGTTACTGCGCTTGGCTGAGCCGCTTGAGTAAGAATAATCACCGCCTAATTAAAGCTGTAAAAAATTTGCAAATTCCCAATTAGCACTTTCATTATAGAAATCAAATCAAATTAGTGGAGAGGAGTATTGGGGGCTCATTAAAAACAATTACAATAGACTTGTGTAACTTATTAAACCCAAAGTCGGTCGGTCTAGATCAAGTGGACTTCAAGTCAGAGTGCAAAAAGAAAAGCATGAGTAAGCCCCACATCAGTGTATATAGAAAAGGTAAGACTAAAACAAACCGGGTGAGAATCATTAAAAATTGTGATTTAAATAAACTACTCAATATGTGTGTGTGTGATCAGCGAAGTAAAGCGTCAGCAAATAGCGCCATAAACAAAAAGGCATATACACAAAAACAAAAAAACAATAGCTAAAATCATATAAAAGCTCGCTGCCGGCTAGAATGATCAATCAGTTTCAACTTCAAAAGGTTTCTGACAGCATCTTCAATATGAAATTTGTACTAGTCTGTGTATGTGCCTTTGTGGCTCTGGCTGTTGCTGTGGTGAGTGCTGCTCCATATCGTTGAGTGGTCAGTAATTCAAATTCTACATCTATATATATAGGATCTGCCGCTGAGCGAAGAGCAGACTGCTCTGGCCAAGGCCAATAGTGAACAGTGCATGCAAGAGGAAGGTGTGACCAAGGATCAGGCTTTGGCTCTGCGTGCTGGTAACTTTGAGGATAGCGATCCCAAGGTCAAGTGCTTTGCCAACTGTTTCCTGGAAAAGACCGGCTTCATGGCCGATGGACAGCTGAAGCCTGATGTGGTCTTGGCCAAATTGGGTCCCCTAGTCGGCGATGACACAATCAAGGTGGTGCAGGGCAAGTGTGATTCGATTAAGGGTGCCGATAAGTGTGATACCGCCTATCAGCTGTTCCAGTGCTACCACAAGAACCATGCCCATGTCTAAAATAACTTTTGTATAACCACTGACAATAACCTCAAGGCGGTACTCCAATACAAGGTATTATGTGAAGAAAGCAACTGTGAATTGTTACAAAATTTTGTTTGTTTATTAAAAATATAATAAAAGTAAAGTATGTTTGTTGAATACGTTGAGATGTTTTAGATGTTAAGTAATGTAGAATAGTTCGTATGAAATTTCAGAAGTTCAGTACAACCAGGAATGCAATCTAAACGAACATAAGTACTGGTTCAGTTCGGAAGCCCACAGGTTCGGTTTTGAAACGGTTTAGGCTTGGTTCATAGGTTTACTCTCAATTTTATATTATATTATATTGGTTTTTTATAGGCCTGTTTCCATTTTCTCAGAAAATTTCAATCTTCCCTTAAATCTGCGTGGAAAGTGAATTTTTGAGAACTTTGGTAGGTAAGACCAAAGACCATAGAACAATAGTAAGAGTAACAGCCATACAAGTGAACGGCAAGAAGAAATTTCAATGTGGACCTTCGATTTTACATGAGTTTCATAAGCACACAAACGGCACACAAGTGTAAAATTGAGGGTCCACATTGAAAATTTCTCTTTAAATTTCCCTGACATGCAGTTATATGAGCATTAAGCATCTTGTTGTTTTTTAACTGTTATTCATAGCCACAGACAGCACACATATGTAGACTTGAAGGTCCACTTTGAAAATTAAACTGATTATCTGTTATTTGACATATTTTGTTCTAATATGTTCGGTAAGACAGTTCGAAAAATGGCAAAACACACGATATAGGTTCTTGGTTCGGCCGAAATTTCTATCAAATCTTTACACCTAAAGCCCGTTCTTAAGTTTAGCTAGCCGAATTTTTTAAGAAATAGCAAGGAAAGCTACTGTTTGTACTTTTTAAGTTTCAAAAAAAGGCCAAGAACTCATTTCTTCTCTAGGATCGATACCCATTCAGGCGTATCTTAGCCCCTAATAGCCTGTACTTAAGGATAATGTACCGAAATTTGCTTTAATTGGTTATGAAAATGGTTTTTTCCTGACCTTCGAAGATATGGTAGACCAAAAAGGTGTCAAAATCGCCATTCTGTTCCAAGATCGCCTTGTAATTCGCCGAGTCTTGTGATCTAAAACCGTTCTCCATGATATAGTAACGATATGTCCTTAAATCTGTGAGGAATGGTATTTGTTCAATCTTTCGTAGTTTAGGCAGTCCAAATAATCATTTTAAAACTCATATCTGTTCTTTTCTTGCCCTTAAACTCTCTCTATCTCAACTCTAAAAACACTACCTTGAGTATATCGTTCCGACTTATCCTTGAACCTGCACGGAAAGTCGTACTATTGAAATTTTGAAGTGAAGTGGAATCCAATATGATGTTAAAAACTTCTTTCTGTACAAGAATCCTCTCTAATTCCATCGAAACATAACCCTTTAAGCTCGCTCTTAAGTCTTATATTCAGAAATGAACTTAAATCCGTACGGAAAGTTTATTTTCTTTGGATTCTTGAAGTTTGCTAAAGTCTGAAAACCCATAAATATATGTAATGTTTGAAGTAACATTAAGTTCACACATTAAAAAGTATTAACTCTGGTTTTTTGAGGTATTAAGCTACAGTTTTTTGTAGCTAATCCTTAAAATACTGACAATTTGTATTGAATTGAATCGAAATAAACTGTTTTGATTTGCGGTTTTTAGCATTTTCGAAGGGATGGTTTCGAGGAAGGTTTTATTAGCTTGAATTAGCGGTTTGGATACGGTTTGTTTCGGTTCGGTTCAGAACCGGCTTTGCATATCTGTTTAACACACAAATCATACAGCAGCTAGAATGTGAACTATTTTCAGTATTGCCATTGTATTGCCTCTGGGTTTTTCCCCCGTCTGAAATTTAGTGCAGCCTTCATGAAAATTTGAATATGTGTAATTTGCCATAATAACCTAAGGGTCAATCGATGGAAAAAGTCACAATTTAATATATTATATCAGTATTCTTGAGTTGCTGCTGTTTAATAGTACCAACTGTAAAACAAGTGTCAAACATTCAAATTGTTGGGGTGTATGTTAAGTGTGAACAGGATTAGGTGTTGATTGAAGAAGCATTAGATTGGTCTGTCTATAGATTAATGGTACTTGTAGTTGCGATGACGGCTAATCTTCGGATAGTTGATTATGTAGAAAAACGTCATACTGGCCAAGGTCAACTGGACAAAGGGTGCAATGCCCGCACGCTTGGGAAGCACGTACTTGTGCTGCCAGCGCCACCAGGCACGACTCACGGCTCCCAACATGGCATTCGGAGTCATACGGCGACGTAGCAGCCAGCCGGGCAAATCCACCAATTTGACTTGTCCAAATGGTGTATCAGCTGCACTTATGAGAATGTTTTTAATTGAGTTGTAAATTTGGGAAAAAATAAGAGATGCATACCTTTGCCATAGTAGCGGGCTGGATCGTAGGGTCCATGCACCTTCGGATCATATTCAGCTGGATAGTCCCCAATTGCCATCTCGTTGGGTTAAGCAAGTATATTAAAATATAGAATATCTCTTATCGTGTGTCAAGAAAGAAAAGAAATGGCCTGCTTGTTGGTTATGTTTTAACCTTGAAAGTTTTTTCAGCTTTTGGATTGCTTTGTTTTGACCAAGATTACAATGACAATTTAAAAACAATTTCCTATCCAACAGAAAATTTAAAAAATAATTTATCAAAATACTAAAAAAATCTGTAAAATTGATATATGTGCAATAATTTTGGCTTTTTCACTAAGTTTGGTCGAGAAAGCTAAGCCAACTTTGTCTGTGCTGAAGTTTTTATGTGCTCGCTTAAATATTTTCAAAAAATACTCTTTTTCCCATTTTCGGACCTATCCTTTGTATGGGAGGTATATGATATAGTCAACCGATTTGGCCAAAAATTTGTTAAACTATGTGAAAGCATGTGAAACAAACAAATACAAAATTGCAGAATGCTACCATTAAAAACAAAAAAGTTTTTCTAACTAAGACTGTTTTTCAGACCTATCTTTTGTATGGCAGCTGTATCATATAGTTGTCCGATTTTAATTAAACTTAGTAGAATTATAAAAATACATAGAAAACCTACGATTACAAAGTTTGGAGATGTTTACATTGAAAAGAAAAAAGTTTTTCATACTAAAACTAGTTTTCTGAACGATTGTTCCTATGCGAGCTATAAGATATAGTCATCCTATCCGGTCGGTTCCGACATATTAGTAGTGTGCAGCAAAAAGGAGACTCTGTGCAAAATTTCAGCTCGATAGCTTTAAAACTGAGAGACTAGTTTGCTTAGACAAAGCTCAATCGACTCAGATCTTTACCCTGATCAAGTGTGTATATATGGTTTATGGGGTTGAAAATGAATATTTCTATGCATTGCATAGAATACCCTTTATCCCATAATACCCTTTGCAGGGGTATAAAACAATATAAAAAAAAATCAGTAAAATTGATATATGTGCAAAAATGTAGGCTTTTGCATGAATGCACTATGTTTGGTAGAAATGGACATCTATATAGTAGAAAAGTAAGGCCCGAAGCGTAGTCTTAGTTAGAAAAACGTGCTGCAAGGGCCCAAGTTAACTTTTCTCTATTTATAGTGATATAATCGAATATATATCAAAGGACTTCCATACAGCCATATCCCCACTTTCACTTTTGCTTAAAAAGAAACCGCTTTTCGAGGCAAAATTGCTCTCCAAACCGTACAACATGTCTCAGCAATGTCCTTCGTACTTAGTGAACCACCCTCATACATTACAATTCTCTTCAAAAATTTGGCCCGACAACATAACTAATCACTTATGCATATTTAATTCATCATTCGGCATTCCAATGTGTAAATTTGCATAAGAGTTGGCCATCATTAGATCCCACTGTCAAAACCCTCGTCAGGAGCTTGGCCACGTATATCCCAAAGGTATTTGCACGTTTATGTATTGCATAAATATTGATGAGCGGCCCGCGCTCGCGCCTGGAGAAAAACACACACACTTTCTCCACACAAAAGATGTGTTTGGGAGCAAATGAATTGGACACAGCGAGCGAGCGGCTCAAGTCGGGGTTGCCTTTTTAAAAGCCCAAATCCAATTAACAAATCATTAAACATTCATTGAGCACGTGTCGCAATTGCAATTGCCGGGTTCTGGTTCTGGTTCTGGTTAGGTGGGACAATTGCTTTGGTGAATTTGGAGCAGTGGTGGCGCCCGGCCATTAGCTTAAAGCTCTGGCTGAACGGGATGGACTGGCGTCTATAATTCATTTTGTCACTTCCTGGCCCGGCTGACTGTCCTGTCTGTCATGTCACTTCCATTTAGCATCCGTTTCAGTTGCAGTTGTCTGCACAAAAGCCTTGGCATAATCACTGATGCGTTTACTAATGTCTATTAAAAAGGCAGCTTGAGCTCCATCCGAACCACCCCCGCCGCCCGGCCCTGCCGGCTAATGCATTTAAGTAGACAGCTCGTGGTTTCTGCCCCGGCGGCTTGTCAAAGAAACCAACACGCGTGATGTGGTCCGTGGTCTGTGGTCCCTGATCCGTGGACGCTGCCAAAGGGACAAACACATTGATGCCTGACTTGGCCTTTGTCTTGTCGTAGCCTTCTTCTTATTTTGCTTGTCTTGGCTTGTCGTGTTCTTGTTAGTTGGCTTCTATTGAAGGAAATGATGCGGTTCGCTTGGCCGGGTGGATTGGAAGTGGGTGTGGTGGGTAGAGGGTAGGGGGTAGGGGTTGGGGTTGGCCTGCGGTTCTCACATTAATGTAATTTAATTTTATAAAAACTACGCTGTGGGGGTTGTTATCGTGTATATTGACATCGCCCCTGCCTTTGTTGCTGCCAGTCTGTCAGTCGTTGGCTTTGATCTTAAAGACATACGTGTCCTGTTCCTGATTCCTGATAATCAGCCCAGGTCTGCCATTGAGTTCATCAATTAAATATTGGCTTTGAATTGGCCCAAGTTGTTAAGGGAATTGGCCAAGGGACCAAGTTGATGAAATAATGTTGCAAAGGTGTTGAAATTTAAGACTTGGTGAGCAAATCAACAAAGGTCATTGCTCAAAATGCTTTCTGCATTGAACCGGGCTAAGTAACTTGGGGCAAATGAGCTATTTATACTAGTAATCCATAGTTAAATAGATATATGTGCAATGCTAAGGCTGCTAAACTCAAAAGACAACTAGTTAACTTTGCACATATATCTACTTTCTATGAGAAACTTAACTGGTTCGCTTTTTTCAAGCCATAGATTTGGCGCTGATAAAGAGAGATTAAAAGTAAAAAACACATTTTGCACATATATCAATTTTATATGGATATTTCGATTACAGAGTGGCTTTTGCATAAGTCCAACAAAATTTACTTCAAATATTAATCGTTCTAATACCTCCTACCACAAATTAGCAACAAAAAAAACCACCAAAATATTTGAGTGTCAACTAAGCACAACTATTTAGCCATAAATTGTTAAATAATACTTTTTTTAATCCCCTTTTTTGGGTAAATTCAAATTTAACTAAGAACCCATATAAAACCCATCAAAAATGCTTGGTCAAACGGTGTGCACTCCACAGTTAATTCTAGTATTTACGTAAATAATTTTCATAATTTTATGGCAGGCACTAAAATGTTTTAGATTTATCGTACAAATTGCGCTGGAAGCACTTTTCGGTTTTCGGTCATTACAGTTAATAGTAGCCATAAAATATATTTAAACAAATATGTTTATGGCAACAAATAATAATAACAATCACATGCAAATGACTTTTTTGATGCAGTGAGGCATGGCAGAAAGTTTGTCTGAGTGCAAAATGGTAATTTGAGGATCGATGCTCAGTCAGGCATTAAAATATGCTCATTCCTAAACCCATTTCGAGGTCAATTAAATTGCCATTAAAATGTATAGTTATTGGTGGGATAAGCCATATAAAGGTGGGCAGTCGAGGCCATTTGCTAGTTTAATCTCTTAACTGAAGGAATCGAGAGTTTATATTTGATGTCTACTGAAATTTGCTTGTTGTCGTCCCTCATTTGTCTGCTGCCCTTGGCATGGGTATTATAAAATCAAGTGTTTTTTTTGAGAACTTTTACTAACATCTACCCTGCAGAGTCGTTCGCTTTCGGTGTCGCTTAATATGTCGCTCACTCGCACTGAGCTGCCGGATCATTCAAATGCCACCTTTCCCAAGCTCAGCCATGAGATGCTGCACTCTTGCATGCGGGAGACAGAGATATCCATGTCACAGCTAAAGCTCTTCCGTCTGAGCCTGATCTCCAATGATTACAACACTGAGAATGAGGTCAGCCTGGGTTCCGGTGCAGCTGCAGCCAACAGTTTGGGTGACATGGACTATGTGAACAATCCACAGTTACCATTTCTCGATCTTAAGCGTAACGAACCGCTGCAATGTTTCGTACGCTGTCTCTATGAACGTCTAGGGCTGGTCAAGTATGATGTATTGCTAGAGGATTCCTTTAAAAAACAGGTAGAAAATATCATTCAACGTGAGAAGCCCGAAATTAAGGAGTGCATGGATCTGCAGAGCAAGAATCACTGTGAGGCTGCCTATAAGTTGCATTTGTGCTATAATCATCTCAAGACTTTGGATGCCGAGCAACGTATACGGGAAGTTTTAGAGCGCAGTGAAAAAGACACTGATATTGGCGAAGATGAGGAAGACATCATTGATGGTATACAGCATTCCAATGAAGCATAGACATAGAGAGAGAGTAGATCTAGTTTAATGTTAATTGTGTGGGTACTCTGAATATATATGTTTTATTTTTTAGACTGTAGTTTTAAAACTTTGTAGAAATCAACTGCTGGCTCGGATTTTTCTTGGTCATTAGCTCTCGCTAAACCACAACTTTATAATGGGCGTATAGTTCTTTCCCTTCATTAAGTTCAGCTAGAGCGTTTTACTCTATTTTGTACGAAAACCGAGAGCAGTTTTGCTTTATATGTAGCTGTCTTTGATGTGTGCTAAGCTAAGTGAAAATTTTAAAGCCTTTTTTAAACCTGTGTGGACAACATTGCAGAACTTTACGCTTGTAACAATATTACTTGAGCGCTCTCCCTATACGACAACTCTAATATAATACCTACACCTTTCAGTTCATTCATTTTGATATTAACAATAGAAGAATTAGAATAGTTTTGCTACATTTTTTCCCGTCTTTGAAGTAAGCTGAGCTAAGTGAAAATCTTAAAGCCTCTTTTAAGTATGTATGGGTCTGTGACAGCGTACTAGTCTATTGACAACATTCCGGAATTAAACGTTTGCAGCAATATTATTTAAGCCATTTCGTTTCCGCTCTCGCTAAACCGCAACTGTTATTATAATATTATAATATTTATTTTGAAATTAACACTGCTTTTTATACTCTGTACCGAAGGTACATACATAGAGTATTATAAGTTTGTGCAAAAGTATGTAACAGGCAGAAGGAAGCATCTCCGACCCCATAAAGTATATATTTTCTTGATCAGCATCAACAGCCGAGTCGATATAGCCATGTCTGTCTGTCTTTCCGTATGAACGCACAGATCTCAGAGATGGTAAGAGATAGAGGTTTGACATTTATGGGACATATGCTTCTTATGTCTGCAGGCAGATCAAGTTTATTTTCAATTTTGGCCATGCCCCCTCCCGCCCCCGCAATTTAGAAAAAACGTCTTATGTCCCACAGTTTTGAAGATAAATGGCTTGTTCCCTCTGGACATATTTAGTTATTAGGATAACTTATCGATCCGCCAAAGGAATGAAGAAGATCGGATGAACGGTTTTCGAGTTATGATCAAAAGACAAATTTTCTTGGTACAGAGTATGTTATAGTCGTGCTTCTTATTGTTAGTGAGTTTTTAAAAGAAGAAGAATAACAGTTTTGCTTCATTTCTTTCCGTCTTTGTTGTGTTCTGAGTTAAGTGAAAATCCGCAAGCCTCTTTAAAGTATGTATGCGTCTGTGAGAGCGGCTCTGTCTATCGATAACATTGCTGACCCTTTCTATATCTCTGGTAATGACTTCAACCGCTCTCGCTACACCAGAACAATTCGTTCCTACAAGTTTGCTCTAAGCACAATTTTGTTAGTGAGCTATATTTGGTTGTAAGTAGAACGTGACCTGATTTGCTTCATTTTTTCTGTCTTTAATGTGTGCAGAGCTATGTGAAAATTTATTTCTGTTTATAAAAGTTATAAGAAGGAATATTTAATTGTTGTAAATGCATATATCTTTGGAAAGTAAACATTTCCAACCTCTTGGAGTGTCTATATAGAAGAATTTCGTTTATAACCTCAATTACCTAGTCAATATAAGCCTTTAGGCTGTTATTTTTTGGATTGTGCTTTGCTTGTGGCAAGTCTGCTCATCTTAAAAGAGTATCCATTGGGTTCCCTCAAGCGATCTAATAAAACTCTAAAAGCATTGTTCTGGGCTGTAGATTGCTCAATGAAGAAGTTTCAAAAGTAAAGCATACTTTTTGGCGAAAACAAAAAACACTATTTAGGTTTTTTTTATGTGTTTTAAACACTTAAATTCACACTAATGCACGGCTAGACACAAGAATCTGTGCAAACTTGTTAAAAAATAATAACAAAACCCTCTGCCTAGGGTATACAAACCACCCTCTGCTTGCTGCATAAAAACAACAGAAATTTAACGCCTGTTTTTTATTTTGTAACTTCCAGTCACAAAAAAAAACATGCCAATTGGCAGCTGAAATCAATTTAAATTAATTAGAAAATTGAATAATTGATTTTATTAACTTAATGTCGGCCTCGACTGACAACAAGTACAAGTATTTAAGCTGTGCTCAGTTGTGCCAAATAGTTTAGTTAAAGTTGAGAACTTGTGCAAAATGAAGGCTTTTGGTTATGCGATCGTATTCCTGGTGTTGGCCACACTCCAACTGGCAATGGTGAGTTCAGGCAGTATTAGATGATTCGCATAGTTTATCAATCCTTGCCTCCAAAATAGGCCCAGAGCGCTTCGGACATTGCTGCCTATAAGGAAATGCAAGATGGTTGCGTCAAGGAGCTGAACATTGGTTCAGCGGAGGTGGCTCTTATCAGCAGCGACAAGCCGGTGACCAGTCCTACGGAGGCATTCAAGTGCTATCACAACTGCCTGTACAAAAAGATGGGCATGATGTCGGCCGATGGCAAGGCCAACAATGATAAGATTGCCAAGTACATACAGACGCGTTACGCCAGTGCTCCCGGTGATAAGGTGAAGTCGTCCTTGGCCAGCTGTTCCACACCGAATGGGGCCAATGCCTGCGAGCATGCCTACAATTTTGAGATGTGCATGGCCAAGGGCATCAATGGTTAGGTCGACAATTATAGCACCACCACCAGCAAATGGTTTAAATAATAAAGTTATTTTACAATATTAACGCATTTCACGCATAATCGTGTGGGCGGCGGGGCGGTGGGCGGGTATTGTGCATTTAATTATGCAAATTGAAAACGGCAAATGGCCGTGTATGCAGCTACATATATATATATATTTATTGTGCACATATGTGTAACACTACACGTATGTGTGTGTGTATGGGTATGCCGTATAAGCTGTTTAAGCCGCCGTGGCTTGGGCCCGGTCAGGGCATGAAAGCTCCAATTAAGCTGTGACAAACTGTGACGCTGACATCATTATCATGCATCAGCCAGCAGGAGAGAGAGAGATAGTCCCCTCGCCCCACTTTTTGCTGGCCATTATGAATTACCGTTATTATTATTGTTTTTCAATGCAAACACAAATTAATTACAATTTGTCAGGCCAAACTGCTTTATGCTTTTGTTGGTTTCAGGCATTTCCATGGGGGGCGACACAAAAAAAAATACCTTTGCGCAAATTTTAAGCACAAAATAAAGCTTTTCGATAGCAAAATGTATGGTTTTTTTTTTTGTTTTAATTTTATTTTTTATTAATTAAAATGGTGATCGAGCTGAAAGCATGGGTCCATTTACTCAGTGCCCGCCGGGGGCACTTTTGTATCTACAGGTTGCTTCAAACATTGTTTTTGGCTATTTTGTGATATTGTTTACTTAGTGAAGAGGTGAATGGTTCAGGTTTTTAGTTGCCTTCGACCATGGGAATAGGTTATAGACTGGGGAAACCCTCTGTTCTTGACTACACTCCTAAAAAATTGACTATATACAGCCAAAGACGATCTTATCCTAATCTCTTGGCTTATATGGCTGCTTATTTAAGCACAAGAGAAAGTAACCTTCCGTTTAGCAGAACGGCAGAGCTTAAGAAGCTTTTCCAGGGCTGGTTACTTAAAAGCTGGCGCCAATAGCTAGTGAAGCTACCGCCTTGGTAAGTTTTTTAAGGAATAACTTTTGCATTAGATGTTCAGCAGTTGATTAACTTCTAGATTTAGCCTATCATTCCATAAACTTTAGATTTAAAGACCTTAAAACATAGCCTTCTACACCCAGAAAAAAGTAGAACGAATAAGATAAGAACGAACGCTCTTAAAAAAATATTTATTTGTTCTTGAATCTTCAAGAATTTCGCTCTTGAAATCGAGCTAAATTCGTTCTCAGTATGATGTATCTAGGCGAAGAGACTGAGATAAAAAAACAGAGAGGAGAGCAAGCACTTTTGAGAGCACACAGCGTTGAACTCGCTCTCTCAGTTTGTTTTTTTATGGAGGGGTGTGTGGGGAAGCTATCGAGCGGAGAGCGCATTCGATTTTTGCACTTATGTTGCTTTGGAATTCCCAACCAATTATGCCATTGCTGGCTTTGCGACTGCCAGTTGACAGGAAAAGACTGATACTCCTTTGAGGTGTTATGTACTCCTCGAGTCGGCTAAAACTTGCTACATGGCTTAACAATTAGATTTCCATGAAATAAATTTTAACAAAATGGAAAAAAACAACTGCTTTTAAATTGTTGTATGATTGGAATCTATGAAGCTCTTGATTTAAGAGTAAACGATCTTACTCTTGAATCTGATGAGCTCTTGATAATCGGAAGAACATTCTAAAATTCGGTCAATGCTGTATGCTCTTGATTCAAGAATGAATAACCTTGGATTTGAGTTCGTTAGGCACTTGATTCAAGAATTTTGCAACTTGCTTTGAGAATGTTTCGTTCTTAGATCAAGTATTAAAGCTCTTGGATCAAGAAAACCGGGATCAAAAATTCATACTTGGATCAAGAATTTCGCTCTTAAATCGAGAATTTTCACTCTTATCCAAGTATGAAATTCTCTATTTTTTCTCTGAGTGTATGGCCTTTCATAAGACCGCATTGGTTTAGTAGACTCTTTCGCAAATTTGTCTGACCAAACGTCAAAAATAAGCTACCAGGCAATGCCGGTTTGCCCTAATACACCTTTAAACGGACCGTAGAGCTGCCAAAACGTTAGAGCAGGCGAACAATCGACGGCAGCAATCCTTAATTCCTGCTTCTGCGACTTTAAAACACTTGCAAGAGCAGCGCAATGAAGAAATTGAGCGGCTAAACAGGTTGAGATCTCCAAAAAGGCTAGAGCAGGCGAGCTATCGACGCCAGTAATATGCTAAATGCATCCCTTCTCTAAAAGCGGAGTCTAAAAGTGGAGTCAGGCTAAGATCTAAGAGCATTGCATTCCATAGAGCAGCTGAAATAGCCCTGGAAGCAGCAGATCATTATACAGGAGTGTTTTGGTATTAAAGGTTTCATTTGGACCTAAAACCACTTGCCTCTTATATGTAAAGTGTCTTTAAAATGCTACACAGAAGAAAAAAAAATCTGAAATCAATCCGAAATGGGATTGAAAACAGGGTAGTCCCGTAGCAGGCTTAAAATGATCCAGTTTTATGTGATTAAAAAAGAAAATTTGTGAGTGTAATCAATCTTTTTCGGGATCATATCAAGACTATCCGGGATTACCCTGTTTTCAAACCCGTTTCGGATTGATTTCTTTCTTTTTTCAACCGATTAGATAACAAGAACTGAGAGATTTGAAACCGATTGCTCAAGTTCAAGCACATTTAATGCCTTTACTTCTCTATAATCTTGTAGCCTGCTGTATGCCTGTTACTTTAGTTCAAAATTTAATAGTTTATCTATAAAGATTTCTGGGACAGCACCTAAAGAAACGAGTTAGTCTTTCTTTAAGCCCAAAACCAGCCAGTCCACAAGACTTCCACTTCTCCTAAAATCAAAGAGAACAACCAATACAGCTCAATTTTTTTTTAGATAAAATAAAATTATCTATTTTTAATCATCACAAAATTGCAATATGAAACATTCTAGGCTCTGAAATTGACATTCATAAGGTAACATTGACTCAAACCTTAATCTCAGAGACATGCTTGAAAGACTCAAAGCATTCGTGCAATTTGGCGGCAGTATCACACTTGTTATCACCCTTGATGGCACCACATTTGGCCAGAGCAGCTTTGGTCTTCTCCTCACCTATGAAGGCGCCCAGCTTTTCCAAGACCACATCCTCTTGCAGTAAACCGTCCTTCAGGGTGCCCACCTTTTCGAAGAAGCAGTTGGCAAAGCATTTGATATTCTCAGTGGGATTCTTAAAGTCCTTGGCCTTAACCTTGGCGGTCTCCTCTTCGGTAAGAGTGATTTCCTTCAGACATTGTTCACCATGCTGTTTGGCCAGCATTTTTTGATCCTCATTCAGCTCAACGGGCTGTGGGTATGACAATTATTAGGACCTTAATTTATACAATGCTAAAAGCAACTTACCGTGGCCACAGCCAAGGCCAGCATTAAGGCGCTCAAGGTGATCACAAAAATGGAATTCATTTTGACTCTTAGAACGTTGGGAGAAGTTCTGTGGCTGTTTGGAGCTCTGCCCGTGCCTTTTATACTGTGTACGCACGCTTCATTTTGGGGTAATGAGAGCCGGTTTCTATTTAATGGCCTCTG
This sequence comes from Lordiphosa fenestrarum, assembly GCA_035044985.1. NCBI lineage: Eukaryota > Metazoa > Arthropoda > Insecta > Diptera > Drosophilidae > Lordiphosa > Lordiphosa fenestrarum. The sequence goes on along the minus strand of JAWNNO010005300.1, from coordinate 105,881 downwards.
GCCATGATCTAACTGAGTGTTGTCTGCTTTTTGTTTGGTACTTTCGTTTCAAACTGGCCCCGGGGCCTCTATGAAAGCTTGGTTCATTAAACCGAATTTGCCAAAAATGTGAAAGAAAACAAACAGAGGATCGAATCAATTATCAGCCGTCTCTGGTAGATCATAACTTTGACCATGCTCGAGTTACTTTTGCGGCTACTTTACTCATTATCACACTACTCCATCAACAGAGAACGAATGAAAACTTTTACCCAAACTCCAATTCAAAATCAAATCCAAATCCGAGTGACAACGCTCCCCGTTCTCAAGTCGCAATCAGATATATATATTGGCGGGGGCGAGAGAGGTGTGCGCGACGGTGCGGCGGCGGTGGGAGGTATTGAAAGTTGAGACGCGCAAAGGAGACAGACGACGGCAAAGTTTTTTCATTTGAATCCTATTATTTCAACGTAGTTGTAATCTTATTATCCACGAGATGACAGCAAAATGACATTTAGAAAATTTCACGCTGTGTAAAAAGAAAGGAATCGAGAGAGCAAAACCAAAGCGAATAAGGGAATGCAAGAAAGTCAGCCCAGCCCGGCGGTGCGTGTGGGTGTTGAAGATGATGGAGGAGTGGGTGGCACAAGTTTTCTGCCCGCTGCCGCTGCTTCCCTTTTAATTTCAATTCTGACATTTGTTTGTCTGCTGTCAAAATAAAGTAGCTTTTTGCGCGCAAAAGAAATAAACCAAAAGATTCCGATTGAAAATGTTCTCTCCAAGCCTTGGCATGTTGTTGTTGTTGTTGTTGTGCGGTTGGTTTTGGTGCGGCAAAGTTGCAAGTTTTAATAATAATAAACTAAAGCTTGTTTGACTTTTCTGTAAATTCTTGGCAATCCTTAATGCGGTTATCTTAATTCAATTTGTTTGTGTGTGGTTGGGTTGGGTTGGTTGGTTGGTTGGGTCAGTCAGTCACGTCATGTGTGCTGCTGGAAATGTTTCTGGTCTAATAAGAGTAATTAAAATATTTGAGGAATTTCCTGGCAGCATCTTTCACTTCTCTGATTTGAATTTTATGATCTGTAAATCTGCACCTGCCTGATGGCTTCTACATAAACTCCCCCCCCCAAACCAGCCACCATTTGTCTGCAGCTAGAAATTAAGTACAATTTTCATTTTAAATTAAGCTGCCAAGCTGCTAGGCCCGTCCTCCTTTCCAGCATTTGGCGTCATTAATCACCAGCAGCAGCAACAACAATAAGGAAAGCAGCAACATGCTAGCCAGAGAGCATTTGTCAGAGCCTTTTGGGTTACTTTTCGTTGGGGAAAAGCATTTTCTAATCGCTCCCCAAAAAAAAAAAAAAAGTAAAGAAGAAATTCAGTTACAGCCCCCGTACAACCAGACACTCAGAGAAAAAATAGAGAATTTCATACCTGGATCAAGAATTTTCGATCCTAGAGCGAAATTCTTGATTCAAGTATGAATTTTTGATACCGTTTTTCTTGATCCAAGAGCTTCAATACTTGATCTACGTACGAAAAGTTCTCAAATCAAGTAGAACAAGATAGAAAGTCGGTCAAGCCCGACCATAACATACTCTGTTGTCTTTTGATCATAACTCGAAAACCGTTCATCCGATCTTCTTCATTTCTTTGGCGGATCGATAAGTTATCCTGATAACTAAATATGTCCAGAAGGAACAAGCCATCTATCTTCAAAACTGTGGGAGATATGACGTTTTTTCTAAATTTCGGGGGCGGGAGGGGGCGTGGCCAAAATTGAAAATAAACTTGATCTGCCTGCAGACATAAGAAGCATATGTCCCATACATGTCAAACCTCTATCTCTTACCATCTCTGAGATCTGTGCGTTCATACGGACAGACGGACATGGCTATATCGACTCGGCTGTTGATGCTGATCAAGAATATATATACTTTATGGGGTCGGAGATGCTTCCTTCTGGATGTTATATACTTTTGCACAAACTTATAATACTCTATGTACCTTCGGTACAGAGTATAATTACTCATTCTTGAATCAAGAGCATTCAGCATTGCCAAAAACCGAGAATGTTTTTCCTATTATCAAGAGCTCATCAGATTCAAGAGCTTCATAGATCCCAATCATACAACAATTTAAAAGTAGTTGTTTATTTTCCATTTTGTTTAAATTTATCTTTAACCTCAAAGCAGCTTCAGTCTTTGTCTGTCAACTGGCAGTCGCACAGCCGTCGCTTCATGCCCGCAATGCCATAACTGTTTGGGAATTTTAAAGCAACATTAGTGCAAAAATCGATTGCGCTGCCATAAATATCCAAACTGAGAGAGCGAGTTCAACGCTGTGTTCTCCTCTCTCAGTTTCTTCACCTCAATCCGCTTGCCTAAATGTACATCATACTGCGAACGAGTTTAGCTCGATTTCTAGACCGAAATTCTTGAAAATTCAGGAACGAATAAATATTTTTTAGGTTATTCATTCTCCTTTTTTCTGGGTGTACATATGTCAGTCAAAAGGGCGGAGAAGAGCAGGGCAGGGCAGGCCCACCTGTCGGAGGGGTTTTCTTTTTTTTTTTTTTTTTAGAAAAATGGTCGCTAAATTTGCGTGAAAAGGCAAATAATTTGAAATTCCCAGGGGTTCTAAATAAGTAAATTTAAATTGCATTTTGTATGCGTTAAAAATTTGTTGTGTGGGGGTTCTTTTTTTTGGCCACAACAAGTTTTTGTTGCTGCTGTTATAAATTTGCGTGTCAAAAGCCACGAGTTGAAGTTCTCGCTTCTTCATTTTTTTTCATTTTTTGTGTTGTGTTTGTTTGATGTTTCGAAAGGAGTAGGCGGTCGGTCGGTTGGTGCAAATGTTAATGTCCTTATCAGCGCTTCAGCATTTTAACATGTGTCCGCATTTGAAATATGCGGCAATGGCAATGTTTTTTCTGCCACTTTGCATGCGCCCCGAGTCAAGTTGGAGTTGCAGGATTTTGCTGTTGGCGCTTCCGTTGCAGTTGATGTCAAGTGTCAAGTGCTGGACAGTTGAAGTTATTTATTATAACGACAATTACAGGCACTCCGAGTTGTTTGTTACATATAATTACATTTGTAGATTAGAAAACGCCATAAAAGCTTCAAAGCCACGCCCCAAAATCTCCTACAACCTTCTCTCTCTCACTCTCTATTCTTTGCACAAAATCAAAAAAAATTTGCTAATGTAATGATGCTTAAAAGTGTTTCAAAGTATTTCTTTGCCATTTGCCATGTTTATTTTTATTTAAATGCCAACATGTCTGTGTGTGTGTTTGTGTGTGTGCTTGTGCGTGCGAGTGTGTGTGTGGGCGTTTGATTGAATTGAAAATGTTTTGCCAAAAATTTCCATTTACCCTGAGACTGTGTGTGTGTGTGCTGTGTGTGTCTGTCCCTGAGTTTCCTCTTTCTTTCGTTTTGGCTCTTTTACTGATTTTCAAGGGTTAAACCAAGTCGCACATAATTTGCTAAATGGCTTAAAGTATGTTGTGTCTCTAAGTAAATTGAAAGTCCATAGGCATCTATATATATTTGTTTGCTTTAACAAAAGTTGAACCTTATGAGTTTTTATCTCAGATGATATCACACACATAACAAATGTCTGTTATAATGAGTTATTCTTTGACTTTTTATCTGACTAATGAGTTATTTGAGTTGCTTGTTGTTTGTCATTATTAGAGTTCAGTTTGGTAAGTTATTAACAGAAGTTTGGTTCCAGTTTTGTGTTGTTTGGTCCAGAAATTCGACATTTTTACTAGTTTTAGTGAGAAAAACTTTTTTGTTTTCAATGGAAACGTCTCCAAACTTTGGATTTCTTAGTTTGCTATGCTTAACCATGATTTTACTAAGTTTGGTTGAAATCGCACATCTATATAGTATAGCTGTCATAGAAAAGTAGAGTCTGAAAAGTAGTCTTAGTGAAAAAAACTTTTTTGTTTTCTATGTAAAAAACCTCCAAACTGTGTAGTTCTTAGTTTGCTATGCCTTGACATAATTCTACAAAGTTTTGTCAAAATCGAAAGACTATAGCATATAGCTGCCATAGAAGCGATCGGTCGAAAAACTAGTTTTAGCTAGAAAAACTTTTTTGTTTTCAATCGTAACGCCTCCAAACTTTGTATTTTTTAGTTTAATATACTTTCACATAATTCTACTAAGTTTGGTCGAAATCGCACATCTATATAGTATAGCTGTCATAGAAAAGTGGAGTCTGAAAAGTAGTCTTAGTGAGAACAACTTTTTTGTTTTCTATGTAAACGCCTCCAAACTGTGTATTTCTTAGTTTGCTATGCTTTCACATAATTCTACAAAGTTTTGTCAAAATCGAATGACTATAGCATATAGCTGTCATAGAAGCGATCGGTCGAAAAACTAGTCTTACTGAGAAAAACTTGTTTGCTTTCAATGAAAACGCCTCCAAACTTTGTATTTCTTAGTTTGATATACTTTCACATAATTCTACTAAGTTTGGTCGAAATCGCACATCTATATAGTATAGCTGTCATAGAAAAGTGGAGTCTGAAAAGTAGTCTTAGAGAGAACAACTTTTTTGTTTTCAAGGGAAACACCTCCAAGCTGTGTATATCTTAGTATGCTATGCTCTCATACAGTTCTACAAAGTTTTGTTAAAATCGGATGGCTATAGCATATAGCTGCCATAGGAACGATCGGTCGAAAATCTAGTTTTAGAGAGAAAAACTTTTTTGTTTTCAAGGGAAACACCCCAAAACTTTGTATTTCTTAGTTTGCTATGCCGTTTCATCAATCCACCAAACTTGGTCGAAATCGGACATCTATATAGTATAGCTCCCATAGAAAAGTAATGTTCGAAAAGTAGTCTTAGTTAGACAAACGTGATGCAAGGGTATACCAACTTTGTCCGAGCCTAAGTCTACTTTCCTTTATTTTATCTTTATAAGGAATTTATGGATCCCGTCTTATCTTACCTTTTGATAAGCTAATATGGTTAATTCTGAATGGATTTTATTGATATTTTATTAGAGTAAAAATAACCATTCTTCAAACCACTCTTAGAACTGTGCAGAAGCCTATATTTACTCTTTCAAAATATAAAAGCCTTTGACATATATGTCCTGATATTCTTAAATATAAGTCTAGAGGATGGGAAGACGGGACTTAGTCGTTTATTCAGAGATTTATTTTGGAAGATTTTGAAACTACAATGTTGAAAACTAGAAAAAAAAAACATCGACGCTTTTACCATCTGCACCACGCTCATTTTGACCGAAATCTTAACATATGAGGGCATTCTTCACTGTGCTTTGCTGCAACGTCACAGGTGTGGTCGATGGTGCTGAGAGTTAGATAACCTAGCTGTCCGTCTTTTGTCTACGACTACGACTGAAGGTTACCTTGCCTTCTCACAGCAAACAGAGGTATTTTTCACCCATCTTATATGCATCCTTCCCTATTCCCGACCTTCCCCTACTACTAATATACAGGGTTGCCCATATTCGACGGACCCATGTTTTTTTTAAAAAAATCAAAGAAAAAAATAAAAATTTGGCCGTTGGCAATCTTAATCATTTAATTTGTTCCAAGTAGATTTGTTTACATCAATTTTTGAATATGATATCTCTCAAATGGCCGCCTCTGGCGTTGATGGCGTATTGTGCCCTTTTTGCAGCATTTTCCATCGTTTTCGCCAACATTTCGGCCGGAATAGCGGCTATTTCTTCACGAATGTTGTCCTTGAGCTCTTCTACGGTCCTTGGCTTGTTAACGTAAACCTTTGACTTCAAATATCCCCACAAGAAGAAGTCCGGCGGCGTCAAATCGGGCGAACGCGGTGGCCAGTCCAAATCACCACTTTTCGACATCAAACGGCCCGGAAACAATTTCTTCAGAAAATCGATTGTTATGCGACTTGTGTGCGGTGGAGCGCCGTCTTGTTGAAACCAGAACTGCCTCATACGCTTTCGACGAATAATTGGCATCACAAAATTGGTCATCATGTCGCGATAACGCTCCTGGTTGATGGTAACAGCATGGCCATTTTCATTTTGGAAGAAAATCGGCCCAATGACCGTTTTCGCACAAACGCCGCACCAAACTGTGACTTTTTCGTCATGAAGAGGCACTTCTTGAATCTCCTGAGGATTTTCAGTGGCGTAAATACGGCAATTTTGCTTATTTACGGTTTTCTTATTCACATTTTTTAATTTTTTAAAAGCACGTTGAGTTTTCACAATTGACTTGTTCTGTTGAATATAAATTTCAACTATTTCAGAGCGCTCGCGTGGCGTGTATTGTTCCATGGTAAAAATCTGCTTGGACTGACGCTTCAAACGCGGTATGTCATTAAGCGATCTGACATCTCTGTCAAAAGTTATGGCGTTGCCAGATGGGTCCGTCGAATATGGACAACCCTGTACAGTGCCTGCACTCTAATAAAATTTTCAAAATTATCTTGTGGCTTTCATCGCAATATAAACTATCCCCTAAACTTATAATCCTAACCTCAGTCTAAGCTTAATATCAAGGTTCCCGGTGCATTTATTGGCTACGAACAAAAACCATATTTCCTTTCATAATTTTCTTAACATTCCTGCATAATAAACCTCTTGCAACGCATTCTGTCCACTTTCAAGGTAGTTATACGCTCTTGAGTAGATGTATGTAATTCTCACGAACTGTCTCACCTTACTTCAACAATTCATTCGATTCTAACCACTTATCCTTGCAGCAGCAGCATTCCAAGCATAAGTTCAATGCCATTACTCTCGGCTCTGTGCGGTTTTTTTCTTTTTATTTTTTGTGCCTGGTTCACCTCTAATGCCATATGTTCCATGGGCATATATAACGAGCGCCCGCTGTGCCACTTCAGTCACTATAATATGCCAAATTAAAACTTTAACTAGCGCACCAAGTGTCCTACAGTGTCAGCATAAAGAGCAAGTGCAGCAGAGCCAGCGACAGACTGTCATCATTATCATTAACAGGCGCCCGGGCCACGGTTTGCATTCGCACCTTCAAGCTGCTGCTCCTCCCGTCTCCTCCGCCCCCCCCTCTTCATCCACTGTTTTTGCTGTTGTGGCGCTTATTATTGTCGCTGTAGTTGGCGCTGAAGTGGCCTTCATGAGACAGTTCTCTAGCCCAAAAGTGACAGAGCCAAAGAGGAGAAGGATGAGGATGATGATGATGAGGTGCAGCTTCCGTTGCAGTTTGTTTTCAGACGGCTTAGTGCCTAAGTATGTGTGTGTGTGTGTGTCACTCTGCATGCGGCATTAAAAAACACAAAATGAAGGCGTTAATCTTTCTAACAAACTAAGTCCGTCTGCGTATGAGTGTGAGCCCTGCGGAAAGGTTTATGTTGCAAATAACTTTGCTTGCACTTTGGCCTAACATAATTTATGCACTGCAACTGCAACTACAGGAAAACTACACTTATGTCAACTTGTGTTATTTAAGTAGTGGGCGTGCCACTACTCGAGCATATATAATTACATACTTGGGATAATGCTCGAAGCATTAGTGGTAGCCACTTTACACTTTATTGTGCACGTAGGCAAGGCAGGAGATGTGAGAGAAGAAACCCAATTAAAAATTTAAGATTTTTATTAAATTTCACTGGAAGATGGTCAGAATTAGACGGAATCGGTGTATTATTTCTTTAAAATCATGAATGCAGTTCAAATTCGAAAACTTAATAAAGCACAAGGCAATTTTTTGCAATTCAATGTAAGCTGGACGCTTTCTTCTCAAACAAAATAGTTTTTAAAATGAAAACGATCTGAGAATAGATGAACCAAGCTTCAAACCAAAACTTTAGCCTTGATAAGTAAAGGAAACCCTCCGAGACTCTTGACGTTTCAAAGAATTTGAACCCCCGGAACGTAGCCTGTCGACATCTATCAACATCTGAGCTCAAAGAATAAGTTTCTATACAGAAAGCTGGATGACGAGCTTTCGAGCTCCCATGGCCACATATAAGCTTAAGACATGAGCTGAAACAGTGGAAAAACCTTTCCTTTCAACCTAAAACTTAACTACACACATTTACATCACAGAAGGATATTTTGGTGTCCAAATGATACTATAAATTGTCAAATTGATATTTTGGGTATCAATTTGATCCTTAACTTTATAGATTGAGACGAAAATGTGTTAATTTAATACTAAACATTTTAGATTTCAACTTATGATAGTTCGAAAGTTGGAAATGTCATGCTTATGGACATAATTACACACTTTTACCTCACAGAAGAGAACACTTAACTTAGATCAGTCTTTTGGTATCCAAATGATACTATAAATTGTCACATTGATATTTTGGGTATCAATTTGATCCTTAACTTTATAGATACTATATATAGATACTATACATTATAAGTTTCAACTAATGCTAGTTCGAAATGTCAGGCTCAAAACATTAAGGCTACGTTCATACACACTGCCAGGCTGACAAATTTTTGGTTGCCAGCTATCTGCCAGCTTTATCAGACTTGAGAATATTGAAAGTGAACTGGCACTGCCTCTGACAGGTATGCACACATGTATGATGGCAACTGGCTTCTAAAAATATCGCAATCTGCCAGTGTATGTATGTATAACAAAAGAATCTTGTAAAATTTAGAATAAATATATAAAAACTAAACCAGCAGCGGCTTTGTTCCCGTGCAAACTGAAGCACAATCATAGTGTTTTTGCCCATATGTAGACGTATAAAATTGATCAGATCTAGTATCAAAAGGATTCCTTAAGTTTGGCAATTGAAATATCAAATTGATAAGAGCAAGCATCAAAATGATACAAAGAGGTATCAATTTGATATCCTGCATTATTGGAATATATCAACTTAATACTTGGAGTATTACAGAGTAAACGAGTAAGCTAAGCTAACTTTTTATGCTAAAATATTTTCTGAAAATACTCTTTTTCCCATTTTCCGACCGATCGTTCGTATGGGAGCTATAAGATATAGTCCACCGATTTGGCCAAAAATTTGTAAAATTATGTGAAAGCAGGTGAAACAAACAAATACAAAATTGCAGGATGCTACCATTAAAAACAAAAAAGTTTTTCTAACTAAGACTGTTTCTCGGACCTATCTTTTGTATGGCAGCTATACCATATAGTTGTACGATTTTAATAAAAATTGGTAGGATTATAAAAGTGCATAGAAAACCTAGGAATACAAAGTTTGGACAGGTTTCCATTGAAAAGAAAAAAGTTTTTCATACTAAAACTAGTTTTCCGACCGATTGTTCCTATGGGAGCTATGAGATATAGTCATCTGATCCGGTCGGTACCAACATATTAGTAGTGTGCAGCAAAAAGCAGACTCTGTGCAAAATTTCAGCTCGATAGCTTTAAAACTGAGAGACTGGTTCTCGTAGAAACAGACAGACAGACGGACGGACAAAGCTCAATCGACTCAGCTCGTCACCCTGATCAAGAATATATATAGTTTATGGGTTCGGAAATGAATGTTTCTATGCTTCTGGGCAAAATTATAATACCCTTTGCAAGGGTATAATCATACTGTTTAGTTTTAGTTGGATGACTAATAGGTGTCTATTTGATGTTTACTTATTTTTGGGTCTAGGCACTGTCTTATTTTCCAAGGCGTCACACATGAAAAGGAATATGAGAAAGGGAAGGCAGAGAAGGCTCTGTCTTTGTCCTGCCTTGGGTAGAAGTAGTCTTAGAATACTAGAGATCTCAACTCTATATAAGTTTATGTTGTCTAAACAGAGGTTCTGTTTCTAGAGCACCACTCAGTAGTTAAGGCACTAACAGCGAATGAAATGGCATCGCTAAAGGCTTCAAAGGCCTAAGTGATAGAGTAACTTGGCTGAGAGCGCCAAATTAACTTAATTAACCTAACCCTTGTGTCGTATGAGTAATTTTTCATTTTGCCAATTAAAATTATAATAAAAATTCAAATACAATTTGTAGATTGTTTAAAATGAACAAATTTTGAAGTGCTTTGGCTTTGGCCAACAGAACTTAACCTAGCACATGTGTCGTATGGGTAATTTTTATACTCTGTACCGTAGGTAAACAGAGTATTATAAGTTTGTGCAAAAGTATGTAACATAAAGTATATATATTCTTGATCAGCATCAACAGCCGAGTCGATATAGCCATGTCCGTCTGTCCGTCCGTCTGTCTGTCCGTATGAATGCACAGATCTCAGAGATGGTAAGAGATAGAGGTTTGACTTGTATGGGACATATGCTTCTTATGTCTGCAGGCAGATCAAGTTTATTTTCAATTTTGGCCACGCCCCCTCCCGCCCCCGCAATTTAGAAAAAACGTCATATCTCCCACAGTTTTGAAGATAAATGGCTTGTTCCTTCTGGACATATTTAGTTATCAGAATAACTTATCGATCCGCCAAAGGAATGAAGAAGATCGGATGAACGGTTTTCGAGTTATGATCAAAAGACAAATTTTCTTGGTACAGAGTATGTTACAGTCGGGCTTGACCGACTTTCTTTCTTGTTGCTATTCGAAACATGATTTTCTAGATTTGTATTGCTATCTGCACTCAAATAAGTAGGCTGTGGGCATTCCACTGTACTAGAGTTCTTCACTCTAACGACTAATTTTGAATTTGTTATCTTAAAATTTGTTAAATTTCAGCATAACATTTCTTCTTCTGCTGCATTAGAGGTTGTAAATGGTAAAGAAAACTCTACAACACTTTCAAAACTTTATCAAAATCACTGCAATCACTTGAGCACACATAACTTGCTGTCTAAATACCAAAAAAACAAAAAAAAACCCAAAGCTTCACATAAACAAACGTTAATTGCCCGCCTTTGACAAACCCTCAACCATTTTCGCTGATAAAGTCAAGGGTTCTCTCGGCAAAAACAAGCGATTACCTATCGCATGAATAAGTCAAATAAAACAAAATATATGAGAATATCTAATGTTTGGACACCCAAACCCTTGAGCTTGCTGCAAAACACTAACTGCGGCACTTGAACACGCTCTCTCGCTCTCTGTAGGCAATTCACTCAATATTATGAGGCATGCGCAGGGTTAAGGAAGGCGGCCAAAACTGAACGCCAAGTGGTCAAGTGGCGCTATTGAGCACTCTCACTCGCTCTCACTCTCCTCGTGTGTGCTCTCCTTGCCAGCTGTTGACACGAAGTTAAAGTGGTATGATGTTCGTGTGTGGTCGCCTGAAAGCATGCTTCGTTTTTTTTGTTACTTTTTTTTTTGGGTTTTCCTTGACTGTTTCCTCGTTGCTGTTGCCTGTTGTCGTGAAAATGCCTTGGGTGTGGGGACAGAGGGTGAGCTGGAAGGCAGCCACGCTTCGCTGTTATTGTTGTTGTTGTTGTTGTTGCTTCTGCTTTCAATTCAATTTTTCGCCAGCTGTTGTGCTTAATTTGAACTTTAAGCATTTTCCTTTTTGCCAACGTCGACGCCGCCGCCGCTGCCTGTTTGGGTATTTCCGGCTTTAACGCTGCGTATGAAAAACCCATTGGCAAGCGCATTGTCAGCCATATTATGGGTCAGTCAGCCTTTACTTTCAACCGCTAATGAAGACTTATATCGAAATAAACGGCGCCATTTCGTGGCAATGCACTTATTTATACTTACTTAGCGGATAGGTGGAGCGAGTAGTGTGTGTGTGTATTTCCTTTCCGAAATATAGACCGGTTGACAGTATAAATAATGTGTTCCATTGCCAGAATTTATGGCACTTGTATGTCTTCTGGTCTTCGGCTTCAACTTGACTGCTATAAATTAGAGCAGAGACCGAGAATCGACCTTAAATGAGAGTGTGTGTGTGTGTGCCTCCCGCACTACAACAAACCCGACACGCAACACCACACACACACACGCACACATACGTACATAGAAAAGTAACCGCCATGTCGAAGGCGGCTTTTGAGGTTTTAAAGCATTTTGAGGTGGCCAGCCATTAATTGCTTTAGCACTCAGGGCACTCGATTAGACTAATTAGGCAGCTTATTAACATTACAAGAAGTCCTTAGGGCAGCTTTATTTGTTAGTTCAAACTAAACTATTAAATTCTTAGAGAATTGTGCAACACAAGCAGCAGGGTCGACGCGGATGATGATGGTGGTGATGATGGCCGCCATGTCCATGTCCATGATGTCCACCGTGTCCGTGTCCGTGTCCATGTGGTGGTGGACCTCCATGCCCATGTCCTCCATGACCTCCAGGTCCTCCATGTCCTCCGTGTCCTCCAGGTGGTGGTGGCATTGCAAGATTTGCTTAGAAAATTGTCACGTGTGTGTGCACCGCTCAAGTTGTTCTTGTTAACTAAAACCAATTTGTATTGACGTCCAAGCTATACCACAGTTACAGATAACACCTATCTAATCTTATTCGCATACTATGTGTAATATACCCCCAAGCAAATCTTTGGATATATGTTCAAACATTGTAATTTGATGAGCCCGCATGACTAAGTCTCCATAAAGTAACAACAATGGCATTAGTCATAGAAAACCTTGCTAGGAAAGCCCCTTTTAGAGAGGGTTTGGACCATGCTTCGTGTGTGTGTGTGTGTGTGTGTGTGTGTGTGTGTGTGTGTGTGTGTGTGTGTGTGTCTAACCCTCAAGTGCCAGAGATAAGTTAAATAATCTTTTTTTTAGGCATGTCAATGCTTTTATTTTAGGCCAACTAGTGATAAGATTGGTAGACTAGTCGATAGTTGAACCATTCTGCGTAAATTTATTATTAGGCCACATAATTTCAATTGTTCATTTGAATCAGATAAGTCAAATTTAGCAACAGTTCAAGTAAGAAACATTGTTTTATTATCGCATAAGCTTTGGGAAGGGATTTGTTAAAGGATACTCGGAAATTTTAGCCTTTCGTCAACAAAACAACCTGCAGAAGTTGCAGAAACAGTTAGTTATTAGAAACTCAGAAGAAACTACTTAATATGTATATATATTCTTGATCAACAAGAAGAGCACAGTTCAAACTTTGCAGTGTGAAATAATGTTAACTTCTGTGTCGCTCTATGGAAGTTGTTTACAATCGGCTGTCTAGTTTACTAGGTCCAGTTTGATCCTGAATGAAATCAAGTAAGAAAGTCTCTCAACTTAATCCCCACTTAATCCACTCTGTACTAACGAAAGGGTAGGCTCAGTTTGAAATAAAATGCTTCAGTAGCAGCTGCAACTGAAGCGGCGAACTTTCTTTTGCTCCTAACTTGACTATTTTCTATCTTATGCTTAACCATAAGCGGATAATTATACTAGGCTGACTACTAAATATGTCTGGTAGGCTTGAAACATCAGCTATATATGAAAAAATCTCGTGTCTGGTTGTTTTTTTCAAGATTCTTTGAAAGGCTCGACCTATTTTTAAGAAATTTTGTCATTTGACAACAAAACCTTACTTATAACTACAAATTTTCGGCCTCCTACCACGGCACTTCCATTTTTAAAACGCGTATTTAGTATTTTAACAACATACAAAAGGCGTAGCGCCATCTGTCATTGAACAAACTGTATAAATTGGTTCTGTTTGTAATCCGAAGTTTAGTTTTTTACTTGCTATGGTTGGATAGAGTTGGTAAAGGTTGAATATATTGCACGAATACCCTTTCCCAGCCAACATTTGGTAGATTATTTCAAGAAAAATCACCTAGATGATTCTTTTCCGAGCCCTTTTGAGGATTAACAAGAAAGAAAGTCGATCAAGCCCGACTATAACATACTCTGTACCAAGAAAATTTGTCTTTTGATCATAACTCGAAAACCGTTCATCCGATCTTCTTCATTCCTTTGGCGGATCGATAAGTTATTCTGATAACTAAATATGTCCAGAAGGAACAAGCCATCTATCTTCAAAACTGTGGGAGATATGACGTTTTTTCTAAATTGCGGGGGCGGGAGGGGGCGTGGCCAAAATTGAAAATAAACTTGATCTGCCTGCAGACATAAGAAGCTTATGTATCGACTCGGCTGTTGATGCTGATCAAGAATATATATACTTTATGGGGTCGGAGATGCTTCCTTCTGGATGTTACATACTTTTGCACAAACTTATAATACTCTGTGTACCTACGGTACATAGTATAAAAAGAGTTTGCTCTAAGATGACTTGAATATGACTCACTTTATGCTCAAAATGTGGTTTATTGAAGAACGAACAGAAAAGGAATCTGGAAAATAAGTAGAAACTGATCAGAAGAATGGCTTAAATCGACTCTTTATCACATTAGAGTCTAGAATAGTCACAAATGCGCTTGATTTCTGATCATAAATGATACTTTTTCTGGAGAAATTGGTACTCTATTTGAAAAGCCGTTTATAACTCATTTTTCTGATCAGTTTCAACACATATGCCAATCATTTTCGAATCGTATTTCAATAAACCACATTCTAAGCATAGGCATGAGTGTTACTCAAATCTGTCTGTAAAATCTGTTTTTAATCATCAAAAGGCCTCGAAAAAGGGATCTCATCCAGTTGATTTTTGGTAAAATGATCTTCACAAATGTTGTCTGGGTGTCCAGCAAACATTTTAAGAAATTTTTGATCACATAAGAGTCTTTTTCAAGTCCTCAATTCAATTAAAATAGTCATAAATGCACTCGTTTTGCACAAACTGGCAAAACAGTAGAGCAAAAGAACAGACGAACAAATCAAAATCAAGACAACATTCTGTTACCCCTTTCCGATGGTTTTAGACAATCACTTGCGGCCATGCCAAGTTCAAAGTAAGCTCCAGAGATCAATGCATGATGCCAAATTTTATAAAATCATTCGCTGACACATTATTCAACCAGTTGTTACAGTCTTTATGGATTGAATCAAACGCATTAAGATTCCTATAAGATTGCATTCGCAATGACAATCAATAAGACGCATGACCAAATGTCCGTTAAACCAAGTCTTAAGTCACACCACGTTTTATACACAGACAATGATATGTGGCATGTTCTCGGGAGGACAAACCATCGAGCTTATTTGTGTTGACAAAAGAGGGATTGAAACAAAATAAAAGCAAGCAGGTGATAGGAGCTTATGTCACATAAACATCTATCATTTTCATATCTAGTACCCAGCTGGCTGATCAGCAGCTGTTGATGACCTGCAGTCGTTCGAAAATATCCACCAAAGATAGACTCACTTTAGTTAATGCTTCTCTGTTTCAATTTCCCACATCTTTAGATGAAAATAACGTCAATTGGAAGCTCTAAAAACTGTCATTGCCCAACTCTGAGAACTCTGGCCAATTGGTTTTCGTTTCTCACTCAATTATCATATGTTTTGGAATGGCAATCTAAATGCCATTTTCTTGCCTGACCTCTCAACACACAAACATGTGCCAACTATCGGAAATGCCTCCGAACCAAATGCGACCCACTCGTTAAGTGCAAACAAAATAGAAGAAAAGGCCAACGGATTTGGCTTTTTGAATTCAATTAATTTTATCTGCATCAATTTTCCTTTATAATCGCATCAGAGTGCGGCAACTCACATGCTCGAAAGTGGAAAGCAAAGAAAGGGAAAGGCCGCAACTCGTAAAATATATAAAGTCATTGCAAAAGCCAATTTGTATATCAGCGCAGGCAACAGCCGCAGAGATGGAGGGTCGGCGATTATCAAAATGCGAATATGGCACAGAGAGCCACCGCCGCCGGAGCACACAAACTTACTTAAAATGCCCTCAGCTGAGGAGGTGTGGGGTTGGCCTGCGCCCGGCCCCGGCCCAGGCTTTCATGGTAACAATTACATTTCACAGATTTTCGTTTTGGGGTCGCGTGTGCTGTTGCATGTTGTTGGTGCGGTCGCTTTGGCGTCCCTTATTTTGGCTTAAGAGGGGGCTTACATTATCGCCAGGGAACTGGGCTTCGCGTCGGCTGATGTGCGACGTCTAAATATGAGAATGTTGTGTGAAAATGTTTAAAATCCACGCGAGGCTTTCAAGCGCAAATGCTTAGCACGCCATAAGCGTCAGCGCCGGCAATCGGCTCGGCTCGGCTCGGCTCTGTCCAAGGAGTGGCCACTTTTGCATACCCCACAGCCCATGGCGTGTGGGGCGCCCAGAAAGGAAGTAAATAGTGGAAAAGGCATAAATAATAGCAAATAATATGGCGACAATGCGCACAAATTTGCCGCTAAAGTGTAGTCATTGTCGGCCTTGTGGTCGGCAGTGGCTGCGCGGCTGTGCGTGAGTCGTAGGAGTAGTCCTAGGGGCTGGGCCCAGACCACTCGACTTGCTTTTTGCATGATTTTGCTGTTTAAATTTATTACACATTAGATTTATGAGCGCGTTGAGTTGCCCCCACCGCCGCCCGGAGCGCCCTTAACACTTATCATTGCCTTTTGTGGCCGACTTCTCCTCCTTAGCCAGCCGCCGCCGCCGCCGCCGCCGCCGGCTTTAATTTCATTGTTATAATTTCTATTTGAACTGGGTGTGAAAAATAATTTATATGTCCTGGCACTGCCATAAGCCTGGCCCTAGGTAGGTGCCATGCGTGTGTGTGAGTGTGCGAGTTTTTAAGTGATTTCTTTCACTCGGCTGCCACTGGGCATGCACAATTATTGAGGCTCCTGTTGGTAGACACACACTGGAGCCGGCGGCGAGTCCTTCGTGCTGGTGTGTGCCAGTTCTGTCACTTGGGTTGCGGTTAGATTTTTGTTTTTAATCACATGTTTGGGCCGAGCCTTGCGTGGTTTTTAACTGAGCTGCAAGCGCTCATTAGAAGTGTGACAGAATTCGAAGTTGAACCGGAAACGTATGTATACGCCCGTCCAATAGCACGAAGGGCTGAAAGTTTCGCATAACAAATGGTTAAGGCTTTTTAATAATACGCCTGGGGTTTCGGTTTATGGGCAGAGATCTAAATATTGAGCTCTTATGGGAGGTTTTTGAAGACTCTATTCTATGCAATCAATGGACTAATAATCTACACTTAGGAAAAAACTATTTAAGGTCTATTAAATCTGGTTATCAAATTGTTATTATATACTTGCAGAGGGTCTTATAAAATTGTCCAAGTGTTTGTAACGCATACAAGGAAGCATCTACGACCACAAAAAGCATATATATTCTTGATCAGCATGACGAGTTGAGTTGATTTAGACATGTCCAACTGTTTCTATGCTATCTTCTCCGTCAGTTTGTAAGCTATCTTCACCAAACTTTGCGCAAAGTCTATTAGTACAAATACGCTGTACATTTGTCGGAACCGGCCGGATCGGATGACTATAACATATAGCTGCCATAGAAACCATCGGTCGAAAGACTAGTCTTAGTGAGAAAAACTTTTTTGTTTTCAATGGCAACGCCTTCAAACTTTGTAATTCTGACTTTGCTATGTTTTCCCATGATTCCATCAAGTTTGGTCGAAATCGGACATCCATATAGGATAGCTGTGATAGGAACGATCGGTCGAAAAACTAGTCTTAGTGAGAAAAACTTTTTTGTTTTCAATGAAAACACCTCCAAACTTTTTTTTTCTTAGTTTGCTGTGCTTACCCATGATTCCACTAGTTTTGGTCAAAGTCGTACAGCTATATAGGATAGCTGTAATTGGAACGATCGGTCGAAAAACTAGTCTTAGTTAGAAAAACTTTTTTGTTATCAGTGGAAACGCCTCCAAACTTTGTATTTCTTAGTTTGCTGTGCTTTCCCATGATTCCACCAATTTTGGTCGAAATCGAACATCTATAAAGGATAGCTGTCATAGGAACGATCGATAGGATGTTTTAGTGAGAAAAACTTTTTTGATTTCAATGGAAACGCCTCCAAACTTTGCATTTCTAAGTTTGTTATGCTTTTCCATGATTTTACCAAGTTTGGTCAAAATCGGACATCTATATAGTATAGCTGTCATAGAAAAGTAGGGTCTGAAAAGTAGTTTTAGTGAGAAAAACTTTTTTGTTATCAATGGAAACGCCTCCAAACTTTGTATTTCTTAGTTTGCTATGCTTTCCCTTGATTCCTCAAAGTTTGGTCGAAGTCGGACAGCTATATAGGATAGCTGTCATAGGATTGATCGGTCGAAAAACTAGTCTTAGTGAGAAAAACTTTTTTGTTTTCAATGGAAACTCCGTAAAACTTTGTTTTTTTTTAGTTTGTTATGCTTTTTCATGATATCACTAAGTTTGGTCAAAATCGGACATCTATATAGGATGGCTGTCATAGAAAAGTAGAGCCTGAAAAGTAGTCTGAGTGAAAAAAAACTTCTTTATTTTAATAGAAAAACCTCCAAACTTTGTATTTCTTAGTTTGCTATGCTTTCCCTTGATTCCTCAAAGTTTGGTCGAAGTCGGACAGCTATATAGGATAGCTGTCATAGGATTGATCGGTCGAAAAACTAGTCTTAGTGAGAAAAACTTTTTTGTTTTCAATGGAAACGCCTCCAAACGTTGTTTTTTTTTAGTTTGTTATGCTTTTTCATGATATCACTAAGTTTGGACAAAATCGGACATCTATATAGGATGGCTGTCATAGAAAAGTAGAGCCTGAAAAGTAGTCTGAGTGAAAAAAAACTTCTTTATTTTAATAGAAAAACCTCCAAACTTTGTATTTCTTAGTTTGCTGTGCTTTCCCATGATTCCTCTAAGTTTGGTCGAAATCGGAATTCTATATAGGATAGCTGTCTTCGAAAAGTAGAGTCGGAAAAGTAGTCTCAGTTAGAAAAACCTGGTGCAAGGGTATAAAAACTTCGGTTTGGTGTATAGGATGGAAATATTTAGATTGATCCTAATATAAATCCAGCACACAAATGTAAAATCGGAGGTCCACCTTGGAATATTCCCTTGCAGCAGCTCTATGTCCTTGATTGAACGAGCTTAAATATTGTTTTGATTTGCTGCTAGTTTAAGCTTTACTATGCTAGTGTATCTTAGGTTATTTTAACACTAGACACTAATGGGTGTCCTTTAAGTTAGATGGATTCTAGTGAAGCTCTCATTTTGTTAAAATTTCTTCAAATTTCCATGAATTTTTGTTAATTTTTAAAAGAAATCGAAATAGTCTTTGCTTTTTCTGGCATCTTACTTAAAACACTTGACGAACGTAGATCAAACTCAAAACTAACACCGAATAGTACAGAGACAGGCATACGAATCACAGGAATCACAAAAAAACACTTAAAGTATAGCAAAGAGATGACTTCAATTGTGGACGAACCAAAACTGGCCGTTGGCCAGGAAGTGCCAGCTTGGATGAAGTTTGACTGGCCGCCCGAAATTCAGCAGGGGATCTACAAGGACTGGGGCTCCTACTACTCGCATCGTCGCCGTGAGAACTATGCAGTGCATTATTTTAATCGTGCACTTGAACTATTTGACAAGGATCATACGACCCAATACAAGCGTAGTCAATGCAAGCGAAGGGTTGCCAATACCGAAGG
This sequence comes from Lordiphosa fenestrarum, assembly GCA_035044985.1. Taxonomy (NCBI): domain Eukaryota; kingdom Metazoa; phylum Arthropoda; class Insecta; order Diptera; family Drosophilidae; genus Lordiphosa; species Lordiphosa fenestrarum. The sequence continues at coordinate 86,549 of JAWNNO010005300.1, read as the reverse complement.
AGCTCTGGAGGATAGCAGGCAGGCGGCAAGTGCGTATTGCATTCCAATCTAAGAATGATTGATTTAATATTTCACACACATGTAGCAATTGCCTTGGAAAGGGGCAGAGAATATGCATTTATCAATCTGGAAGTGTGTGACAATCTGTACGAGTTGATTCAGTTTGAGAACAGTAAAATGCAGATACATAACAACATACGCCTTTTTCGGGGCGTCAAGTCAAGCAACTTTGTTAAGCGTTTGGCTATGGTAAGCTTTGATAAGCTAAGTTAAGTGGATATTATTTAAATTGTTGAACAGGTGGATGAGGTAATCCAAGATGTAACTGGCGACGCCATGACAGCTTTCTTTTCGCAACACGGCAAGACTGCGGATCAGGTGTGTCGGATGACAAAAGCCAAAGAGCAGATCGACAAGCGTCCCATGTGGAAGATACTCAAGGAGCAAGGCAAATGTGATGTACTAAGCATACCCGAGATTGAGGAACTGCTATTGTCACCACTGGAAGTTGCACGCCGTAAACGTGCCTATAATGCCTATTTGGAGACCTATTTAAATAAGTCCTGTCTGGATGTGTTGTTCCTCAAGCAATTGCGCAAGAATCCCACTCTACTGCTGCCTCAGTGTAAGAGATCATTGGGGTTTCTACACACAGTGTCGAACAAGCATTATGATGTGGTGTTTAAGTTTTTGGTAGGTGTGGGGTGTGTTTAATTGTACATGTGTAGCTTATACTGACAAGAGTTTTATTACAGAAAATACTACAATCTCGCAGCCCCTTGTATTATGAGAATTATATGAAATATGGCAATGTGAAGCTATGGGAGAAGTATAAAGAGGCGTATTACTATCGCATACAATATCAGACACATCGGAATATGAAGGCAGCGCTGAAAACTATGCGTCAACTAAGGCAGAACAAAGACATTAAGGTGGGTTCGGTGTGGGAAATAAAAGATTCAATTCAATTCAGAAATAACTTTTACTTTCACAGCAACTAACCAATTATGTAGAGGCCCTAATGGGCGACTATGTGGTGATCAAAATAAATCGCATCATGTGCTGGAAGTTTGAGTTCATCAATCAGGTATACAATACCTTGGCTCTGGCACTGGCCGAACAGTTGGTGGTGCCCAAGAACTTTCATCCCGGCGATAGGTTCGCCATACTCAAGCTCTTGCATTTGCCTATGGAGAAATTTAAAGATTTGGTTACATTTGTGTTTGGTGATCGTTCCACACACCAGGAACCCGACTTGCCGGATTCCTCCAACATGGCCATCAGGTAAAAAGTACTCAAACTTACTTCCTTCCGGAAGAAGAAACTATCTCCGACCACATAAAGTATATATATTCTTGAACAGCACGAAGAGTTTAATTGTCCTTCTGTTTCTATGCTCAGTTTGAAAGCTATCTTCACCAAACTTTGCACGTAGACTTTTAGTACAAATACACTGCACTATAGCATATAGCTGTCATGGGAACTATCAGTCAAAAAACTAGTTTTAGTAAGAAAAACTTTTTTGTTTTCAATGGGAATGCCTCCAAACTTTGTATTTCTTAGTTGGCCATGCTTTTCCATGATTCTACCAAGTTTGATCAAAATCGCACATCTATATAGTATAGCTGTCATAGAAAAGTATAGTCTAAAATTTAGTTTTAGTGAGAAAAACTTTTTTGTTTTCAAAGGAAACACTTCCAAACTTTGTATTTCTTACTTTTCTATGTTTTCCCATGATATTACCAAATTTGGTCGAAATCGGACATCCATATAGTATAGCTGTCATGGAAAAGAAGAGTCTAAAAAGTGGTCTTAGTGAGAAAAACTTTTTTGTTTCCAGAGGAAACGCCTCAAAGCTTTGTATTTCTTAGTTGGCCATGCATTTCCATGTTTCCACTAAGTTTGGTTGAAGTCGGACATCTATATAGTATAGCTGTCATAGAAAAGAAGAGTCTGAAAAGTAGACTTAGTGAGAAAAACTCTTTTGTTTTCAAAGGAAACGCCTCAAAGCTTTGTATTTCTTAGTTGGCCATGTTTTTCCATGTTTCCACTAAGTTTGGTCGAAATCGGACATCTATATAGTATAGCTGTCATAGAAAAGTAGAGTCCAAAAAGAAGTCTTAGTGAGAAAAACTTTTTTGTTATCAATAGAAACGCCTCCAAACTTTGTATTTCTTAGTTTGCTATGCCTTTTCATGATTCCACTTAGTTTGGTTGAAATCGGACATCTATATAGTATAGCTGGCATAGAAAAGTAGGGTCTAAAAGGTAGTCTTAGTGAGAAAAACTTTTTTGTTTTCAATAGAAACACCTCCAAGCTTTGTAATTCTTAGTTTGCTATGCTTTTCCATGATTCCACCAAATTTGGTCAAAATCGAACACCTATATAGTATAGCACCCATAGAAAATTAGAGTCTGAAAAGTAATCTTAGTTAGAAAATTTGTCTTTTGATCATAACTCGAAAACCGTTCATCCGATCTTCTTCATTTCTTTGGCGGATCGATAAGTTATCCCAATAACTAAATATGTCCAGAAAGAACAAGCCATCTATCTTCAAAACTGTGGGAGATATGACGTTTTTTCTAAATTGCGGGGGCGGGAGGGGGCGTGGCCAAAATTGAAAATAAACTTCATCTGCCTGCAGACATAAGAAGCATATGTCCCATGTCCGGACAGATAGACGGACAGACTGACAGACGGACACGGCTATATCGACTCGGCTGTTGATGCTGATCAAGAAAATATATATTTTATGGGGTCGGAGATGCTTCCTTCTGTATGTTACATACTTTTGCACAAACTTATAATACTCTATGTACCTACGGTACAGAGTATAAAAAGGGTATATCAACTTAACTTTCCTCTATTCTTTTACATACTCTCCTTAGAAAGCTTATAGCTCGCCTGGAGAAGAGAATGATATTTGCCAAGTATTCGATTGAGCGATGTTATCTATATCATCGCATAGCCCAAGCTCAATTGGATCAGGATCACAACGATGAATGCAATTTCACAGCTCGCAAGGCTATTAAAGGTGGGTTTTTGTTTCCAAAATTCCAACTCAGTTTCGCCACTTTTTTGCTTCCACCCGTAGAGAGTAAAAACTGCAACAGCAATTTATGGAAACTTTTGAGTTACATACAAATAATCAAGGCACATGCTGCACTGCACAAGGTGGAGCGTACCAGGGATGCCTTGGAGGAGGCCCTGCCAATTGCTCGTCAGCTCAGATCACCCAAACTAATTGCCTTCGTTGAGGCCTGCAAATCGTGCAATGACCACGAATTGATTGTCAGGAAGGCAAGTCAGATGACCGCACGTGAAAGTAAACTCTCCCCGACGGGTTCCAGAAAAAGCGTGTTGGACTGGACCATATAGTTTTGGTACAAACACACAAGTTTCTAAGCATATTTGTACTTTTAGAAGGAACATTAAAGCGTATAACTAACCTAAGACCTGTCTCCTTCTTTGCCAAATTCAATCAACCTGGCCGGGATCTGCATTAAAAGTAAGTTCAGCCTGTCCCCGACAAAACTTAAGCGTATTTGTACCAAAATTTGTAGAAGAAGCAAACTTATTCAAAGTGAATGCAGCACTTGCAATCTTCAGGGCCACCAATAAAGTGGCGACGTGTGATTAAAACTTTTATTCAGTTCCACCTGCCGGTGGAAAAGTGTCGTAAAAATTCTATCAACTCGATTAAATTATAACAAGTGGATTTTCATGTTTTTGTGTCGCCTTTATGTGTTTTTATTGTGCTAATTTTATGCGAGGCGAGGAGCGCTCGCTCGCTCGCTGCTCCTTGGGCAATTTCGGCAACGCACACTGTCAGGAACACGCACGCATAGATAGGCTGTGGCACCTGTGCTGGGCTGCAATAATACTTGGCACACATTTAGTGGCAGCATTTAGTGGCTCACTGCGGTTCCTACATCGACGACGGCGACGGCGACGATGAGGACGAAGTTCATTCTGGGGACATTTCCACTTTGCCTTGTTTTCGGTCTTGCCACAGTTGGGCAAAGTTTTTCCACCATACACACTTTCCACCTGGCGTCCCACCGTCTTTTGTCTTATCAAACTTTTTGGCGCGCATGTGTTTATGCCACAAATGGCACTTTTGCGGCAGCGCATTTTATTTTTTACTGCCACTTTTCGCCATTTTGCTTTATCATTTTTATATGTCTATGGGCGTGGACCTAGGTCTCAGCTAAATAATAAATAAGAACGAAATAGTCGAAACAAATTAAAGCTACTTAACTTTGCATACCCTCAGAAAACATTTCAAACAAATTAACAGAATTAAACTAAAAGGTGAAGAACAGCAAAGGAGAGTTTATGATTGCTATCTCAAAGTAGTGTAGAAAGTTACATAACTTGATAGTAATACTTCAGAGTTACAATATGTGATTCACATGTCTGGTAGACTTTTCTATTTCTCTGATTTGGATAAGTCTTGGAGGAGTAAAAGGCTTGAAAATCTAATAAATATTAAGCTTAGAGACTTTTCCGCTGAAAACAAAACTGTGTTCTTATACTCTGTACCAAAGGTGTAGGTTTGTAAAAAAGTGTGTAACAGCTGGAAGGAATCATCTGCGACCCTATGAAGTATACATATTCCAGATCAGCAGCAACAGCCGCGTCTATATATAGTCTATGACCATTTAAACAAACATATCTCAGAGATGATAAGAGATAAAGGTTTGGCTCATATGCTTCTTATACTTGCAGGCAGATTTTGTTTATTTACAATGTTTGCCACGCCCCTTTCTGCCTCGCAATTTTAAATAAACCTCATATCTTCCATAATTGTATAAATAAAAGGTTCTTGCCTTCTGGACATATTTAGTAATCAGTATTATTTATCAATCCGCCAAAGAAATGGTGAAGATCGGATGAACTATAGCCGAGTTATAGGATAAACAAACATTTATAATGGGCAGCACTGACTGAAACAGCGATGGTCAGCACTGTAACACATACAAACATAGGGAGGTAGAAAGAATAGTTTTTTTTTCCTTTGAAACCAGTTTTTCAAGCGTTTGTACCTATAGCAGCTTTAAGATATCTGTCAGACCTATTTCCTATGGAAGCTATACTATATAATAGTTTATTATAGTTACTTCCTAGTGCGACAAGGGCAACCTTTAATGTTATTGAACTAGTCACTACAAAACAGAAACATTGGTAGAAGTATTAACCTACATAAGCCAAAAGTTACATTTTTTCCATATATTGGGTTAATATATTGAGATGATATAATGCTAATATAGCTATCCGATTTTAATCAAACAGGGAATAATAATGAAAAAAGGTTAGAAAACTCTAAAATGACAAGTTTTAAGACATTTCCTTTAAGAAATAAAGCTTTTCCCACTGAAATTAGTTTTTTTGAACGATCTTACCTATGGCAGCTATAAGATTAAGACATCCGATTTCGAACAAACCTTATAGAACTGTGTGAAATCATAAAAAGTAATTAAAAACTAAATTTCAGTAAGTTCCCATTGAAAACCAAAAAGTTTTTCTTACCAAGACAAGTTTTCAGACCTATCTTTTGTACGACAGCTATACTATATAGTTATCTGATATTGATCAAATTAAGTGGAATCAGAGAATAGCTTGTAAAACCTATTTGTGCAAAGTTTGAAGATTATTGCAATGAAAATCAAAACGTTTTCTTGACTAGAACAAGATTTTAGACCGATTGTTCTTATGGCAGCTATATGTTCAAATCGTCTGACTTTGATCAAACTTTGTAGAATAGTGTGCAAGTAAAGAAAATGAACGTAAGCCAAGTTTAAACACTTTTCCTTTGAAAACAAAAAAGTTTTTCATACTAAGACTATTTTATACTATACTATAAAGTTAATTGATATCGACCAAACTTGGTGGATTAAGGGAAAAGCACTGCTAACTAATAAATACGAAGTTTGCAGACGTTTGCATTGAAAACAAAAAAGTTTTTCTAGCTAAAACTAGTTTTTCCACCGATCGTTCCTATGCCAGCTATATGCTACGATCATCCGATTTTGACAAAACCTTGTAGAATTGTGTAAAAGTTTATGAAATAGTTTTAAGAAAAAATTAAAGACGTTACCATTGAAAGCAAAAAAGTTTTTCCTACAAAGACCAACTTTTTGGCCCAACTCGTCTATGGCAGCTATACTATATAGTTGTCCGATTTATACCAAATTTAGTGATAATACGGAAAAGCCTAGTTAACTTAGAAATACAAAGTTTGGAGGCGTTGCCATTGAAAACAAAAAAGTTTTTCGTACTAGAACTTGTTTTACGACCGTTTTTACCTATGACAGCTATATGCTATAGTCAGCCGATCCAGCCGGCTTTGATAAATGTACAATCTATATGTATTTCGGTACTTTGTGCAAGGTTTGATGAAGATAGCTTTGAAACTGAGGGAGTGAAGATGGCAGAGAAGCCGATGAAGAACTCGGAATATTTGTATACCTTATGTGGTCGGAGATACTTTCTTCCTTGGGTGGTAAAAATGTGTAAAACTTCTAAGAAAGGGTATTCAAAATTGACGTAAAGCTCAAACAGTGTTCAAAGTCTTTATTTTGAATATGTTGAAGTTAACTGATTGTTGTATTGTAACACCTTTTTGTGACCAATGACAGAATTAATGAGATTTATGTCTAAACTAAACTACACTAAGGGCCGATTTCTCATCTTCTATGTACATAGCTGCATTGTGTCAGATAAACTTGGATTTTGCTGTATTATTTGTAAGTTTATTTGACAGATAGCCCTAAGTGTACACTGTGCAACCCATTTGTTGAAGAGTTAAACTGTTGGCTCAAAATATTCTGAATATTGTGATTATTTGAAACTACTTTGTCAAGACTTTTCAAAACATTCTCCAAGCCAATTTAACCAATTTTCAAAACATTGTCAACAATTTATACACAAATTGCGGCCTCGCCCCTTCGCCTTGACTTGTTACTTTGTAGGGTATCAAAATTTAAATGTCTTTGGATTTTATTGTCTCTGGTGCCGCCGTGCGAGACCCTTCGAAAGGTGTACAGGCCCAACTAATGACCCTGTGTATTTATATGACAGGACAAAGTTTATAAATATTTATGGGCTTTGCTGTTGCTTCTGTTCTCTAGTTGCTGTTGCTTGCTTTCATCGAGTGCAAACTCATTTGCTTATTTTAAAATTCCAAGCAGGCGTAGTTTCATTTTTGACACCCGACAGACCCAGGCGCACGTTGTTGCCATTGTCACGCACACACGTACTATATTTTTTACGCGCATATCATATTACACACGCATACACACAGCTTAAAAGACCCCTTTTTCTGGGGAAAGGACAGCCAAAGTAAATAGAATCACGTACACTAATTATCATCACCATTGCACGCAGGACGTTCAGAAATATATATACACATACATATATATATTTTTATTAATTTTCAGAAAGGTAACGCCCCCCAATGCCAACCAACTGCTGATGGGTAAAATTTTTAATTGAGATCCCTAACGAATGATAGCTTTACATTGGATGCCACTTTGAATGCAAAGTATGTCGTCGTATAGTTTTCTATGGGTTAGTGCGCCGAATTAGATTAGAAATGTAACCAATTAGCTGCTCCATTTGATAGTTCAAGTGTGCAGTTATACAATATGAGTCATGGCATTGAAATTGATAAGGAAATCAGTTGAGTTTGGTGTGGGGTGGGAGAGCTTAATCACACTCGGCATTAATTGAAAACGAGAAAGCTAAGCTAACTTCGTCTGTGCCGAAGTTTTTATACCCTTGCAAGTGATCGCTTAAATATTTTCAAAAAAAAAACTAATTTTCCCATTTTCCGACCGATCGTTTGTATGGCAGCTATATGATATAGTCAACCGATATGGCCAAAAATTTGTAAAATTATGTGAAAGCAGGTGAAACAAACAAATACAAAACGGCAGTATGCTACCATTAAAAACAAAAAAGTTTTTCTAACTAAGACTGTTTTTCTGACCTATCTTTTGTATGGCAGCTATACCATATAGTTGTACGATTTTAATAAAACTTGGTAGAAATATAAAAATGCAAAGAAAACCTATGAATACAAAGTTTGAAGACGTTTCCATTAAAAAGAAAAAAGTTTTTCATAATAAAACAAGAAAGAAAGTCGGTCAAGCCCGACTATAACATACTCTCTACCAAGAAAATTTGTCTTTTGATCATAACTCGAAAACCGTTCATCCGATCTTCTTCATTCCTTTGACGGATCGATAAGTTATCCTAATAACTAAATATGTCCAGAAGGAACAAGCCATCTATCTTCAAAACTGAGGAAGATATGACGTTTTTTCTAAATTGCGGGGGCGGGAGGGGGCGTGGCCAAAATTGAAAATAAACTTGATCTGCCTGCAGACATAAGAAGCATATGTCCCATACACGTCAAACCTCTATCTCTTACCATCTCTGAGATCTGTGCGTTCATACGGACAGACAGACAGACGGACAGACGGACATGGCTATATCGACTCGGCTGTTGATGCTGATCAAGAATATCTATACTTTATGGGGTCGGAGATGCTTCCTTCTGCCTGTTACATACTTTTGCACAAACTTATAATACTCTATGTACCTACGGTACAGAGTATAACTAGTTTTCCGACCGATTGTTCCTATGAGAGCTATGAGATATAGTCATCCGATCCGGCCGGTTCCGACATATTAGTAGTGTGCAGCAAAAAGAAGACTGTGCAAAATTTCAGCTCGATAGCTTTAAAACTGAGAGACTAGTTCGCGTAGAAACAGACAGACAGACAGACAGAAGGGCGGACAAAGCTCAATCGACTCAGCTCGTCACCCTGATCAAGAATATATATAGTTTATGGGGTCGGAAATGAATATTTCTATGCGTTGCAAACTTCTGTTCAAAATTATAATACCCTTTGCAAGGGTATAACTAGTTGGGGACTATTTATATAGACAACTGTCAACGAAAGCGTGGTCCAGGTATTATTAGGCAGAGTTCCTATGCCTTAAACCCCATTAAACCCCTTAAAAAAATGTTAAAAATTATAGAAACTGCTATGAAAATCTGTAAAAAAGAGTGAAAGAGTTGGATAAATATGAAAACAAATGCAGCCAAAGTAAAGCAAACAAGATAATGCACAATACCTAACTAGATAAAGCTAAAACCGATAAAGCACACATACAATTTAGGTAGAAGTTTAGAAATGAAATAACTTTAACTCTTTTGATCAAGATCAACACTTAACATTCCCGATTCTATAATCAAAACAAATGTAGACAATGTATTTCAGCTAACGCTACTCGCTCACTCACTCGCGTTACCTCCGCCAACAGTTAGATAAGAACCCCGACACTTAGCTTTTTATCTATAGATAAGACCCCTGGCACAGTCCGAGATTGGCAAAGACCTTAACCATTATATATAGCAATCCGGCCCTAGTGTCCAACGGAACGTGGAACGTGCAACAAGTCGCTAGCTAGCTATCATGGAACATCGTACACGTGTCGTGGAGGTGATACAAGTTGCTCCGGCGCCACAGCCCACCACCACGGTGATTGTTCAACCGGCTCCTGCGCCGCGCAAGGAGAATGGCTGCTGCTGTTGTCCCTGTTTACCTTGTTGTTGCGGCTGTGGAGATTGTTGTTGTTGCTGTACCATCATGTAGCAGAATCAAAAAAAAAGAATGAAAACAAAACTCACTAAAATTGAGTAGAAGCAAAAGTAACGAGCAAGAAAACTTCAAACAATGGCTCACAAATCCTTTAATGCCTTACGTTAAATTAACTTTCTATGGCTTACAGTTTAGTTGGCGGGGTGTGTGGGGGCACAATAAAATTTTACGATTTGTTATAAATAATAATGCGAACATATTGTCTTACATAAATCTTACTGCTGCCTGGGTGGTGTATGTATGTCTAATAATAAAAAAGCCAAAGCAAAAATGTGTAGTTTTATGATGCGAGAGGCAGCCCGAAACCCTTTTTGCTAAGCGTTCACCACATCATTTTGAAGTTAGTTCACATTCCGAGTTATTATTTATATGTTGCTCAATTTGCCAATAAAACTGCGAAAATGTGTCAAAAAGTGTGGCCTGCTCGCCATTTGATAAAACATTTTATGACTTTTGGCTCTCGAATTGCAAAACCACAAAGTCAAAGTTTTCTCGGCCAAACATTTTGACAAGGGTTGAGAATTGCGGAGCGGGTGGGTGTTGGGCAGTGAAACAATTTGTGCTGTGTGTTTGTGTGTGTACTTATTCTATCTAAAGCCCCACTCCGCGTGCTACCAACAATATTACTCATACGCATAGTGAGACAATAGTTGATGAAACGTGAATGTTGAGCAATGTGGATTGAAAGGAACTTACAGTTTTTAAATATTTATGGCAGATGCATATGACTTTTTGATATATTTCATCAATTTTTTTTAGAAAAGGGTTCTATAATATTACTCATACGCATAGTGAGACAATTGTTGATGAAACGTGAATTTGAATCAATTTGATTTATATTTAAAAAGCACATTGCAGCTTATAAATTGGCTACTCAGCTATCTTTGAAGAAACAAATATCCCCCAAGAACTTGGCACCTTCACATTCAACATATTTTCAGCCCAACCTAATATTCTGAAAGAAGGCATACAAAGTCCTCAACAGACTGACCCAACAAAATGGCATCTAGTGCTTCAAAACTGCAAAAATATCGTCTATGGCTGCTGTAGTTTCATAAACTCTAACAAATACTTAAGAGTTTGCATTATTCAAGCAACTTTGACTGATGAAAAAGTAAATCCTTTATGGTGATATGTGAGCCAATGCAAAATTCTGGCTAAGAGCTGATGTCTCTTAAATCAGAATTCAAGGGTATACTTCGGGGTTCATCAAAGGAATTGAAAAGCAAACTCATATTCAAACAGTTTCATGTTTAAAGCCTGTATCCAACACCCCTTATATATATAGAAACCCTTTCGAACAGCTCATGATCATCGAAGCAAAGGCAAAGTGTTTCTATTTGCTTAAACTATTTTGACCTTTAGGTGCATGTATTATACAACAAAAGCTTAGAAATGAGATCATGATATAACTTCGAACAAATTAAAACAGAGACACGCCACACCACAAAAGAGGCTAATACATACTTACATCGTACAGCTGTTTCAAAAGGAACAACCCTCTCTCAATAATCAATGATCAATGCCTACCAACTGATGGACAATCGACAGTCCCTTTATGCCAACTGTTTGGGAATCGGAAGACAGCGTAGAACAGACCGTCGACTTTGTGTGTGTGTGCGACCCCAACGGGGTTACCATATTAGAGTGAGAGATAGACTCCCCGCAAAAAGTTTGTTTATATTATTGCTATCAAACAGGGGTTTTTGTGGTTATAAATGAATCGATGAATCATTAAAAAACCAATGCAATTCCTTATATATTTATATAATTCGATGTCAGAATGATTCTTATGATCGAGCACTGATCCCAAAACAGGTTAGTCTGTCCGCCCTTCTGTTTCTATGATATCTCCTCCGACAGTTTGAAAGCCATCTGCACCAAACTTTGCATGAAGTCTTTTATTACAAATACGCTGCACATTTTACGGAATCGGCCGCATCGGATGACTATAGCATATAGCTGTGATAGGAACGATCAGTCAAAAAACTAGACTTAGAGAGAAAAACTTTTTTGTTTTTAATGGAAACGCCTCCAAACTTTGTATGTCTTAGTTTGCAATGCTTTCCCATGAGTTCACTAAATTTGGTCGAAATCGGACATCTATATAGTATAGCTGTCATAGAAAAGTGGAGTCTGAAAAGTGGTCTTAGTGAGAAAAACTTTTTTGTTTTAAACGGAAATGTCCTAGAAATTGGCATTTATTTATCTGATATGCTTTTACACAATTCTACATAGTTTTGACTCAATCGGATGACTATAGCATATAGCTGTCATAGGAACGATGGGTTGAAAAACCAGTTTTAGTGAGAAGAACTTTTTTTGTTTTCAATGGAAACGCTTCCAAACTTTGTATTTCTTAGTTTGCCATGCTTTTCCATGATTCCTTCAAGTTTGGTCAAAATCGGACATCTATATAGGATAGCTGTCATAGAAAAGTAGAGTCTGAAAAGTAGTCTTAGTGAGAAAAACTTTTTTGTTTTCAATGGAAACGTGCTTAAAATTTGCTTGTATTTATTTGATATGCTCTCACATAATTCTACATAGTTTTGTCAAAATCGGATGACTATAGCTTATTGCTGTCATAAGAACGATCGGTCGAAAAACTAGTTTTAGTGAGAAAAACTTTTTTGTTTTCATTGGAAATGTCCTAAAAATTAGCATTTATTTATCTTATATGCTTTCACACAATTCCACATAGTTTTGTCAAAATCGGATGACTATAGCTTATAGCTGTCATATGAACGATGGGTTGAAAAACCAGTTTTAGTGAGAAGAACTTTTTTTGTTTTCAATGGAAACGCTTCCAAACTTTGTATTTCTTAGTTTGCTATGTTTTTCCATGATTCCACTAAGTTTGGTAGAAATCGGACATCTATATAGTATAGCTGCCATAGAAAAGTAGAGTCTGAAAAGTAGTCCTAGTGAGAAAAACTTATTTGTTTTCAATGAAAATGTGCTTAAAATTGGCATTTATTTATCTGATATGCTTTCACACAATTCCACAAAGTTTAGTCAAAATTGGTTGACCATAGCATATAGCTGTCATAGGAACGATCGGTTGAAAAACAAGTTTTAGTTAGAAAAATCTATTTATTTCAAATTCTGGCATCTTTTAACTGGGCATTTTTAAAAATTTTCGGCTTCAGCACAATTTTGAAAAGTAAACTGGCCAGCCAAATGATCTAAGTAGAGGCGCCATCTATTGGTCAGCTTGTGAAGTCACTCAACTAGCATTCCTCAAAGTGAAAATTAACTTTTCAAGAGTATACTTACTTAAAATCTTTATTTATACAAATTATGTGAACTGCTAGGGTATAAAAACGTTGTGGGAGACGAAGTTAACTTAAATTTCGTGCCCACCACTGATTTAAAAAGTTATTGTTTGCAGAGGATTTTCGGAAACGAGGTTGACGAGGTGTTAGTTAGACTTTTTCTGTGGAGTTTTCAAGTCCAAGCTGCAATCAACCGTTCAAATTCTGCCGGATCTATTAATAAAACCTGAATATGCTATATTATTCACACATTTGACTCTTAAGAAAAGGCTTTCTTTCGTATATTTAATGAATAGATGTAACACCCACCATGAGAATTCTATTATACACATTATCAGCTCAACACAATAAGTTTTTAGATGGAAATCATAGTTTATATTATAATATTTACAGCAGGTTAACATCAACAGGTAGATGATAAAGAAGTTGTAATTGATCTAGGAGCAAGCAAATTAAAGGCTTTAGAGCATATTTCTCTTGTTCTAAATAGCTGCTATGTATGAGAATGTACGTTTCTTATGTGACACATAACTCTACGTTTAAGATAAGACTTTGCACCTCAGAGTTCCAATTACAAATAACTCGAATAGATTTATATTCTAAAAAGTGTGCTCTAGTATTTATACCAGGAACTGGTTGTATAGTAACACCCTTCACATCACAATTTTATATATAGTTCTTCACATTTCATGATATCACACACATTTCCATTAAACAGCAGGCTCCCAGCAGACAACAGCCCACTTCACCGGGTGATGGACCCACAGGTGGTTCATAGACAACTGGTTCTTCAATCACAACTGTGGGCTGTCCATAGCCCGCACCATAGCCCGCGCCATAGCCTGGTCCATAGCTGGGTGGCATCATCACCTCCACAACAGGTGGCTGTGGCATTACCTCTATTATTTCCATCTGAGGGTTACAGTAGGGATCAATAATATCCATTTGGTAGCCTGGATTGTACATGTTTCCCTTTTGGCAAATGACTAATTCAACTTAAAATATGACTAACTGCAGCTGTGCGACGATTTGAACTAAAATGTCGATTGAAAGTGGTTTGGTTTGGCATGAGGTTGAACTATGTTGGCCACTTTTTGTTTTTATCTAAAGCCCAGGGAATTTTGATCAATGAGCTGCAGTGATAGCGAACATTTTGTGTAAGTGTAAGATATATGAAAACAGTGGGGCAAAAATATGCATAATAATACATTTTAATTTCCTTTTTTTTTTTGATAGATAGGCCTGCCTATCATATTTTGTGGGCAACTGTCAAAGGAAAAGTTGTTTGTTGTTGTTGCTGTTGATTTTGGTTTGGTTTGGTTTCATCCCCCGTTGTGTCATTTCCCTTTTAATAAATATAAAGCGTTAATTTGCTGCATAATTGCGCCTTTACCACACCCATAACACCAGACCCTTCTGGTAGTACTTAGTAAAGTAGCACAGCCTCGCTCGCACTCCCCCCACCCTCAACACAGCCCTCCCTTTTTCATGTCTTCAATGACAGTTATTTCATTTTTCTTGTTGATGTTTTTCCCTGCACTCATTAAATCAAGTTAAAAAGGCAGCTACCAAGAGAGAGAGAGAGAGAGTAAGAGAGCTGTGTTGCTGCCGTAACCGTTGCCGTTGCCGTTTCCGTTGTAAGCCAAGCTGTTGGATGTTGTTCTGGGCCCCCGGTTTATGGTCTGTTCCTGTGGCTGCCTTGCCACAAAGAAACAAGGCACAAAATTTTCAAAAATAACATTTCACAAAACTCGAGAACAGCAACGAATGAAAGAAACATTTCAAATGTAACTTCACACACTCTGGAAAGTTGAACAAGACTTGGCTTTAATTATAATAACTTTAGCGACATTCTGGCCAAGTTTAATGGCTAAACCACAGAAAGCTGTGACAGCAAACACCGACAGTAGATAATATACAAATGCTGGTTAGAAACATATAAGGTTGTCAAAAAAGTCTTGCGGTATTTCCGCGCGTAGTTCTAGTTGTATTCGTCGCATCGGTTCACGCTAGAGCTTTTTGGAAAGCTCTTTTCACGCGCTAACACGTGTTTGATTCATTGTTGTTTGTTTTTAGTCGTTCGTGAGTTATAGCGTCGCAAACATGGAGCAAAATAAAGAGAAAATACGGCATATTTTACAGTAAAATAAAATAAAATTTGTGCAGTTTATGGACCCGATACAGCTTCCATTTCCACCGCACAACGATGGTTTCAACGTTTTCGTTCTGGTGCAGAGGTGATCGAAGATGCGCCACGGTCCGGAAGGCCTGTCGTCGAAAATTGTGATAAAATCGCTGAATTGATCGAAAGAGACCGGCATAGTAGCAGCCGTAGCGTCGGCCAAGAGCTGGGCATGAGTCATCAAACCGTTATAAACCATTTGAAGAAGCTTGGATTCAAAAAGAAGCTCGATGTATGGGTGCCACATGGCCCGTATGGATGCATGCGAATCGCTTCTGAATCGCAACAAAATCGACCCGTTTTTGAAGCGGATGGTGACTGGCGATGAAAAGTGGGTCACTTACGACAACGTGAAGCGCAAACGGTCGTGGTCGAAAGCGGTGAAGCTGCCCAGACGGTGGCCAAGCCTGGATTGACGGCCAGGAAGGTTCTTCTGTGTGTTTGGTGGGATTGGCAGGGAATCATCCACTATGAGCTGCTCCCCTATGGCCAAACGCTCAATTCGGACCTGTACTGCCAACAACTGGACCGCTTGAATGCAGCACTCATGCAGAAGAGGCCATCTTTGATCAACAGAGGCCGAATTGTCTTCCATCAGGACAACGCCAGGCCACACACATCTTTGGGAGCTCGGATGGGAGGTTCTTTTGCATCCACCGTATAGTCCGGATCTCGCACCAAGTGATTACCACCTATTTCTGTCCATGGCGAACGAGCTTGGTAGTCGGAAGTTGGCCACAAGAGAGTCCTGTGAAAATTGGCTCTCCGAGTTTTTTGACAATAGGGAAGCGAGCTTCCATAAGTGGGGCATTATGAAGTTGGCATCTCGTTGGGAACTCGTCATCGAACAAAACGGCGCATATTTGACTTAAATCGCATTATTATAACCAATTTTATGAACAATTGAAAATTCAATAAAAATACCGCAAGACTTTTTTGACAACCTTATATTTATGGCAAAAGGCTCTTAGACGTCAGTTTGGCTAGGCCTTGTTCTGCCTCTGCCTCTGCCTCTTCCTAAGCCAAACTGACACTAACAAGCTGCGCTTGTACACACTGATAGCTTTAACCTTCTGTCTTCTCAAAATTGACTCCCATGACGGATTAATTTTTAACGAATCTGTTTGGTCGAAAGTTAATGAGCCAAAGCCACAACAAAACACCCCACCGTTCCCACCAACCAACAGCCAGGCCAGGCCAAACCTCCCCACGTGCTGGGCAAATAAATCATCATTGGACCCAGGACCAACAAATATACTTACAATTGCAATTTCTTTCTACGAGCCTTCGCCCAAATCCTGACAAATGAGCGAAATTTACTAGCTCAAAGGATATTAACGTGTATTAGCGCCAGAGAGCAGCCCAAAGGCGAATGCATTAGGTCAACTCTAACTGTAGTATATGGACGAGCATCAACTACATACAATACATACATTCCACGTTCTTCTGGAGGGCGGCGTTGCAGCAGCAGCAGCAGCAGCATCAAATTTGCTGCTTCATTTATAAGGATTACAGAGCCAAAGGACCCTGGGTGGTGGCCAAACAGTAAAAACTCATAACAAAATTACTTGCAAGAAATGCAACAAGCTCAAATGTATCAACCACGTTTACCCACCACCACCAACAACAACAGCAGCAACACCATTAGCTTCAAGACGAAGGTATAGTTTGTATGCCGAGGGATGGAATCCTGCTTGACTGACTGACTGACTAACTGGGTGGGTAAGTGGTTGTCCACGTTGCCCCCATTTCTGTTGGCAAACACGAATTATGCATTAGTTTCAAGTTGTGGCCCATGATTAGATGTTTTTCTAGGGCTGATTTCTCAACAAAGCTAAGTGAACTTATGTGATGAGTAGTCATAAATATAGAATTCAACTTAATTAATATTATTTCTGGTTTCAAATTATTTAAATGCCATTCTTTGTACTTTCTTGGTTGTTTCATGGTAAGGAAAACAAATGAAAGGACACCATAAACATAAATATTGGACTCAAGATGAGCACATTCGTTGGCAAAAACAGGCCATGAACTGATTTTCTCTCTTGTATACAATGATCTTAATTCAAAAACCAACGCAAAGTCTTGATTTAAGCTTAATTGTTACATTTTTGAGAATATTTCAAGCTAAGTTGGTTAAAAAATTTGAAAGAGTTTGGCGCAAAAGTTTGTAGATTCATCTGAAATTCTGTAGAATCTCTTTTAGGCCCGATTTCTCAATATCCGGTTGGTCAACTTGACAGGCAGTTTAACCGAATTTGAGTGTCTCATGATGTGTGTGGCGTAACCGGAGGAACAAACTTAACCGCTGCTCATCCACCGGCCAACTTTAACCGCGAGCTCAGTCCCGATGAAATTATCGAAATTTTGTATCGATATACAAACAGCTGGCCGCACACTTGCTTTGTTTATTTTAATATTTGCTGCAACACAAAATGTTTATGAATAAACGAATTTTTCAACTCCACGCAATGGAAATGCAATTCGATGAGGCGGAACATCGAATTTTTGTCAACATTTCCGCAAAACAATGAGCAGCAACAACCAATCGCATTTAAAAACAAACAAACCAAACCGAGTCAGCTGTTACTCGTTAGTTTAGTCAAACAGTATGGTCACACTGAAGCAGCGATAGGCATTTGCCGATATCAGGCGAAACTGCTGCTGAGAAAAGCAAATGACTTAACCGTCGTCATCTTGACGGTCAAATCTGACCGGTGGTTGGCTGACCGTAACCTTTAAGAAATCGGGCCTTAATCGCATTGGGAGTGAATATTATTTTTACAAGGGCTGAAAATGTCTAGCTGCTCCGCTCGCCCCCACCCATATACCTTAGAATCAGAGACATCAAAGGTCGACCTCACCAGTCTTGGGTCATTTTATGAAGAAAGAAACATTTTTGTTCGGACTTGTTTGAAGCTCGAACTGTTGGAAGTTTTTATGGTATCATGTCTAAATGGCTTCATATATGTATATATAAATGTGCGGTGGCTGAGTTGAGCTAAAATGTGCTCATTTGAAGAACTATTTGAGCATTTGCTCTTTCCCTTTTGCACCAACGCACCTTTTATGAAAAGCACTTCTAAATGGCTTCATATATATTTCTGTGCGGTGGCTGAGTTGAGCTGAATTGTGCTCATTTCAAGAAATTTTGCACCATTTTTATACTCTGTACCGTAGGTACATAGAGTATTATAAGTTTGTGCAAAAGTATGTAACATCCAGAAGGAAGCATCTCCGACCCTATAAAGTATATATATATTCTTGATCAGCATCAACAGCCGAGTCATGTCCGTATGAATGCACAGATCTCAGAGATGGTAAGAGATAGAGGTTTGACTTGTATGGGACATATGCTTCTTATGTCTGCAGGCAGATCAAGTTTATTTTCAATTTTGGCTACGCCCCCTGCCGCCCCCGCAATTTAGAAAAAACCTCATATCTCCCACAGTTTTGAAGATAGATGGGCTGTTTCTTCTGGACATATTTAGTTATCAGAATAACTTATCGATCCGCCAAAGGAATGGAGAAGATCGGATGAACGGTTTTCGAGTTATGATCAAAATACTGTTTCTTGGTACAGAGTATGTTATAGTCGTGCTTGACCGATTTTCTTTCTTGTTTCTTTCCTAGTTGAAAGCAACTTGTAATGCTTTGTAACAGAGGTACAC
Source organism: Lordiphosa fenestrarum (assembly GCA_035044985.1). Taxonomy (NCBI): domain Eukaryota; kingdom Metazoa; phylum Arthropoda; class Insecta; order Diptera; family Drosophilidae; genus Lordiphosa; species Lordiphosa fenestrarum. The sequence continues at coordinate 67,746 of JAWNNO010005300.1, read as the reverse complement.
AGAGTATATTATATTAAGTTTGTGCAAAAGTAAGTAACAGCCAGTAGAAAGCATCTCCGACCCCATTTAGTATATATATTCTTGATCAGCACCTACAGCAGAGTCGATATAGCCAAGTCCGTCCTTATGAAAGCACAGATCTCAGAGATGTTATGAGATAGAGGTTTGACTTGTATGGGACCAAAATCTTCTTATACTTGCAGGCAGATCAAGTTTATTTTCAATTTTAACCACACCCTCTACCGCCCCCGCAATTCGGAAAAAACGTCATATCTTCTACAATTTTATAAATGGAAGTTTCGTTTCTTCTGGACATATTTAGTAATCAGGATTACTTTTCGATGCGCCTAAGGAATAGCGAAGATTGGATGATTGGTTGTCGAGTTATGAGTAAAAGACTGGTCGCTGCTGAGTATGTTATAGTCGGGCATGAGCACGACTTTCTTTCTTGTTAAATGTGTAATTATACTATGTACCGTAGGTACATAGAGTATTATAAGATTGTGCAAAAGCATCTCCGACCCCATAAAGTATATATATTCTTGATCAGCATCAACAGCCGAGTCGATATAGCCATGTCCGTCTGTCTGTCTGTCCGTATGAGCGCACAGATCTCAGAGATGGTAAGAGATAGAGGTTTGACGTGTATGGGACACATGCTTCTTATGTCTGCAGGCAGATCAAGTTTATTTTAAATTTTGGCTACGCCCCCTCCCGCCCCCGCAATTTAGAAAAAACGTCATATCTCCCACAGTTTTGAAGATAGATGGCTTGTTCCTTCTGGACATATTTAGTTATTAGGATAACTTATCGATCCGCCAAAGAAATGGAGAAGATCGGATGAACGGTTTTCGAGTTATGATCAAAAGACAAATGTTCTTGGTACAGAGTATGTTATAGTCGGGCTTGACCGACTTTCTTTCTTGTTTTTGTTAAGCCGAACCGAAATCTTGGGTGCGGAACAGGTTCAGATTCAATTATTCTTACCGCTTGGTTTGGTTCACAGTGAAATTTTTGGCGGAGTTCTGGGTTCGAACCGGTTCGAACGGCTGGTTGATAGGAGGGACTTCATTTTGTCATTCTTAGTTAGAGAAAGAGTTTGAATATTGCTTTTCATTTACAGCAACTAGTTATTTTCTGAACAGGTTTCACAACTTGGAATAAATATTATCTTCTAGATATCTTAGATTCTAGGAAAGGTTCAGTTCGGAGATTCGAGTCCGACCGAAAAACCTGATTCGGTTTGAGGTTCAGATCTTAAACTTATCGTATTATGGGTGTTGATTCGAACCTTGGTACCTGTTTTCCTTGAACTTTAACATTAACTGGTGTGATTTAAGATATACGACTCCTTGTAAGACTTCCAAATGATGTTCAAATTTTGATTTGAAAGCGAACTTCAAAAGAAAAGAAGTCAGAGAATGCAGCTGCCATATATGGGAACTCGACTTAGTATAAGTGGCTGCCAGGTCATTGCAAAGTGCAGTAATCGCCAAGTATTGATCAACTATCCCATCCCAATAATCCCCCTTAGCTACTAGCAATTTGCATATTAACTTTAGCACCTTATCTCTCCCCACACATCTACCAGCTACCAAGCGAGATTTTCGTTTCGGTTCAGAAAAGAAATTGAAAAAGCGAAACATAAATGTCACCATTTGGCGAAACATTAAAATGCTCAACCCAGTTTTCTATGCAGAATTTATTGCTGCTGTTGTTGTTGTTGTTGTGGTGGCTCTTTTGTAGCATCGCATTTCCAGCTGAAAACTGAGCGCTGACCCGCTAAGTGCCGTTCGAAGGTGAGTAGTAAAGGAGGCAGGAGGGTTTGTGGATGCTGCTGCTGCTCTCTCGGCGCCGTGTGACGATGGCTTTTGTTTTATGTCAAGTGCAAAATGTGCAATGCATAAGACAAAGCGACCGCATACCCCTGGCAAGCTTGGAGCTGGGTATTGTGTCAGTAAAAACAACAACAACAACAACAAGAACAACAATAGCAAGAAACACTATTGTGTGACACATTTGGCAATGCGTTTTTAAACTGAAGAAAACAAAACGAAATGTGGCAGCCACAAAACAGAACTGCAACAAAAAGTCAACGACAAGATGCAGGGAGAGAAGAAAAGTTTTTAGCATTTTTTTTTTGGTTGCGCCCAGCCTCGGCACTGAATTGCACTTAAAGTCAACGCCAGTTAAAAACTTTCGACTTCAAAGTAAAAACTATGCATGTAAGTAAGGGAGGCAAAACTATTGCATAGAGTGCGAAAGAAACAATTGAAAACTTTATTGCTTTTGCCTTTTTCACTTTTGTTCGCAAGTATGTTGCTGCGCCACACGAGCAGGGGCCGTTGACAAAAACGCAGCACGAGATCAGGAAACAGCTGGAGCAGCTGGGGCAGCAGCAGCAGGAGGGTCGGTCGGAACCACCCATCCCACCCAAAAAAACACAAAAAAGAAAGTTTTGTGCTTTTATTAATTTTTAGAACTGCGAGAGGAGCAGCAAATTGGGAAGAAGTGGTCCACACTCTCGGCAGCTGTGTGGTCAGCTGGGGCTGCCCACTAATTGGCCTTGTGAAAATATTTGCTACGCTTATGAAAACAGTTGACCGCCGCCTGCCACATGACCCTTGACTAAAATGACACACAAAATGGGTGGCGAGTGGCCCCCCCAAAACAGTTTTCACACAGACTGGCGCACAGATATTTATGAGGAATACATACAAACAAATGAATGTAAGCACATTTATCTGTGGTGGGACAGTGGAGTTTATGCGGTACTAAATCGGAGACAAACCGTATCGTTAAGCTTGCCAAATGTGGTTTCTTAAGATATCCGGCTCGAAGGACCTTTTGGACCCTTGTTTTGACTCTTGAAGCTTCAGCCTTACAAACATTTCTACATTACTTCGCTCCAAACCACATATTGTTGTCAAATTATGCGACTTCTCTCCAACCTTTGCCTACTAAACATTGTTTTCATAATATCCGACTCGAAGGACCTTTGGTATTCTACAGAAAAGTAATTGTATCGTATCGACCCTTCAGACTCTAACCTCTGAGACATTTTGTGTGTAATTTATCCACTCTACAAAACACTTTTAGCAAATATCCGGCTCGAAGGACCTTCAAGGTTGTACAGAAAAGTAATTGTATCGTATCCACCCTGCAAACTCCAAGCTCTATAGCGTTTTATCTGTTGTAAACCCACTCTACAAAACAATCTTGGCCAATATCCGGCTCAAAGGACCTTCAAGGTTGTACAGAAAAGCAATTGTATCGTATCCACCCTTAAAACTCCAACCTCTACAGCATTTTATTTGTACTTTTCCCACTCTTAAAAACCGTTTTGGCAAATATCCGGCTCGAAGGACCTTTAGGATTCTTCAAAAAAGTGAATATATCAAATCGATCCGTGAAACTCTAGCTTACCCTTCAAACTCCAACCTCTATAGCGTTTTCTCTGTTGTAAACCCACTCTACAAAATACTCTTGGCCAATATCCGGCTCGAAGGACCTTCAAGGTTGTACAGAAAAGCAATTGTATCGTATCCACCCTTAAAACTCCAACCTCTACAGCATTTTATTTGTACTTTTGCCACTCTAAAAACCGGTTTTGGCAAATATCCGGCTCGAAGGACCATTAGGATTCTTCAAAAAAGTGAATATATCGAATCGATCCGTGAAACTCTAGCTTACCCTTCAAACTCCAAACTCTATAGCATTTTATCTGTACTTAAACCCACTCTACAAAACACTTTTGGCCAATATCCGGCTCGAAGGACCTTCAAGATTGTACAGAAAAGTAATTGTATCGTATCTACCCTTCAAACTCCAAACCTCTATAGCATTTTATCTGAACTTTTGCCACTCTACAGAACACTTTTGGCAAATATCCGGCTCGAAGGACCTTTAGGATTCTTCAAAAAAGTGAATATATCGAATCGATCCGTGAAACTCTAGCTTAAATAGCATTTTGCCTGTGATTCGTTCACTACAAAACATTGTTTTTGGAATATACGGCTCGAAGGACCTCTGGGATTCGTCAAAAAAGTGATCGTAAAGATCCGAAAAACCTTAATTTCTCGTCCCGACCAAAATTTTTTCAAAATATCCGTCTTAAAGGACTTTTGGGATTCTTTACAATAGGGATTGTATCAACCCGTGGAAGTTCAACCCCAAGAGCATTTTTCCTCAGCTCCATTCTTATGGATACGTGAATGTTTAACCTCAAGAACCTTTCACTTTTGATTCAGAACCTTTGAGATTCCTACAAAAACTGATAGTATCGACTTGTGAAACTTCAACGTCCCCTTTGGACCCGGCAACGCTCCCTACATAACATAGTTCTTCAAATATCCGGCTCGAATGACCCTTGAAATTCTTAAAAAGAAGTGATTGTGGAAACTCTAACCTCAAAAACATTTTACCTAGGCTTCGTCCACCTTGTGTTGGATTGTTTTCAAAATATCAGGCTCTGCAATTCTTCTTTGGGATTCTTCCAGAACCTCTAACCTATGGTTCGCCACCTACTAAACTTTGTTTCCAAAGTATCCGGCTCGAAGGACCTGCATTCTTTATAAAACTACTTGTATGGACCATTGAAACTTCAACTTGCCCTTTGGACTTTGGTAACGCTGCCTACGTAATATAGTTTTTCAAAAATCCGGCTCGAAGGACCAGTGGGATTCTTCAAGAAACCAGCGACCAGCTTCAACTTCCCCTTCAAGAGCTTTGGACCATTGCTTAAACCCCCTTTAAAACAAAGTTGTTCAAATATCCGGCTCGAAGGACCTTTGGAATACTTCAATATCTGCTCCAACTGTTTCACATCACAATAACCCGGCAACGTACAAACATAATTAGTGTATCACACACACACACACACACTCAGTCGACCAGTCCTCAGTCCAATCATAAACACACGCCAGTCCAACCACAGGTCCTGTGTCCCTGTACCCCTCTAGACTTCTCTACCCAACAGCCCCCGCAATTTTTGTCAACTGAACTAATTAATTAATTGTGGGCGGCCACCGTGGCCTTCCAGCCCGAGACCGTGTCCTCGTCGCCCACTTGCTAACTGACCAGCAACTAATTTTTATATTTATGAGGACCGGGGGTGGGTGGGACGTTGGCCTACTGCGTCATAAACTGTAACGCTTTGCTACTGCCGCCGCTTTGTATGCAATGTGTCCATGCGAAAGGACACTTTATCCTTTGCCGCAGACTCCATGCCGTTTGCCCCACACACACACATAAACTCGCATGTTCAAATTTTTAGTATCTTTGTGTGATTTCATGCGTTAAAGCAGAATTTTTATTTGCTAGCCTAGACAGAGGGAGACGTGTGGGCGGGGAAGGTCATTTAATTTTCATGTCGCGTTGAAACTTTGCTACAAGTATTTATGGCATATAAATGAAATATTTGCGACGAGGGTGAAATTGGGCAATGTTTGCTAATGAAGGAGTTCGATTCGGTTTTAAATGGCTAATTGGACTGAGATTTGGACAAGTTTTTGGGGTTGTTAATTGGTAGAAATGTGCAGAAAGGGCAGTCAGACTGAGGGTAAGAGTTATCCCAGTTTAAGTGCCTTTCCATTATCTTAATTATTGCAGCTTGACATATTCTGCTAGTAATGGTTGCTTGACTATATGAACTCAAGTATATTGACTTTAAGAACTATTTCTGAAAATACACCGAAAACAACGAGATCATCTATTTAAAAGCCTTCCCCTATGTTAATTAACAGCGCATTAACATTCATGTTAGCAAATCACCATTATGTTAGCTAACAGTTTATAGATACTGGGCTCAAAGCAGTACATAATTTGCTGTCTCTAGCTCTTTTAGCATCACCTAATGCACGCTCAGTCACCAACACAAGTAAGAAAGTGTGTGTATGTGTGCTTGTGGCTGTCTGATGCACACGACAATAATAAAATCAACGTTGGTGACAGGTAGAATACGAATTGTTGTTGCCTAAGAGGCATAGGAGAGAAAGTAAAGAGAGAGATACATACGAAGTTGTTGCTGCAGTTTCTTTATGCTTGATCCGTATACGCTTGGCAATCGCTAAGCGTGAATGAACAACAATTGAGCCTGTAGCGTTTATAGCGCGGGCACCTCTGTCTTATAGACTCTGATATTTAGGTGCTAATACAGACAGGCATAAAGACGAACGGACATAAGAGCTATAGAAATCAAGAGCAAGCTAAGCTCTCTGACCAATACAGTGAGACTAAATGGGTACACACACATACGCAAGGGAGCATACTTTTTTCTAAAGATTTTTGCTATTATGCTGCCTTGGAATTCCCAAATTCATGGCAAATTAATGGTAGAACTAGCCTGGAAAGAACTTGTTGGTTTAAAAATCAAAAAGCTCTTTAAATAAGTCACATGGGACTCTTGTGGGAAACTTATTTTGGTTTGAATATAGAGTTCAAGTCTATCTCGTTCATTTATAAAGGTCTATAGACTATAGTATCGAGCTTACCGTATTCACGTATATAGTGTGTGTGCCGGTCATGGGTTTCATTCTGCGAATATAGAAAAAGACGAGAAAGCTAAGCTAACTTCGTCTGTGCCGAAGTTTTTATACCCTTGCAAGTGCTCGCTTAAATATATTCAAAAAATACTTTTTTCCCATTTTCCGACTGATCGTTCGTATGGGAGCTATATGATATAGTCAACCGATTTGGACAAAAACTTGTAGAATTGTGTAAAAGACCGAGAAACAAACAAATACAAAATTACAGGATGCTACCATTAAACAACAAAAAAGTTTAACTAACTAAGACTGTTTTTTAGACCTATCTTTTGTATGGCAGCTATACCATATAGTTGTCCGATTTTGATAAAACTTGGTAGAATTATAAAAAAAACATATAAAACCTATGATTACAAAGTTTGGAGACGTTTCCATTGAAAAGAAACAAGTTTTTCATACTAAAACTAGTTTTCCGACCGATTGTTCCTATGGAAGCTATGAGATATAGTCATCCGATCCGGTCGGTTCCCACATATTAGTAGTGTGCAAAAAGAAGACTCTGTGCAAAATTTCAGCTCGATAGCTTTAAAACTGAGAGACTAGTTCGCGTAGAAACAGACAGACGGACAGACGGACAAAGCTCAATCGACTCAGCTCGTCAGGGTGACGAAGGGTCAAGAATATATATAGTTTATGGGGTCGGAAATGAATATTTCTATGCGTTGCAAACTTCTGGGCAAAATTATAATACCCTTTGCAAGGGTATAAATATCAAAAAAGGATCCACTTGGACTGGATATGTCTTTAATATCCTTTTCTATTATTCAACGTATCTGAAAATCATCCAAAGGATGTTAATTATACTCTGTACCGTAGGTACATAGAGTATTATAAGTTTGTGCAAAAGTATGTAACATCCAGAAGGAAGCATCTCCGACCCCATAAAGTATATATATTCTTGATCAGCATCAACAGCCGAGTCGATATAGCCATGTCCGTCTGTCCGTATGAACGCACATATCTCAGAGATGGTAAGAGATAGAGGTTTGACGTGTATGGGACATATGCTTCTTATGTCTGCAGGCAGATCAAGTTTATTTTCAATTTTTGCCACGCCCCCTCCCGCCCCCGCAATTTAGAAAAAACGTCATATCTCCCACAGTTTTGAAGATAGATGGCTTGTTCCTTCTGGACATATTTAGTTATTAGAATAACTTATCGATCCGCCAAAGGAATGAAGAAGATCGGATGAACGGTTTTCGAGTTATGATCAAAAGACAAAATTTCTTGGTACAGAGTATGTTATAGTCGGGCTTGACCGACTTTCTTTCTTGTTCTTTCTGTATAGGCACATCTAGTCTACAAGTTGTTCTTGTTAAGAACACAGCTACCCGGTCACCTTTACAAGCTATTGGCGGCAGTTTTGAAGTAACTAGCTATGACGAAGATCTTAAACTTTGTCGTTTGGAATCGGCGTTTAACTGAAGCTTACTTTTTCATTGGCCCTGAAGCCAAATATATATATTTTTGTACAGCTTGCTGATTTCAAGATCAGGCGAAATACATTTGTCTTAACAATATTGGGCCTTCTTCAATTGATCCGTCTGAAGGTTCAAGACAGGCTTAAATAATATGCTTAGACTAGTCCCTATATCAAGCTAAGGTTATATAAAGCTGAAATCAGGCCCTGCCCATCTAAACAAGTGTTCCAGGGATAGGAAAATCCGTGCTTAAGTCAATACCCCTCAAAGTGGTGTTGAAACAAGACAGAATTAACCAACTTCTATCATTGTTTAGAATTGATTTTAGCCGGTATCACTCGGAATTTGTTTGCTGTGCAGGTTGAACAAAGCAACTAGTATATTTGCATACTTTTCCAGCTTATTGGAACGATAGTTATATGAGAAATTTTGTAATTTCTTAAAAATTAAAGCATTTTTCCTTCGGATCCCCAACTTCATTCGATGACTGAAATGTAGAGTAAATCATAAACTGATTTGTTATACAGTTTCATTCCAGGCCTTGCTTTGGCTTAAAGTATGAAAGCAGCAGCTTAATCAGTCAAGGAATGAAGAAAAACATGTTACAACTTGATTGGCATTTGCAAAGTGGAACATTTCTATTAGAAAGTCAATGATGATAAGGGTGGAAACAGTCACTCAACCACCCTGAATGACTATAAAATTAATACCCATTCGATTGCCGACTTCACGCTTTAGTTTTGTAAATGACACTAAGCCTTCGCCGTCGCCGTCGCCTCTCACCCCTCCCCACAATGCCCAACAATGTCAGCCTGTGGCTATTAGCCAACGGGGGCACGTCTTTTGTGTTTCTCAATTTTAATATTTGATGTTACATTTCCAATACGGCCTTTGTCTTCGTTTCGTTGGCCCTATTAATGCATATTTAATGCAATTTTTAGGAGCATCGTTTTATTAAGTTATTTGGCTTTTACGGCAAATATAAACATAGAAAACGCGCCAAAAATTCGCATGCGACAGGAATTTTAAATGATGGAAATGGCGAAATGGCATACAAATTGTGTATTTTTGGCGCAGCGTTCGTATTGTTTCGCTTTTCGATAAAATTGTTCATAAATTTGTGGCGCCTGCAAATATGCAACGGAAATTGCCAGAGCCACACGACTTCCATTGCCACCACCCACCCCCTCGGATGATTCGGATGATGTTTTTTTATGGCCAACGCGGGGATTGAGATTGGGCGTGCGCCATAGTGGGGGGGACGGATTAGTTCGCCCCCGGTCCTTGTCAATGCATTTCGTCCCTTTGTGATAATATCAAAAACTCATTTGCCTTGGCCACTTTCTTGAGGGCAGATGATTTATTATACCGCCCCACCTCCGGCTGCATGCGTCATCAATTTTTTGGAGATACAAGGACCATTAGGCAAGCCAGCGCCGGCAGATGCTGCAACAAGCAACCGCAAACACATTTGATTTGCCACAACAAAAAAATCACCAAACCAAACCCCTTTCCAACCATAAATAATTCGCCCCTTTGCCATTTCCTAAAACAATTTAACAATTTGCGCGCAAAATATTAATTAAAAGCCACTCGCCGGCAAATGTATCTCATGGATGCATGGCCAGCGACCACTAAATAAACGCGCTTAACATAAATTAAAATGCATTCTGCAATATTTGCAACAAGGGCAGCCAAGTGGCTAACACAATGGAATAGAAACTGTTGTACATACTTGTGTTCATTGTTTCATGTTGGCAGCAACAAATAATGAAATGAAAAATGTGCGGCCGCTTGGAAAATTAATTGTAATACATTAAAAGTGCAGTTGTAAAATAATTCCTGGCGATTGCCAGTAGCTGCAGCTTTTGTGAGCAATAAAAAATCTAAACAAATTGCCAAGTGGTGGGAATACGAATTGATAGACTTTTTGGTTTGGTTAAGCTTCTATTTGCTGATTCATTTAATTATGGTGCTTCCCATGTTAATAATTAGATATCAGCTAAGATAGGGCCACATGGCGTATGAGTAACAATGCGGTTTCTAAGCTATCTCCTCGCTCAGTTTGAAAGATACCTTCACCAAATTTTTGCACAAAGTCTTTTAGTACAACTAGGCTGCACATTTGTCGAAACCGGCCGGATCGGAGGACTATGGCATATAGCTGTCATAGGAACAATCGGTCGAAAAACTAGTTTTAGTAAGAAAAACTTTTTTGTTTTCAATGCGAATGCCTCCAAACTTTGTATTTCTTAATTGGCTATGCTTTTCCTTGATTCCAATAAGTTTTGTCGAAATCGGACATCTATATAGTATAGCTGTCTTAGAAAGGTTAGGTCTGAAAAGTAGTCTTAGTGAGAAAAACTGTTTTGTTTTCAATGGAAATGTCCCCAAAATTGGCATTTGTTTATCTGATATGCTTATACACATCTCTACAAAGTTTTGTCAAAATCGGATAACTGTTTCATATAGCTGTCATAGGAACAATCGGTCGAAAAACGAGTTTTAGTAAGAAAAACTTTTTTGTTTTGAATGGAAACGCCTGCAAACTTTGTATTTCTTAGTTGGCTATGCTTTTCCTTGATTCCGCCAAGTTTGGTTGAAATCGGACATCTATATAGTATAGCTGTCATAGAAAAGTAGAGTCTGAAAGTTAGTTTTAGTGGGAAAAACTTTTTTGTTTTTCATGGAAATGTACTTAAAATTTGCATTTGTTTATCTAATATGCTTTTACACAGTTCTACAAAGTTTTGTCAAAATCGGTTAACTATTTCATATAGCTGTCATAGGAACAGTTCGTAGAAAAACAAGTTTTAGTGAGAAAAACTTTTTCGTTTTCATTGGAAACGCCTCCAAACTTTGTATTTCTTAGTTGGCTATGTTTTTCCTTGATTCCACCAAGTTTGGTTGAAATCGGACAGCTATATAGTATAGCTGTCTTAGAAAGGTTAGGTCTGAAAAGTAGTCTTGGTGAGAAAAACTTTTTTGTTTTCAATGGAAATGTACTTAAAATTGACAATTGATTATTTGATATGCTTTCACATAATTCTACAAAGTTTTGTCAAAATCGGAAAACTATTTCATATAGCTGTCATAGAAACGATCAGTCGAAAAGCTAGTTCTAGTGAGAAAAACTTTTTTGTTCTCATTCGAAACGCCTCCAAACTTTGTATTTCTTAGTTTGCTATGCTTTCCCTTGATTCCACCAAGTTTGGTTGAAATCGGACAACTATATAGTATAGCTCCCATAGAAAAGTAGGGTCCAAAAAGTAGTCTTAGTTAGAAAAAGGTTCGACCGAGCCCCATTTAACTTTCCTTTATGTTTTTTTTATTGAAAAAAAAAACAAATATTTTATTCTTTCGACCATAAATCAACTATTTTACTCGCAACTCTAAGCACCTTAAACCTTACAACTCAAATATAATATTTTTAAGAAATCTCCAAAATGCTTCCCCTTTTTTACGGTGTCTTATCTGCACCATTGGATGATTAGAAAGAGTCTTTCATTTAAAAGATATGCTACTAACGCTTCGTCCAACTAACTGAATACACTCATCTGCTGGCAGGTCTTGCTTTGTTCTGATGATTAATGAACGCTCTAAACAAAGTGTCAACAAATATTTGTGTATTCCGGCAGCATTCACAGCTTCTGAAAGGATTTTTAGTATATCGAAAGAATGCTGCGAAGATTGTAAAGCCTTGAATGTTCCTTAATAAATTGATTAATAATAATTTTCAATTGTAATGTTTAATCTGCAGCTCAAGAGCGGAGAATAGTAACCTAAATGGTTTGTTATTTGTAAAATTAATTATAAGAAACTTATTCTAATTTTATTTGCAATTTAAGTGCCTTGGAAAGGTAGTCGCCAGACTCTCCAAATTTGAAAAAAAAACATCGATCCTCTCTTATATCCTACCCCATCATCATCAGACTTGTTTCTATGGTCTTTTAATCTAGTAGGTTCTTAGAAATATACCGACTGTACCTGGTAAGTGGCGTTTCATAGTTTCATCAATAGATTGATAGCTCTTCTTTTCCAATATCTTGGTATCTGCTGTCAATAGTCTCTATTTCGTAATCCATCTTAACTAGAAATGCAAGAACAGATAAGAAATTATAAGTTAAATATGTAGACTTGATTGAAAAGCGGCCTTAATATGATACAAAATGGCATTAAAACATACAACAGGCTTACAAATACAGAACAAGTGTCAAGGTTTGCTAATATTTTGAACAGGTCTATTTATCAGACCTATCTTTTGTAGGGCAGCTTTATCTTTTAGTTGCCCAATTTTCATAAAACTTCAAAGAATTGTAAAACAATAAAGAAAACCAGTGAATACGGAGTTTGTAGACGTTTCCATTGAAAACCAAAAAGTTTTTCTCACTAGAACTAGTTTTTCGAGCTACTGTTTCTATGGCAGCTATATGCTATAGTCATACGATTTTGACAAAACTTTGTAGAATTGTGGGAAAACACATAAAATAAGTAAATACAAAAATGGAAGAAGCTAGCATTGAAAACAAAAAAGTTTTCCTTACAAAGACTGTTTTTAAAACCTATTCTTTCTATGGCAGCTATACCATACAGTTGTCCGATTTCGACCAAACTTAAAAGAATCATGAAAAGGCATAATAAACTAATAACTACGGAGTTTGGAGACGTTTCCATAAAAAACAAAAAAGTTTTTCTTACTAGAGGTAGTTTTTCGACCGATTGTTCCTATGACAGCTATATGATATAGTTAACCGTTTCGATCGGTTGCGACATATAAGCAGCGTGTAGAAGTAAGAAGAGTGTTTGCAAAATTTCAGCTCGTTAGCTTTCAAACTGAGTGACTGGTCTAAGTAGTAAGAGGCGAACGGACAAAGCTTAAACGACACAACTCATTGCCCTGATCAAGTATATATATAGTTAATTATGGAGTATTGAAAATGAATGTTTCTATGATTTGCCAACTTCTGGGCAAAATTATAAAACCCTTTCCCAGGGTTAAAAAACCGAACTTCATTTGTAGACAGTCTCAAAAGTACACGAAAAGTTAGCAGAGTATGCCACAACAGACCTAATAATACGTGTTTTCAGTTCAAAAATGAAATACTAATACATTTACTCCAATTAAAGATTTTCGTCATATTAATAACAAGTTCATCGGCCCTGTCTCGAATTTTGAGTTGAAAATAGTGAAAACTTTAGTATTTAGCCTGGAAATTGAGTAATTTCTTTTAAAACTGATAGAGGAATCAACAGAGAAACAGACGTACATATCTAAGCCCACACACAGAGTTGCATCCCACCTTTTCCCCTTACAAACCTCTTTAATTTATAAATAAACCTTTCAAAACTCAACCAAAATCAATTGAACAATTTTCTTATAAAAAACTAATTGATCTTTTATTGTTAAAAACAATACAAATACAATATTTGGTTTACAAAATAATACTTTATGTTTAGTTGTTGCTTCTATCAAGCGATTTGCTTCTCACTCAAAACTAAGAAACTACTTTTGCCATACAACGCACAGAAATCACCAACAAGTTATTTCAGTTAATTCTCATGAGTTGTAACCATGAGATATATTTACTAGATATTTGTTTGAATGTAAGTATGTATGTATGCAGGTGAGTGTGTGAATGTGTGAGTTTGTGTTTGTGTGTGTGTGTATGCTTGTGCGAGATTCGATAGAATGATCAAGTAGGTTAGTGTGTAAATTTTTGGAGTAAAGACTTTAAGTGTAATTGAAAAGCGCTTTCTTGTAGGCCTGACTAGAGCTAGATCCTTTATCAACTATATAATGCGTTTCGTACTGATCGGTAAGCGTTTGTCGGGTGCAACCGCGTGCTTTAGGCTTTGGCTGGGTGCAATTTCCATTTCATTTTGGCTACAAAAATACGGTTCTCCACGCGCTGTGATTGAGGCCCTAAAACTGGACTCAACTTTAACTAGGCGTGTGTGTTGTGTATATATATATATATATATGTATGTATATGCATGTATATAGGTAGAAATATAATTTGGTTAATCTGATTCTAAGCCACTTTTAAGCGCCGCCTCCGCAAATCACCAGCGATTCGTATAGAACTGATTGATGCCCAGCACATGCTTCTCCTCATGGTACTTTTGCAGGATATGTGTTATGACCGAGGTGGTGTCGTTATCGCCACGCCACACGCGTATCGCATGCTCATTCTCCAATATGGCCAGAAAGGCTGTGAACGGGTAGAGGTTAATTGGCATGTTTGAGCTCCAGCTCTCTCCGCTACTCACCCAAAAATGTCTTTGGATTGCTCAGCGTCATTTGCACCTGCGGCATTTCGAGTATTACTTTCAGTATGGGCGAATCCGGTGCCAGACCCTCACGCAGCTCAATCACACTGCCGGTACGATTCTCGCACAGCCATTCGCAGGCAGAGGCTTTGTTGTTGCCCGTCTTTTTGAGGGCCGCCAAGACTGCCGTCTCCTCAAAACCCATTTCGGTGAGAGATTCAACTATCTCATCGCTGGGCGGGGAATCACGATGGCTATAGATGCGCACGATTTCCATAAGAGCAGCCGTATTCTCCACCGTTTCCTACAAATTAACATATAAGGAGTAAGAAACTCAGGCCAGAAACTCAGTTTAGTTACGTTATTGGTCACAATGGACGAGGGTGAAATGGAGGAGACACTCTGCTGCATATTCATGGCCGGCGGTTCTTGTGTGCCATCCTCGTTTTGGCGTTGAATCAGCCACTCCAATGTGGTGGAGTAGATGCCATTGTTGGTCTTCAGGGCAAACGCGGCCAGCTCTCGCTTGAAGCCCATGTCCACCAAACACTGAACCGTGTCGGCATGATGATTGCGCCGATTGATCAGCCGCTGCTTCAGCATGGCTATCAAGCGAGGCGCATACGGTCCGGCACCAATCACAGCCGCCGAGGCCTGTGCCAGCGAAATCAACACCTTGCGCACATCGTATTGGATCTATAAAAAAGAGTTGCTTTCAATGGGGGCAACTGACTAGGATGGCTGCTACTCACATTCGACTGCTGAAAGATCTCGTTGATGTCTATGGTGGGCAGCGAACTGACATTTGCTACCACATAACGCGTAGCCGTATCCACCAGCTGCTCATTGGGTCCGGGCACCTCTCGTGTACGGGACACCGTCTGTGGCAAAGTATTCCGCCGCGGAGATAGTATAAAGGTCTCATTATGACGCACCTGCAGCTGAGCCAGGGTCTCGGCCTCGTTCAGCTCACCGCCATAGTACTCGGCTCTGTAGAGACGATAGCGCGGATTCAGATGACGCACATCGGGTGCAAAAAGCTGTATGGAATCGGGATCATCGCTTAACTCCAGTATCACCTCGCTTTTGAGATCGTTGAGCCGCTTGTTGACATCCGTCTTAAAGATCAAAACCCTGGAGCTGGGACAAATGACACGCACTGTTATGGTCTCGCCAGACTGCTTGGCACTGCCCTCCGCATCCATGCCCCCCGCAGAGGAGGAGGAATTGAGTCGATTGGAGTGGCATGTTTTTCTATGGGGAAGATTGGTTTAGAGATGCTGTTGTCCGCTGCCATATCCCACTTACCTGAGAAACAAACTGCGCAGTTTTTGCATGGTGTTTTTAGTGTTTGTGGTGGTTTGGGATCCAACATAAAATTTCGAAAATTGACGGAAAATAAACGTTTAACAAATATTCAAGCATTTGATTAGCAGTTGGCAACTTACGCATTCGCCTGCCCCGTCTCCAGCTGCAGGCGACGTCTTCGAGCCGGTGGCGGAGTCCTTACAACGCAGCCACCGCCACCCACTTCCAGACCCAAGCCACCATCCGTTTGGGTCTGCATCTCCGTGGTGTGTACGGGACTGAAACTGAGACTCTCCGCCGACACATCGCTGGCTCCGCTGCTCGCCGAGTGCGTCTGCTGACTACGGGGACTGGAACTGACACTGACACTCTGGGAATGCGGTTCGCGTTTAGTTCTTCGTCTCAACTTCTCGAGGAACCAGGGTATCATGGTGTCATTGTCGCTGGTGTTTGTATCGCATATTTAAAGCAAGGTTAATCTCCTCCACATCGTAACCTGCGAACGTAAAAGGAAATGAAACATGCTCCATGATTATTTTTATGGATATTGGAAAAATTTTAGTTACGACGCACACAATACATACACAGATGACGCCGCTACAAATGGCTCGATACCGATACCGGTAAGGATATCGCAACTTGCACTGGCTGGCGTTGCCACCTAGTTACACTTGCAACTGTTAAGCAGTCACTGTGACTGCGGTCACTGTATAGCGATAGTTTTGTTGCAATTAGAGATGAGTAATACCAGAAAATATGAATATTTTTATGTCATGGCATATAAACCTGCTAAAAGCTTACACTTGTGATTATTTTTCAGATATCCAAGATATCTGAACTAGATTGTTCTGGGTTAAAAGCAGAAAAACCTGTCAGAAGATGTTCTCTAGATTTACAATGTTACATGAATGAAGCATATTGCAATAAGTTATCCTGCATCTTAATACACCCGTTGAATCGCCTTTAGATTTGTCACCATCCTCTGAATCTTCAATGCACCTGCATCCGTGACTTTTCGTGTAGTGACGCGACGGGAAATTCATAGGATTGTCACAAACAAAAACAAAAAAGTACTGCGAAAGCTAAAACGGGAATAAAAATAACTAGTCGCCATAAACGATTTTGTTGCTTTGGTATGGAAATATGGATGTATAATGGTGAATAAGGAATACGCTGATAATAGGAAAATATTAGGGCAGGCGGGGTAGCCCATCCGCCGAGGAGCACTGTGACAAATTATTCACTAAATAGCCCCATACTGCAACTTGCTTTCACAATGTAAACAACACCAGTATCAGCTAGTCAATGAATGCTATAAAACAAGAATGTTGCCAATGATTGCATCTTTTTGTGAAATCGTGATATTGATTAAGAAATCACGGTGGTGTGAACCGAGCATATAATTCCTGCAGTTAACAGTAAAGATGGTCACACTACTAGTAAGGGTACTTGCTACTTGAAACTGTTATCGGCAGAAGAAAAAATCGGCTATCGGCTTATTAACAGCAGCTTTGGCAACGTTTGGATCTCGCCAATGAAACTATGAAACCCTTTGACCTTAAGGGGAGATGATGGTTTTTCTCTAACCCGAGCCGTCTGCTCTCAAGGTTTACTCTGCAAGTATTACCCTTAGGATCTTGGAACTTGATAGAGACATTTATTGTGGAATATTGAACATATTTTGTGTAGTACAGGATTTTAACTTTTGTTTAACTTTTTCATAGATCATTAAAAATTCAATTTAAATTGTGAATTTAATTATAAACGAGATTAGTCAATGGACTTCATCTTGCACAAATGATTGACGGGTATCATTTTGACCTCATCGTTTATCTTGCAGACAAGCACATCGCCCTCCTGCTTGGATAGTACTCTACCCACCGACTCCCTCTCCTCGCCATAGATCACCTTGAACTCATCTCCACTGTTGGGCGGAACCGGAGCCAAGTGCTCGCTAACAATGGAGACACTACGATCCTCTTGCCGTAAGAATACGGAGCACACACCGTTGGACACAGTGCGTATGATGCCAGTTTGGCCCACCAGGTCGGTATCGTCGTGAGTGTGAATGCGCACCTCAATGTCGGTGGTGCACCAGTCACCCATGGACGAGTCCAAGCTGGCACCGGGTGTCTGGGGATTATACGGCGATTGTGGTATGCCACCGGGTGTATTGGGTGAATATGTTGAAGGCGACGGTGTATTCATATAGCCAACTGGATAGGGAGATGGGGCCGGACTGGGGCTGGGATTGAAGGGGCTGTAGCTTCTGTCTGAGCCATAGAGAGTGCCAGGTGTTTGCGGTGCAAACTGAGAGGTCATCTGATAGCCCGGAGTGCCTGGCAGAAACACAAATGAAAGTCATTATATAAATCCAACAGCTGAGGAGATGGCAATGTCTTACTTGGATTATAGCCAGGACTGGGACTTGGCTCCTCCAGTGAATAATCAAAGTCGGTATTCCTGGCAGGCGTGGTGTTTGCAGCCGGATCCCAAGCACCATGCCTTGGTGTCATGCTGCCATCATGCGACGGCGTCATTGTGCCATAAGGAGTACGCGTGTCTGTATCCCAGTTGGGTGTCTGACTGCCAACCAGGGGAGTCTTGGAACCGGCAGCGGTGTAGCTGGGCGTCTGTGCACCATAGCCGGGTGTGCGTGCCGGTGTACGGCCATAGGTGGAAACGCTGCCCTCCTTGCCGGGCACACCCACAATGGCAATATGATTGCGATCCACCGAAATGGTCTGGCAAGAAGTGTGCAGCTCCACGCGAGCGGTGCTCTCTGTGGCATCCTTAACAATACCCACGGCGCCTGCAAAGATGTAAAATAGATGTAAAATTAAACCATTAAGTGGCTGGTGCGGAGAATAACCCACCTTTGTAGGGTCCACCACTAATCTTAATGGTTTTGCCCAAGATCTCACGATCTCGAGTCACACGGAAGCCGCCACGACCGCCACGTGCTCCGCCGCGTGCACCACGACCACCAGATGGATGCATGGGCGATTGTATGCGCGGCGACATAAATCCCAGGCCACCCAAAGTGCCGGCATTGTTCACATTCGTCTTGCTGCCACCAGCCAGCTGCAGATGTCGGGTCTTGCACACAAAAATGCCACCGTTTTCGGTGTACATGCGGCAATGCAAGAAGGCCAGACTGCGATACAGGTGCTTGATCTCACCCGAGCGACCCTGTCAAGCAATGGTTAATCAATTCGTGGACCGGTCAGAGCAAGCCAACTAACTACCTACCGCATGTGGACCCTCCATAACTTTCACAATATCTCGACGGCGTATCTGATTTTGGTCAGCATCTAGAGCCACAGTGTTGCGATTCTCGCGCCGCTTGTGCAAGGCAGTTGGCTTACACTCGATGCACTTGCCGTTCATCCCCAACACATGAAAGTTTTCACGCTCCAGGCGCACAATGACGCCTACATTTTGAGAGCTGTAAAGAAATAAGCAAAGCTTAGCAACCAAACTGGGGACCAAAGCCATCAGCTAACTCACTCCAATTGCACCAAGTCTCCCCATTGGAACTGACCCAGACAATCCACACCTGTGGCCACATCCGAGCACAATTGCAAGTCGCGTGGCAACACCTCCAGTTCGTGATTGGTCAGATCGGACACCAACACCACGCGGGAAGGCTCTACGCGTATGATTAAACCAGTTTCGCCTTCATAGCGTCCAGCCAGGACTCTGGCATGGTCACCAGTTTTGAAGTATTTGCGCAACTCGCCGGCTTTGAATATAAGCGGATCCTGTTGAAATTAAACATGATGAGTAATGAATCCTTCAGTTGTTATTCCCCCTGGCTTACCTTAAGATCCTGATGCTTGGGCATAACCGTTATCATGGTGCCATCAATGGCCACTATCTTGGCCTGCAAGTTCTCCAAATCACCCACACAAACTTCCACATTATCGCCCATGGAGAAGGAATGCACTGAGTTAAGATCATCCTTGATGCTGCCCATTATTTCCAGATTTACCTCTGTGGAGGGAATACAATATATATAGATGCTTTAGCAATACAGCAATTCCATAGATATCCCTACCCTCTGGTGCCTCCTCAAAGCGCTCCAGCTCAGCCAGTGTGGGTTTGACACCATCCGACAGTATGGCCGACATGGTAAAGTTCTTGTAGAGAAATCCCTTGCGGGAATAACGATTGCCCTCGAACAGCAAAAAGTCACCATCCGAGTGAACTTCACCGCCAATGGCCCTGGGAGTTGAAGCAGTTGCTCAATATATCACAATTTCCAGTTAAAGTTCATAAGACTTACCTCACCGCCTCTGGATCGAATGGCTTGGCCGGTGGTCGACGCTTCTTCTTGCGCTTGCTGTCATCAGATTCCTGTTAAAAAGAGGTATTTAGTTCTCACTTGGAGCTAGGTGACAGCTGTTGTTTAACCCACCGTGGCAGTTGTCCTCAGGGCTCCACGATTTCGTGTGTAATCAATGCGTGGCAATAGCTTCAAATGCACCTGATTCTGTGCCAGATCCACATAGTCCACCTGTGCTATGTCATCCTTGTATAGGCCACGCTTAAGGCGTACCCATTGCTTGACCTTAAGGCCCACCTGCTCCTTGACCACCTTCAGCACATCTGTCATTTCCTTAATGGGCACCATCTCCTGCTTCCATTTGCCCATACGCAAGTTGCCCACATTCTCTATGCAGGTCTTGACATGCGTCTGCTTGTAGGCCTCCAGATAGATGTAACCCTTGACACCCTCGGGTGCAATTATAGATTTGATTTGCAACGGATCGTCTGTGTTCAAGTAGGTAAGGAATTTTCTCATCAAGAGCAAGGCGGTGGCCTTCTCCTCTCCAATGCGGCATTTCACCATCCACAAATTGGGATCTCTGTGAAGGACATGGGCTTAATCAATGGCTTTTGGTTTGAAGATGGCCTTGAACTTACTTGATGCCCGGCAGGAGTGTTTGTTGAGTGATTTCATCTGACATTTCCTCGCCGCCATCGCCAAAATGGCGTTTCACTATGGACTCATCGGCATACTTCTTGCGTAGATACTCCTCGATCTCATCCTCCTTCTGGGTACTGCAGCCATATCAACAATAAGATTAGTTTGCTTTAATTTCAATTCAGTCAGTTTCTACTTACTCCCAAAGGTTGGTGCCACGTCGTCTGATTTCTATGTCTCTGGCTGTGGGGCCCAGTTCGTCAATTTCATTGCCCACAATGCCAATCTCATTGGCACCCTCTTCCCACTCATCATCCTCATCCACCTGACAAAAACTCAGTTTTAGTTTAGTTCCATTGCTTAAGCGATTGACCTACCTCGTCGTCCACTTCAGCTTCGTCTATGATGAAGCCACCGAAACGTTCCTTCTTCTTTTTCTTTCTGGGATGGTCATCGTTCTCCTCCTCTTCATACTCCTCCGAGTCAATGTCTTCACCTGGGGGCTCCTCTTCTTCCTCGCCAGATTCCTCGCTTTTGCGTCGATTCCCGCGCCCTTGGGGCGAGTCCGAACCGGAACCCGAGTGCCCGGACTGAGAGCGTGAACGCGAACGTGAGGATCTGGACATTGACCTGGAGCGGGATCTTGAGCGGAAGCCCGACTTGGAGCGAGCGCTGCGCTGTGACTTGTTAGATATTGAACCATCTTCAGATCCACTGTCTGACATATTGCTAACTTCCGAGTCCGACATTTTTAGACCTTTTTTCAATGCGTGTATGCGTGGTATGACCGCATTTGATTAGTTTTGGGCTTAGTGTGACCGCAATTGATAAGTTTTGGCATTAGGGCGACTACCGTCGATAATTTTTGTGATTAGGGTGACCAGATTTGATTCATTCTAAGGGATTTTTATTTGCCGCCCACATAAACTTGCCTGGTAATTTCTAAGATTATTCTGGCAGCAGCTCAAAGTTGAATCACTAATAAATAAAAATAATTAGTCACGAGCTATTAAGTGGCTGCTATATCGATACCTCGATATACGTATCGATAGGCCACTAGTTAGTTTGCCACTCACATGTGAAATTTTATTGTGAAAGTTTTAGAAAAATGGCGGGATTCAAACGAAAGCCTAAACAACCAGTTAGATCGAAAGGAGCTGTTGCAGCAACATTAAACAAAACACTTTGTAACAATGCAAGCTTCGGCAGCCACGTAAAAAAATAAGCCAAAACGTGCGGCTTTCTGAGAGAATCGTTTTGCCTTGGTAAAATTGCGGTAAATTGCGATGTCGTCTGGAACTAAGGCAACTCAAAATGTTGGTCCTTACCTTTTAAGCAGTTTGTAAACAAATGCCTTATCAGTCACTGCGCCTTTGTCTGCCCCTTTGTCTGCCCCGAGCCGAGCCCAACATTGCCATGGAAATGAGAATAGGAGCGCTCCATAGAAACAGCCACACACAAAAGACCGCGGAGCTAGAAAATTCCTGCGCTTCGCTCGCCAGTTGTTTGTTTACCCTCCGTTACGACAGTTCGACGGCAAATGTCTCACTCGGCAAAGTGCCTAACCACCGCCTATGCCTGCGGCACACGGCCGCCGCTCGATTCCATATCGCTGAAGCATCGCTCCAAATCGGCAAATCCAGCACAACTACGTCCATTTAGTGGTATTCATGGCACGCATGTGGGTGTCGGCTCGCGTCCCCGTTACGTACCGCCATTCTCCATTCAGTCGCAGCAAAAAAATACCGTTGTCATTGACGGGCCAATACAAGAGACAACAGCCAAAACGGCAAGCGCCCGGGGGCGGACCCCAAATCCGAAATGTGCGTCCAACCACTAATTCTTGTTGTTGTTTGTTGTTTGGCCCTAATGGCGGTTCTCTGTCTCTCTTTTTGTCGTTTTAGGCCTGAAGAAACAACAGAAATCCATTTCCACCTTCAACTTGGGTGTGGGACTTAACGCCTGCACGACAGGCACCCGCAACGACTCGGGGCGTGGCACACTGTTTCGAATGTATTTCGATCGTGGCGATTTGCCCATCAAAATGGAGTATCTATGTGGTGGCGATAAGATCGGCTGGACGGTGAGTATTGAGGGGAAAGGCTTACATTTTGTTATTGTACAGAAGGTAATGGAATTGGTCCGGTTGATCGAATCCTTCTTATAGTTACAGGTTCGGCTTGCAGACCTGCTTTTGAAACCATCTCAAACTCTATTTTCGGTCAACTTTTGATATGAATGAAGTATCCGAAACCCGGTTCTGCGGGGTTTCAGCTCTGAACCGATTCAGTTCGGACTTTCAGAGTCTCTTGAACAACCGAACCTTCTTGAAATTTGACCACTTGGAACCTGAACTCGAACTGGTTCTATTTGGAAACTGTTTAAGGGGCTTTTAAGTTCTTATATCAACTTCCGACATATCTTAAACAATAATATGTATATAGCAAAGGGTCAGTGCATTCTTATGTGAAATCATATTCCAAATCGGGCTATTTAGATTTTGAGAAGAGACATAAAGAAAACGTCTATATAGACGTATATACATGATACAATAAGGTAGCGCACTGCTCAGCAACGGTATTCTCGGCCTTGGTTCGATGATTCAAACTTGTAATCGGGTATATGGTAGCTCTCGAATTCCTGGTATGGGAAGTAACTTCTATCGAATGTTGTAGTTCTGGTTTTTGTGCGTATTTCAGCCCTGTAGTTCAATAAAATATATGAAAACTTATTTCAAGAAGCGATTTCTGAACGCAAAGTCCCATTTTAAAGTACGTCTTCTAACATTCATTGAATATTTGAACGAGAAAGCCAAGCTAACTTCGTCTGTGCCGAAGTTTTTATACCCTTGCAAGTGCTCGCTTAAATATTTTCAAAAAATACTCTTTTTCCCATTTTCCGACCGATCGTTCGTATGGCAGCTATTTGATATAGTCATCCGATTTGGACAAAAACTTGTAGAATTATGTAAAAGCACGAGAAACAAACAAATACAAAATTGCAGGATGCTACCATTAAAAACAAAAAAGTTTTTCTAACTAAGACTGTTTTTCAGACCTATCTTTTGTAAGGCAGCTATACCATATAGTTGTCCGATTTTAATAAAAGTTGGTAGGATTATAAATAAACATAGAAAACCTACGATTACATAGTTTGGAGACGTTTCCATTGAAAAGAAAAAAGATTGTTCCTATGGGAGCTATGAGATATAGTCATCCAATCCGTTCGGTTCCGACATATTAGTAGTGTGCAGCAAAAAGAAGACTCTGTGCAAAATTTCAGCTCGATAGCTTTAAAACTGAGAGACTAGTTCGCGTAGAAACAGACAGACTGACGGACAGACGGACGGACAAAGCTCAATCGACTCTGCTCGTCACCCTGAGCAAGAATATATATAGTTTATGGGGTCGGAAATGAATATTTCTATGCGTTGCACACTTCTGGGCAAAATTATAATACCCTTTGCAAGGGTATAATAAAGCAAGATTATTTCCCTTCTAAGACTGGGCTTACACGTTGAAGCAAGCTTCATGGAGTTGTTTTAGTAGGCCAGAGAATCAGGTGAGATTCTAAACCTTTCTTTTATAACACTTATTCATTTTGCCTTGAATGTACCGCCTACTAAGAGAACTTCATGAAGTTTGCTTCACCCTGTAAGTCTAGTCTAAGGCTTCCTTTAAGCTGTTTAAGCAAATGCCTTGTTCAAAAATCATAAAATTTATGATTCATTTCGAAGTTTCAGTGCTGAATTCAGACCTGAGCCTGAATCAACTTTCAAAAATCCCTGAAAACTACTTTGAAAAAGTTAAAACAAACTTTTTTTAAGCCTGCCAAAAGCTGGAACCATTTCTTTCTAACATAAGCCTCTTTTCCAAAGTATCCTTTTACAAGAAGCCGGTTCTGTATCCAAATGAACCCCACTTTTCAGCATATATTTCTGTTACATCTTCATAACGAACCCAAGCCCAATCATTAAGCTGGCGGCAACCTTCAATTGCAGTTCAGCTTTGATCCTGCACACCTGCGTGTCCAATTATTTCAAGTGTTAGCTATGGCGGCACCTAAAAACAACAAGAACCATATAATATGCCATTGTCTATTTCCGGAGTCAGTGGAACATGTCGGCTGACATTCAAAGCATGGCGACGTCCAAGTGTCATTTCAGTCAGTCAACCTGACAACGCGCACTGCGAACAAAAGAAGTAATGTGGTGTGGGGTGGGTGGGTATGGGGTTGGTGATGGGAGTCGAGGATCCACATTCATTTTTTGTTGGCCTTGAGCTGCTTTATTGGACGACTGATTTATAAGTGGGTGCGTTTGTTTATCTAGGACGAAAGGTCTCTATGACAGTTCATTTGCATATGAGTAAAATGTGAGTGGCATTATTGGATTTGCGTCATTGGGTTATGATATTAAGAGAGGGAATCCCCCTAAAAGAAAACGACTCAGTAGTTCGAAATCCGTACCTAGAACCACTAAGTAAAATGATTTTAGGACAAAGTTTTCCGAATTTTAATCGATTCCATTTCCAATTTCCACTGACAACGTAAGCAAACAACAACAATAATGAGAAAGCATCTTAATAGAAATCAACAAAAACTTAACGAGCATAGCGTGCCAATTTACACCTACAACCAAACTTCAGCTGGTGCCAGTCAATTTTCACTTTTCTTTTACCATCCCATCCCCCCCGCCCCCCCTTCTTTTCCAGGTGGACATTGATAAGCTGGACTATAGCCTGTATCTGCCGCTATTCTTTGATGGCCTGGCCGAGACGAAACATCCCTACAAAACATATGCCCGACAAGGTGTCACAGATCTCCTATTAGCCGGTGGAGAGAAAATCCATCCCGTAATACCGCAATTAATATTACCCCTAAAGAGTGAGTAACTGGCGCGAAGGACAACAAATGGCAAAAGTATTTTTGCCTGGCACGCAAATGTTGAGCAGAACTTTTGTTTACCCGGCTTAATTTGCACCTTAGTCGTAATCTACTTTATGTTTCTATTTTGATTGCAGACGCATTAAGCACGCGAAATTTGGAGGTAATGTGCACGACTTTGAAAATTATACAACAGCTGGTCATTTCATCGGATCTGGTGGGGCCGGCATTGGTGCCCTTCTATCGGCAATTGTTGCCCATGTTTAATGCGTTCAAGGTGAAAAACTGTAAGTTGTTTGTGTTTTCTAATATTATACCGAGGGCTGTTTCCTAGTTGGTGGTGGGTTATATATGTAAGAACTGAATGTGCTTTTGAGAGCTGCAATCCAAAGCATTAACTGTCAAAAATGATTCCCAAAAGTTAAAAACCCTGCAAATTAGGTAACTTTAAGTGTCTTAAGCATCTAGTATCTAAATCAGCGGTGGGCTAGCACTTGCTACCATTGCTTCCGTTGGTTATCTAAAGGCAACTGGCCTAGATATTGCTTTGCTTGCTGAGAATTCGCAACATGTGCCATTTCCTTGCTTCAAACTGGGTTAATACAACAAAATCTACTTCTTTTAAGTGCAGAGGCGCATGCGAAGAAGTCAAAACAGTTGCCTTGTGCTCGATTGAGACTCGCTTGTTGCCGAAATAGATATTATATTTTCTGTTGTTTGTTGAACTGCGCCCAAACTAATATTTTCGTGCCCACCGCTGCTTTAAAATCGTACTAAAAGTTCGCTCTAAAGCTTAAAAGTTTGAGTTTTCAACTGTTTTTGATTCAAAACTTGATGCTACAGTGGAAAACTGCTGTTTAGAATCATCAAAACAGCTTCTAAAAAGGAGACTGGTTTAAGTTTTCTCGAAAAAAAAGTGATTAATTGTCTCCATGAGTTTCGAAAATAGTGACATACGTTTATTTTTAAATGGCAAACAGTAACGTTCCGGCTTGGGGGAAGGGAAAACCCACCAAACTCTATATAGCTTCAAAAACCTGTAGACACTGAAGAGTTTTAGTGAGTTTTTGAACTATTTGTGATTAAGAATCATTCATAACACACCTTCTCTCTCAACAATAAAATATTGGGTTTCGGAGTTTAAAAGGGGAACTACAAGCCCTTTAAGAGGACTACTCCGGAATTGGGAAAAACCTACTTTATCATACATGGATTAACCGAGTACATTGGACACTCACAAACAACTTGAAGCTGAATGATTGCTGCCTAAGATGAATGACTTTTTGAATAACATGGATCCATCTCTATAAATCTGAGTTAAGGAAGCCGTCAAAACAATGGAAACTGTTCCAGTCGCAGCTGTATTTTGGAACACACATGAATAAATCTATGGATTATCTAGAAACGTGGCAAAACAATCTACCCACGAGTATAGTGACAAGAAAATTGAGTATTTTATCTAAAATGAATGTTATGTTTTTAAAGATATGGCTAACATCGATCAATTTAAGATCGAGTAGGTACCTTATACAACTTATTCTTCAGATCTAGCCGCCCAATGTTAAAGAATATAGACAAAAGCCTGTCTTAGACAATTTTTCGTGACTGGCGAATCATTAAAACGTAAAAAAACAGCCCAAATCAGTATAGACAGACAACAATTCCACCATGAATATAACAAATGTTATGTAAACGGAAAAAAAAGGATCCATTTGGACTGGGATATGTTTTTAATATCCTTTTGATTATACAACGGAGCTGAATATCATCCAAAGGATGATTATTTATCATATACTTTGCATGTTTTTCAGCTCCGTTGGATGATAAAAAGGATATTCAAGACATATTCAGTCCAAATTGATATGGGAAAGCATCTAAAGGATATTTTTTTAATAACCTTTCTTCTCTATGTAGGAAACTAGATAAAAAAAAAAGTGAGAGATATGAGAAAATCTGTTTTTTATAAGTAAAGGTCTGCTTATAGCCAAGTACTGTGTGTGTGTGTATGCATAAGACTGCTTGCTTTACAGCAACAATTGTGCTCCTAGGGCTGTGTTATAGAATATCTTTGCTAAAGTTGTATTGCATTAAAAGGGAGAATATGTAGAGAGACACTTATTACTAGCTATGGAGCAGCCTTCATTTCATGAAGACATTTCCACCATTCCACCCCCCACCCACCCCTCGCACATTTCTTTGCAGTGAACTGCGGGGACGAGATTGACTATGCCCAAAAGAATAACCTCAATTTGGGCGATCTTATCGATGAGACGCTGCAGGTGCTGGAACTGCATGGCGGTGAGGATGCCTTTATCAATATCAAATATATGGTACCGACCTATGAGTCCTGCTATTTAAATTGAATATACCGCCAAAAACTACTGTTTTTTCCCCCTTTTACATGAAATATCCTAAGTATTTATTGAATTTTACATAGATGCGAATAATTGAAATGAAAATTGCCACAATTTGTTAATAATATTTTGAATGTGTGTTAAGGAACCGATAGAGGTTATATGCGTATATATATGTGTGAGTATATAGACGTGGGTCAGCCAACCCTTTAATGGTATTAGTGGGGTATTGAACCCCCACCGGGGCGCAACAATCTGGCTGTTTGTTGTTGCGCCGCCTTTTGTTCAGCACTTAGGCGGGGCGTACTCGTTTTTCTTCACATTGTGGGGGGAGTAGCGATTGTAGAGTCCCCAAATGGAGTTCATTAGCTTGCCATTATACTTGGCCGGGGAGTATTCGCGTTCTGTAAAGCAAAACCCAGGTAAGTTAATCGTGTAACCTGGAACTGGTATCAAAGCACTCACGGGTCTGGGAATTGTCCATGCCAATCTTATCGCTGCCAAACAATTTCATGCGGGAAACCAACATTTCGCGCTCGTGGAACTGCTCACGTAACTTGCAAGCGGCAAATGCACCTTGTGGTATGGCGGCCATGCTGACAGCTGCAAGAATTGGGTTTATATTTGTATCCTTTGTATTATTTCTCAACTCACCGTTCAAACTAAGTATCAGGTTGCTCAACACACTGGTTATGGCGGATCTCTTGGACTTCAATTGCTTATTCCAGCACTCGTTCAAATGCTGATCAATTTTCCAGATTTTCGCGTTCGCCTGCAGCAGCATTCAAGTGCAAAACTCGAAGGTTGGGGCCGATTTAGTTGGGTTTATGGAAATATTTCGTTTTTCGAAATAATTCCTAAAGTCTGTGTCGAAACTTAACAATTTGGGGTGTGGGGGTCCTAGAATCTATGAATTTTATGTTCTTTTTTGTCACACTTTTCAGTTTAGGTGGCATTTAATGCCATGCGTTTTGAGTTAAAGTTTTGTTTTTGGTTTTAGCGCAAAATATTTAATCACTTGCAAAGACACACACAAACACAACTTGATACGAGGGGTTCAGAATTGAACTGAATCCGTCTGGGCGCTCCAATTGGCATTTATAGAGCGAGCGCGCGTGGAGAGCCTCAGACCGAGCGATAAGACGCGATCTCTGGATCATTTTGCCTTGATAAAGCGCAAGCCGAGCGCCATTTTGTTCCTGGCTGCTGACTTCTTATCAGGCTGCTAAATGCACTTTTTTTCTGTCCGTTTTGTTATTGTTTTTTTTTTTGTAATAGTTGAATTTTTGTTTTGTTTTGTGAATTGCATTGGTTGGACCCTTGTCATCAAAGTTATTGAAGATTCATTGAGCAAAGGCTGCTGAATCAGCACATAAACTCTACTGAAGCTTGTATACCCTTCGAAATGCGCTGATCTATTTCAGATAGATCATATAGAAACCATATCTGGGTTTCAATTGACAATTTTTCAGGCTTCTTGGCAGTTAAGTAAAGGAGGATTGTTTGAAATTACAATAAAATTGTGAGTTTTCTTTCAAAATATTAAAAATGGTGAAGCCTTTTTTGAAAATTTAGAAAACTATCAAAAGTTTTGAACAGTTTTCTTTGAAAATTTCTAAAAATATTAGGCTTCTTCTATATTTTGGCACAATGTGGAGAGTTCTTCGTAATTATGCTAAAATTTACAGACTTTTCTACAACTTAAAAAATACATCAGACTTTTCTAAATTTTTAAAACATTTGTAGGAAATTTTATATTTTGAAAAAAAATTCGAAAAAATGTTTAAAAATCTTCAAAAAATTTGAAAACCTCAAAACACTTTGAAAAATTTATGAGGATCTTTGAAATTTACAAACGAAGCTGATCCTTTTTCAAAATTTCATACATCTCATACATTCTCTCTCTCTCATTCATACATTTCAGTGTAAAATTCTTTGAAATTTCGGACATCTCTAGAGAATTCTTTGAAATTTCTGAAAAAAATGTATGGGGATCTTTGAAATATACAAAAAAGGCTAATGCTTCTTCGAAATTTTGAACATTAGCTGAGAAATTTTTCGAAATTTTGTACATTAGCTAAGACTTCTTCGAAATTTCAGACATCTGTGGAAAATTCTTTAAAATTTCGGACATCTCTAGAGAATTCTTTGAAATTTCTGAAAAAAATGTTTGGGGATCTTTGAAATATACAAACTAAGCTTCTTCGACATTTCGAACATTTGTTGAGAATTTTTCGAAATTTCGGAAATCAGTGAAGATTTTTTCGAAATTTCAGACATCTGTTGTAAATTCTTTGAAATTTCGAAAAAAGGTGTATGAGAATCTTTGAAATTAACAAAATAAGCTAAGGCTTCTTTGAAATCTCTAACATTAGCTAAGAATTTTTCGAAATTTCAGACATCAGTGGAGAATTCTTTGAAATTTCAAACATCTGTTGAGAATTCCTTGAAATTCCGGGAAAAAAATTTAAGAGGATCTTTGAAATATACAAAATAAGCTAATGTTTCTTTGAAATCTCTAAAATTAGCTAAGAACTTTTCGAAATTTAAGACATCAGTGGAGAATTCTTCGAAATTTCAGACATCTGTTGAGAATTCCTTGAAATTCCGGGAAAAATGTTTATGAGAATCTTTGAAATATACAAAATAAGTTGATGCTTCTTTGAAATTTCCGACATCAGTTGAGAGTTCTCGGAAGGCAGGAACTCAACTGTGGTCATACGGGGGCGTATGTAGTAAGGGAAAGCTTCTGACAAGTTCAACAAGGCGGACCAGGAGTGATACTGGCTTACTGCGTCCCAATTCGACTCACCTCCTCGTTGGTAACCCCTGGTAACAGAGCAATGCACCCGCAAAGCTGCTGGCTAACGTGAGAAAATGGAAAAAGGGGGATCATTAAGTTGGCAAAAGTATGTAACAGGGAGACGGAAACATTTCCGAACCCATAAAGTATATATATTCTTGATCACCATGAACAGTCGAGTCGATATAGCCATGCCCGTCTGTCCGTTCGTCCGTCTACCCGTCCGTCTGTCTGTCCGTCCGTCTGTCCGTCCGTCCGTCTGTCCGTCTGTCTGTCTGTATGAACGCGTCGATCTCAGAGCCTATAAGAGATAGAGCCACAAATTTCGGGGCACTAGACTGCAGCGCCCTTTCTTGTTAAACTTTGAATTCTTACGCAATTTCAAGGATTGAGATAATCTCTATAAGGTAAAGTATATGTTACAATCGGTCTCGGTGAACTTTCTAATTTATTAAAAACTATTTTCGTATTTCTGCAACCTCACCCGTATTTGGGTGTGCCACAGTGTTATCAGCAGACTTTGCCATCGAATATAGGTTTGAAAATACTCTTCCATGCAGACATGTCTAGTCACTAGGCGTTGAAGAACGCACAAGAGTGAGAATTATTGAGGAAAGTCTAGGTTTCTACAAAGAAAAAAGCTAAGAAAATGGAAAGATACTTAAACTTTCTAAAAATATTCAGTATTCAAATGAAGTTATATTCTTTATCAATACCGGAAGGGTATAAAAACTTCGTAGCGCTGCGTTTCGTCCAACCTGCGATAGCAAATTAGAAGAGATAATATTCCGTGCTAAAATGTAGCAAAGCCCGCAAGATGCCCGCAATCAAAGTGACATTTGGAATCGGGTTGTTTTGTTTCTAACAATTTGCATTGCTCTTGATAACTTTTTGAACAGGATTTAGACAAAGAGATTTCTGTTTTGCCACAAGGCAAAAATGTTAAATGTACTTTTTATAAGTTTAGGTAGGTAAATGGGTATCTCCTCTGAGTCCAGGCCTTGCAATCTGCACAATCTATGATTTTTTTTTGCAAACTTTTATACTTATTCGAATACCTTGCCTTACTGACAAACACAAAACTTAAGTAGCTGATTAAGCCCGACATTGAGGGGGGAGACCTGATAATGAACTTTTCGTTGGATAGATTAAGCAAACTGCGCAGTTGCTGGAACTTCTCTCGAATGCTCTCCAGCTGTATTTATAGTCTCAAAGTTTTTAGGATTCTTAGCCCATATTCGTATAAATAATACTGACCATGATTATCAAAATGATCTGTCAGCTCTCACTGGTTGTTTGCCTGGATGCTGAAGCGCCGTGTTTATTTTATACACCATAATGATCTTCTGATCCAGTTGTTTACATGAAAACTGACCTAAGTGCATGTTGTTTATATTAAATAAATTAGTTTATATATAAACACATTAAGTGATTTCGGTTGAAAGCTAAGTGCGCAAATGCAACCCATAAAATTTGATGTCGAAACGCTTAAACGCATCAGATTTGATGTAATAAGTAACTGACGAGTAATTATGGAAGTTTTTCAGTAACGAAATCAAAGAAAATGTTGGAATACCCCTGTTAAGATATAGATAACATATGTTATATACACTTTATAGGGTCGGAAATAATTCAGACTGTCTGTATGAACAAACAGTTCAGGTAAGAGACAAATTAGCGACATATATGGTACATATTATTCATATACATATATGATATTCAAGGCAGATCAAGTTTATTCTCATAGTTTCCCCCCTTCTGCTCTCGCAATTTGGTAGAAAAATTGAAATATCTTCTAGTGATTTGTGGATAGATAGTTCGTACCCTCAACGCATGGGCATATTCATTCCCAATTTAGTTAGAGCTCACGGCTCTAGACCTAGTTCTTTCAGCTCAGAGCCAAGATGAGCTAAGAGCAAGAGCTGGCTCTCGCGAGCTGCTGAGCAAAGAGCGATTTCAAACCCTGTCATCAATATATATTTGCTAAATTTACCTATGGATAATGCTTGTAAATCGGTTCTAAACCAAGCCAAACTAAACCGTAACCGAACCGCTGTTATAGCTGTTAAAACGAACCGGCATCCTCTTGAAAATGCTGAACTGAGCCGAAAACCACATAGTAATACATTCACGAACAAGTTTTAAGACATAAAGTGCTTACCTTCAGACAATGAAATATCCGTAACTTTGGGAATTTGAATCGATTCTCCAAGATACAATCTGAATGATATAGTCATTCGGTATGATTTTTGTGGACCATTCTGTGTTTATTTATATGGTGAAACGTTCAATATAACTGGAAATCAAAGACTTAAACGTCTTTTTATACCCTTGCAGAGAGTATATTATAGTATATATATTCTGTAGATGTAGACAGGTCCGTCTGTCCGTCTGTTTCTCTGCTAAGTCCTCCGTCAGTTTCAATGCTACCGCCACCAAATTTTGCACGAAGTCTTCTGGTACAAATACGCTGCATATTTATCGGAACCGGCCTGATCGAATGACTTTAACA
Source organism: Lordiphosa fenestrarum (assembly GCA_035044985.1). Lineage (NCBI taxonomy): Eukaryota > Metazoa > Arthropoda > Insecta > Diptera > Drosophilidae > Lordiphosa > Lordiphosa fenestrarum. Next base: position 34,719 of record JAWNNO010005300.1, on the reverse strand, counting down.
TATAGCTGCCATAGGAACGATCGGTCGAAAAACTAGTTTTAGTATGAAAAACTTTTTTGTTTTCAATGGAAACGCCTCCCAACTTTGTATTTCTTAGTTTGCTAAGCTTTCCCACGATTCCACTAAGTTTGGTCGCAATCGGACATCTATATAGTATGGCTGTCATAGAAAAGTGGAGTCTAAAAAGTAGTCTAAGTGAGAAAAACTTTTTTGTTTTCCATGGAAATGTGCTTAAAATTAACATTTATTTATTTTAGATGCTTTAACACAATTCTACAAAGTTTTGTTAAAATCGGATGACTATAGCATATAGCTGCCATAGGAATGATTGGTCGAAAAACTAGTTTTAGTGAGAAAAACTTTTTTGTTTTCTGAGGCAACGCCTCCTAACTTTGTATATCTTAGTTTGCTAAGCTTTACCATGATTTTACCAAGTTTGGTCGAAATCGGACATCTATATAGTATAGCTCCCATAGAAAAGTAGGGTCTGAAAATTGGTTTTAGTAAGAAAAACTTTTTGTTTTTGATGGAAACGCCTCCAAACTTTGTATTTCTTAGTTTGATATACTTTCACATAATTCTACTAAGTTTGGTCATAGTCGGACATCTATATAGTATGGCTGTCATAGAAAAGTACAGTCTGAAAAGTAGTCTTAGTGAGAAAAACTTCTTTGTTTTCAATGTAAATGTCCTTTTAATTGGCATTTATCCATTTGATATGCTTTCACACAATTCTGGAGGGTTTTGTCAACATCGGCTGACTATAGTATATAGGTGCCATAGGAATGATTGGTCGAAAAACTAGTTTTTGTGAGAAAAACTTTTTGGTCTTCAAAGGAAACGCCTCCAAACGTTGTGTTTTTTAGTTTGCAATGCTTTTCCATAACTCCACAAAGTTTGGTCGAAATCTGCCAAATTTCAGTAACTAAGACAGCGTATAGTTTCACTTGAATCAAAATAAAGTACCTAAGATCTCTATCTTTTGTAGTAATGACATTACAACTATTTGTTTTTTGTTTACTACGTGCCAGTCTGCCTTTTTCTAATCGAATTGGAACACAAATTCAATGGGTATAGACTTACTTCTTCCTATATCAAAGTTCAAAATCTATTCCAGAAAGTTCAACAACATTTCAATATTAAAGACAGGGTTTTAAATATGTTGCAATGTTATTTAAGAAGGCTATACATATGTATTTAAATCAGATCAATGCATTTACAGATAAGTACGCACATATGTGCCAATATATGTGTATATTTTCCTTGTTACACAGTTTTTCCAGTTGTCAAGCATGCAGAATTCTATATAAAAATATGCAATAATATTGAGAACAATACAAAAGATTGAGTATTAACAAAACAGAAAAAAAAAAACAAACAAATAAAAGACTTAAATCGATGACGCGCAATGTGTTTACTAAGATTGTGATGGGCATTAATGGTTTGCATTCTTAGGAAATCTATTTATATATATTATTGGTCTCAGAATATGCTAGAGGTACGTGATGAAGAGTATTTAGTATTTGGTAGTATACTCAGCCTCTGCTTGAAGCCTTACAGCAGAATAGAGAAGTAGAAGTACTCCCCCCAAAGTCTAGAATCTACACGCTTTTTGTTAGATCTTTATCAAAATACATATAAAAGAAAGGGGCCCAGATGAGATAATGACTGCAGCCACACTCGTGGCTTTAGTCACATACAGCAGCTAGTCATCTCTACTGATTGCAGGGACATGTATTCTGGGTTTCGTTTTTATTATTTTCTGTTGACCTCCATGCTAAAGTTCGATGAAATCGTCAATGACTTTTGCAATAAGCTGACGTAACCAAGCACTATGGGCCGGCTTATGTTTAAATCGGTGCTAAAAAGTGGTTTTAAACTGGACTGAGTCGTGCTGGGTATTCCAACTTGGTTTTTACTGTGAACCGAAACCAATCTGGCTAGCAGAAATATGGTTTTAAAGTGAACAAAGTTTTGGTAAGTGTACTAGGAGGCTAAGAAATACATATAATTGCTTAAAAATCATCTTTCACATCGGATATATGGCAGCTATATGGTAGAATGGTCTGAAGAGAGCGAGTCTTGGGGGTCCAAAACCAAAATTTGAATTTTCTTTTAATCCAAAACCAAAGTTTGAATTTTCTTCTTAATTTTGTTCAAAAATTTCAAAGTCCGCATTTGAATTTGCCGCCCTTCTTATACTGTTAACAGTGTGACCGCTCTATGACTCGTTACTTCTCCTGCTGTACTCGTAACTACAAGAGAACCACACAACTCCCATCTCTATTCTAAAATTAACATCACTCTGGCAAAATTAAGCTAAAGAAAAACACAGGAAATTGTTAATTAAAATTGTAACCTACTTTGGCAATGACGTGGCAGAAGCAACTGGTCGTACTGGCCAAGCCCTATTATTGGGTCAACATACTGCTGGCCGTTTCGTATTTGATCTGCAAGAAGACGAACTTCATCTGCACCCGCCTGTTCCAAAGTGGCGAGGAAGACGACACCTGCGACTTGAATAGTCGCGAGGCCGAGATTCTATTCTTTCTGCTTATCGTGGTGATGATACGCTCCCGCAAAACGGGCAGCGTCACCATGATCAACTATCTGTCCTCGTCGTTCCTCTACACCAAGGTGGCCAATGCCATCCTGTGGGCCTATGCCGACTTTCGCTATGGCCTTGGCTTCCTGCTGATGTGCGTTTTGGTGGGCATGGTGCTGCCAGAGCCCTCGTACCGCGGACCCGAGCATATCACCTATTTCCGCACCTCGCAGGTCTTCGAGGAGGAGCTGATCAAGGACAAGCGCACCAGCTGGCTGGTTTGCTTCTACACGGTGTGGAATCCTAGTTGCGTCAATTTCGCTCCCATTTTTGCCGAACTCTCGGCAGAGTACAATACGGAGCATTTGAAATTCGGCAAAATCGATATTGGACGGCATTCGGATGTGGCCCAGAAGTATCGCATCTCGGACAGCAGCTTCTCCCGCCAGCTGCCCACGGTGGTGCTGTTCCAGCAGGGCAAGGAAGTGGATCGACGACCCTGCTTTGACTCTAAGGGCAAATTGCAGAAATTCTTCTTCTCCAGCGACAATGTGCGGGCCACTTTTGGACTGAATCAGCTGTACAAGCAGGCGGTGGAGCGTCTGCCGGTGGAGACGAAAAAGGCGCAGTAGTCACCTGTCCAAAATGTGTGTATGCTTGTGTCCACAATGCTAATCTGTTTTTTACAATTATTATTTAGTTTTTAGTTTATGGTAATTTATTTTTGAGGGCGACTCACCACGTACAACTGCACACGGAGAATGATATAGCTCGAACTGTAACTAAAGCGTAAACTAGGCCATATTAATTTTGTTACTTTTGCAAACGTAGCTAAAAAAAAAAATCAGTTCACCAATTGAAGGAAACCAAAAAGACAAGTGAAATCTGTAAATGAAGTTTAATTGTTCAATTGCATTTATCATTTAACCTAATAAATTTTAATGTAACTTGACGCCTACGCTGTTTTGTGGGGCAATAGACTAAGGCAATAGACTAAGGAATTCCCATCATAAGTTTAACATTTAACTAAGTTCCGATAGGAGACAAGGCCATAATTATACTAAATTGTAGAGAATTGAAGTAGTTATAAGACAGGGTCAGATAATACTCTAGTATTTTGGCATTACCCAAGCCAGATTCGGGCTCAGCTTCACAAACTTGGGTTCGGTTCAGTGGTTTATGGTTTATTTAAGCCTCCTTCAGTGGTTTATCTTTGAATTAAGACTCCTGTGAGGGTCATAGTATGGTTTTTTGCAGTTAAGTGGACCAGGGTTCAGTGGTTTACACTCAATACATAGTTAAGACATTTTCTGAAATTTCTTAGGCTACAAGTTTTGACCTAATCGATACATTTTCTTCATAAAAATCTCTAAATATTTCAAATGAATCTGACAGCAGATGAAATCAACCGTATGAAAACGTTTTTCAAACCAGAAATCTCTAGAGATTTTGAACTAAAGTAGAAGAACTTTAGTTGTTTAAGTGACTGGAATGTGGCAGACTACTAGATTATAGAGCAGGAAACCCCTAAGCATCAAATCTACTTGGCTTTGAACCGACTGGTTACAAATCTCTCAACATTTGTTATCTAATCTGGTAGCACAGCATTTTAGAGACATTTAACATATAAAGGCAGGCAGGTTTAGCTCGAACTGAAAGCGTTTATACGAAAATCTCTACAGACTGCTAGGACTCTCCGTATAAAAATGGTTTGATACGGCTAATTCCCTTCGTATTTGCCTATTTTGTTGGTTTTCAAAGCCTTCGAAAGAGCAACGATTCGGTTAAGCAGCAAAAAAGTTAGCGGTTCGGTACGGTTTTGCTTTAGTGCGGTTCAGAACCGGCTTGCATACCTGGAACACTCACCTTCTATCAATTTTGCACATTTTTAATCACGAAAATAGAGGAAAGTTTGTAGCAGCACATTTTTCTAACTAAGGCTACTTTTGGGACCTTACTTTTCTATGGGAGCTATACTATATAGATGTCCGATTTCGACTAAACTTGGTAGAATCATGATAAAGCTTAGCAAACTAATATATGCAAAGTTTGGAGGCGTTTCCATTGAAAACAAAAAAGTTTTTCTCACTAAAACTAGTTTTTCGAACGATTGTTCCTATGACAGCTATATGCTATAGTCATTTGATATTAACTAAACTATGTAGAGTTGTGTGAAAGCATATCAAGTAAATAAATACCAATTTTGAGGACATTTCCATGGAAAACAAAAAAGTTTTTCTCACTAGAACTAGTTTTTGGACCATACTTTTCTATGACAGCTATACTATATAGATGTCCGATTTCGACCAATCTTGGTAGAATCATGGGAAAGCTTAGCAAACTAAGATATGCAAAGTTAGGATGCGTTTCCATTGAAAACAAAAAAGTTTTTCTCACTAAAACTAGTTTTTCGAACGATTGTTCCTATGACAGCTATATGCTATAGTCATCTGATTTAAAAAAAATTTTGTAGAATTGTGTGAAAGCATATCCAACAAATAATTGCCAAATTTAAAGACATTTCCTTTGAAAACAAAAAAGTTTTTCTCACTAAGACTACTTTTTAGACTCTACTTTTCTAGGACAGCTATACTATATAGATGTCCGATTTCGAGCCAAACTTGATAGAATCATGGAAAAGCATTGCAAACTAAGAAATACAAAGTTTGGAGGCGTTTGCATTGAAAACAAAAAAGTTTTTCTTACTAAAACTAGCTTTTCAACCGATCGTTCCTATGACAGCTATATGCTAAAGTCATCCGATTTTGACAAAACTTTGTAGAATTGTGTGAAAGCATATCGAATAAATAATTGCCAATTTTAAGCACATTCACACTGAAAACAAAAAAGTTTTGCTAACTAAAACTACTTTTCAGACTCTACTTTTCTAGGACAGCTATACTATATAGATGTCCGATTTTGACCAAACTTGATAAAATCATGGGAAAACTTAGCAAACTAAGAAATACAAAGTTTAGAGGCGTTTCCATTGAAAACAAAAAAGTTTTTCTCACTAGAACTAGTTTTTCTACCGATCGTTCCTATGACAGCTATATGCTATAGTCATCTGATTTTAACAAAACTTTGTAGAATTGTGTGAAAGCATATCCAACAAATAATTGCCAAATTTAAAGACATTTCCTTTGAAAACAAAAAAGTTTTTCTCACTAAGACTACTTTTTAGACTCTACTTTTCTAGGACGGCTATACTATATAGATGTCCGATTTCGACTAAACTTGGTAAAATCATGGGAAAACATAGCAAACTAAGAACTACAAAGTTTGGAGGCGTTTCCATGGAAAACAAAAAAGTTTTTCTCTCTAAGACTACTTTTCGGACCTTACTTTTCCAGGGCAAACTAAGAAATACAAAGTTGGCAGGCGTTTGCTTTAAAAACAAAAAAGTTTTTCTTACTAAAACTAGTTTTTCGACCGTTCGTTCCTATGACAGCTATATGCTATAGTCATCCGATCCAGCCGGTTCCGATAAATGTGCAGTGTTTTTGTACTAAAAGTATACGTACAAAGTTTGGTGAAGATAGCTTTCAATCTGACGGAGAAGAAAGCATACAAGGCTAAATCAACTCTACTATACATATACATATGTGCTCGGAGATGTTGCCTTCTATCCTTACAAACATCCGGACAGTTTTATAATACCCTCTGCAAGGGGGCAACATTTAGAAGGAAACCGACTCGGCATGGCTGCTTTTGTCACTAGAATAACAGTTAATAAAAAGGGCAACTCTGCACTACCAGCGGGCTGTTAAGCGCCGAATAATGTTAACAACTTAACATGAAAGTAACGAAACAATTTAAAAGCTTAGTTTAAAGATGAAAATTTAATAAAATACCGTGTGAATTAAGTGAATTAAAGCTTGGAGAGAAACCCTTTGAAATCCCTTAATGACTTAGAGTAAGTAGGTTTTTTTTTTTATTCTCTAAGGAAAATTCGTAGTTTAAAGTCTGAAATTGTCGCCCACTTCGTCGCATCTGTAAGCCATTGACTTTACAGCCAATATAATTAGTTAATATGTCCAGGAAGGTACCTTCTATCTTTAAAACTGTGGGAGATAAGATGTTTTTATTCAAATTACGTGGGCGTGGCAAAAATTTAAAATAAACTTGATCTGCATATGTCCCACCATCTCTAAGATGTGTTTGTTCAAAAGGACTTTCATATGTTGGTTTACTTAACAGAATTATAAGTTTATATCGTTCGTCCTGCTTCCATCTCTCATATGTATATCCCTTTATTACCCACCAATTCTATTATAAAAGTTCTTAGAAAAGTGACCTAATTTCAAAACATTAGTGTTTCGTTTCGGTAGCTTATAAGTTCACAAGATTCAACCTAATGCCGTTTGAACTTTGCATTAATGAATCAGTCAGTCGGTCAGACTAAAAGATTTTATGGTGTACCCAAACCAAAATAGATTTGAATATATAAGCACGTTATATAGGCCAAAAACTCATCTAAAAGCGTCTTGGGCATATGGTTCATAAAACATGCAATGGTTCGTTCCCATGTTGGGCGTTCAACAAAAATGTGTAACAATGGATAAAACAACAACAGCAACACAACGGCGAAGTGTGTTTCCGGCGCGTTGGCTTGCAAAATGGGCGGCCAGACAACGGCCATAAAGACATGTGGGTGGATTATGATTCCCCCGTTCACTTGGCCAGACGCAACACGAAATATACGCAAATCCCTTTTATCCATTCAATATGCATACACACATAAATGCACAAATACAGGCGAGTGCACACCCAGAAACACGGGTATGGATGCGAACCCGGACAGACAGATGAGAGCAACGCTTTTGTGGTTAATATTTGTATATTTTTTTATATGAAAATGGACATTCAATTGTATTGTCTCAGTTGTGCGTGAGCTTTTTATATGCGGAAAATGTTGAAAATTGATTAAGAAATGACAGCGATATTAATTGTCCTGCCCCAGCTCACTCGCCCATCTCTAAAACCAAAACTGTCAGTTAAATATTGTCAACAGCTTTTCACAAGCGAAAATCCAATAAGCAGCTGCTTGATAAGTGAACGCATTGTCGTCACGATTTCCACCTTGATGTTGCTTTCATTGGTAACAATGGCTCCTGGCCCTGGCCACATTCAATTGATTTTGAGTGATTCTTACACAGCGATATACCCTATATATATATAGATTTGATTTGAGTGAGAACCTTGTTTTGATAACCACTTTGGGGTAAGATGATAAGGTTTCTAGTTCTATCTATCAGTGGTTGCATTTCAATCGATTGCTTTTTAGACTAAACCTGGATAGCTTCTTTGCTTTTGCTACGCCAAGATCATCTTCCTATTAAGCTAAAAAAAAACTGATCAAAGTGAACCAAAACAATGGTCGCGTTCAGCAGAAGAACTTTCTACCTGATCAGTTATACATTTTCACTGATCTTGAACTCCAGTGTGGCCTAATTTGATGTGATATAAGAGAGGAGCATGTATAGAGGAAATAGTACTCTCCTTTCAAGTGTCATTACAGACTACAGCAGCAATTGTATATCGAAAGGCGTTTTTTGATACCGATTTGGATGATTTTAAGCTCCGTTGGATGATTAAAAGTATATTCAAGACATATCCAGTCTAAAAGGATACGGGAAATCATCTAATACATATTTTTTCGAATCCTGTTTTTCTCTGTGCAGTTTAAACAGTGTTGCTTACGGGCTAGCCGCGAGCTCTGCCTCTTTTCGGCTCTCGCTCAGAGCCAATAGCCGCTGTTTTAGAGCCGAGAGCACTAAACGTATCACAGCTCGTGAGCCACAGCTTCTGGCTCAGAGCTCAAGTTTTTACTTAACCCAGCTGAAAAGAACTGCTTCTAGGCCAGTCTATGTCTCTCAAGGTTTTGAAATAGCCTTTCTTATAGATGAAACCATGAAAACGCATGCTAGCCAAGCACAAGCGCATTTCGTAGTCCTCTCCATTTGGATGACAAAAGTCACTCAAACATCTCTTCCATTCCTTCAACTTTCCACTTCTTGTCCCTGCACTTAAATATCTGGTTACTTAGTTTAAAATAATTCGATTTCTTTGCTCATTCGAATCATAGAGATGTCTTAACAGAGTATCCCAACAGCATGCATAGCACATGGACACACACGCACTCAGAGTTTCGCCTGGATCTTTTTTTTTTGGTGACCTTATTTATTTTTTTCTCTTCTTTTTATTGCATTTTTATGTCAACACCAGCTGCTGGCATCTTAATATCGTTTCGTCGGGGGTTTCTCAAGTGGATTTTGTGTATTTCTGTCAATTGCTCACAATTAAATTAAAATTTCAGTCAATGCCAGTTGGAGTTGTTGGTTACCGGAAAGCCAAAGTGAACCACACAGTCGAGGTAAAAACCAATTTGAGCGTAAGATGTCCTTTGGCATTGAAATGCTCAGAGCTATTTGAGGTTGCCTGAGTTGGACAACAAATGGCAAGTGAAACCCCGCACTTTATTATAAATTTAATCATATTTATCAGTCAAAGAAGTGCTTGAGCTGCTTGTTATTATGATAACCACTCCATTTGGGTCAACAAGTTGTAAGTAAAGGTTATGGTTACAATCTATAATTAGCAAAGAAACTAGATACAAGGTAGCGCTTAGAATTGATTTCTAGCATTTTGTTCTAACAATTTAAGAATTAATCAATTTCAGAGCTGTATAAGAACTCTTTAAACAGCAGCCTGCAGAGAGCTCAGACCCAGGCTACAAGCCTTCAAAAATCTGCAGTGTTTCGACCCTATCTTAAAGTCTAAGGTTCGGTTATCGAACCTATTTCTACTCTTGTTGAACCCAAGGTTTTGATTCGAATCAGTTAAGCAAACTTTTACCAATTGTCGGTGAACTTGAAAGAATTGGTAAAAATGCTCGACTTTGTTTGGGTTAAAAAGAAAGCTTCTAATTTACCAATCTTTTGTTTTCTACAGTCAAAAGCCGTCAACTTTACAAGGTCCTCTTCCATGTAATGAAAATGGGTGAAGTTTCAAATTATGAAAAGATACACAGAGTATATTATGTTTGTGCAGCCAGCATAAAGCATCCCTAGCATCCTATCTCCTCCGTCAGTTTGAAAGCTATATTCACCAAACTTTGTACGAAGTCTTTAAGTACGAATGCGCTGCACATTTATCGGAACCGGCTGGATTGGATGACTATAGCATATAGCTGTCATAGGAACGAACGGTCGAAAAACTAGTTTTAGTGAGAAAAACTTTTTTGTTTTTAAAGCAAACGCCTGCCAACTTTGTATTTCTTAGTTTGCAATGCTTTTCCATGATTCTATCAAGTTTGGTCGAAATCGGACATCTATATAGTATAGCTGTCCTAGAAAAGTAGAGTCTAAAAAGTAGTCTTAGTGAGAAAAACTTTTTTGTTTTCAAAGGAAATGTCTTTAAATTTGGCAATTATTTGTTGGATATGCTTTCACATAATTCTACAAAATTTTTTTAAAATCAGATGACTATAGCATATAGCTGTCATAGGAACAATCGTTGAAAAAACTAGTTATAGTTAGAAAAACTTTTTTGTTTTCAGTGGAAACGCCTCCAAACTTTGTATTTCTTAGTTTGCTATGCTAATTCATAATCATGCCAAATTTGGTCGAAATCGCACATCTATATAGTATAGCTCCGAAAAGTAGTCTTAGTTAGAAAAACTTTTCAATGCAAACGCCTCCAAACTTTGTATTTCTTAGTTTGCAATGCTTTTCCATGATTCTATAAAGTTTGGTCGAAATCGGACATCTATATAGTATAGCTGTCCTAGAAAAGTAGAGTCTAAAAAGTAGTCTTAGTGAGAAAAACTTTTTTGTTTTCAAAGGAAATGTCTTTAAATTTGGCAATTATTTGTTGGATATGCTTTCACATAATTCTACAAAATTTTTTTAAAATCAGATGACTATAGCATATAGCTGTCATAGGAACAATCGTTGAAAAAACTAGTTATAGTTAGAAAAACTTTTTTGTTTTCAGTGGAAACGCCTCCAAACTTTGTATTTCTTAGTTTGCTATGCTAATTCATAATCATGCCAAATTTGGTCGAAATCGCACATCTATATAGTATAGCTCCGAAAAGTAGTCTTAGTTAGAAAAACTTTTCAATGCAAACGCCTCCAAACTTTGTATTTCTTAGTTTGCAATGCTTTTCCATGATTCTATCAAGTTTGGTCGAAATCGGACATCTATATAGTATAGCTGTCCTAGAAAAGTAGAGTCTAAAAAGTAGTCTTAGTGAGAAAAACTTTTTTGATTTCAATTGAAATGTCTTTAAATTTGGCAATTATTTGTTGGATATGCTTTCACACAATTCTACAAAGTTTTGTTAAAATCAGATGACTATAGCATATAGCTGTCATAGGAATGATCGTTGGAAAAACTAGTTTTAGTTAGAAAAACTTTTTAGTTTTCAGTGGAAACGCCACCAAACTTTGTATTTCTTAGTTTGCTATGCTTTTCCATGTTTCAACTCAGTTTGGTCGAAATCGGACATCTGTATAGTATAGCTCCCATAGGAAAGTAAGGTCCGAAAAGTAGTCTCGAGTTGGAAAAACGTGCTGCAAGGCTATGCACTCAATTTTCTCAATTTTTTTTTAAAGTATTTTCAGCCCTGGGGCTAAATACAAATACAAATTCTTCTAGGCAATTTTCTTACCTGGAACAAAGGTTCAGGACCGATTTCACAACTTCTAACAAATAACAGATTAAAATTGTGTTTTTGTGTGAAGAAGAGATATTATAAAATTATTAAATTCTAAAAAAAAAAAAAAACCACATCCTCTCCGTGACAATGCCTATTTCAGCATTGCCGTGACCAGGATTCGAACCTGGGTTACCACGGCCACAACGTGGGGTCCTAACCACTAGACGATCACGGCTATTGAAGACGCTTGAAAGTCTAGCCACGAATAGCGCATACAAGTCAGGTACGTACACAGTGGCTGCACTCTTTCTGGAGCAACTTGTTTCTTGCGTGGAGCAACTATCTCTTCCAAACCATACCCATACCCATACCCCATACCAAACCACAACAGCTTCGTCAGCACCGGTGAAAGGCAGCCAAGAAACCCACCCGACCAAAAACCAACAATCTAAATTGAAAGACCGACAGCCAATAAACAAGATTTTGGTTTATGAACGAATTTGAATGTTGAGGGGTGGCGGGGTGAGGTGGGGAGGGCAGGAGGGGAGTGTCGGGTGCTGCTGGCTTGGCTTAGCAATTCAATTCATTTTGCTATCAGCAGAGTTTTGCGGCTGGTGCTGTCTTTGACTGGGCCAGGCCACTGGCATGTTTCCAAAAATAAAACAAAACATAAATTTAGAAATACTGAGACCGAAATTCGTCTAAATTTTGTATATATAATTAATGGGATCTTTTGCTAGAGCAACAATTTAAACAATCAGTCTCAAGATTTAAATTAAATTACTAAAATTTTTAGTTTCTTCTTTGATTTCTTAACTGAAATAAACATTCTGATGAATCGTTTAGCTGCCATGGCAACCACCGACCCTCAAGGGGTATAAAAGCCTTTACCCTGTTGCTTTCCCCACTCGTTTGAATGCAATTTCTGTTAATAGAGGAATTAACTATACACGCGACCCGCTAATGAGGTGCTGACTTGTATGCGCCGGTTCATTTTTTTCTTTTTCCATTTCACCCTTAGGGGAGTTTGCAGGGGTAGGCGGGTAGGGGAGTCCTTTGAACATGCATGCTCATTAAGTTATTGATTGAGTTTGGAAATAATTTGCTATTTAATATAAAAAGCAAGCACTTATCAGACTTGTAATCATGAAGGTCTTACCAACCATAAATTCTTAGATTCTGCCAAAGTGATTTATGTATAATGTGGCTGATAGTCGTGGACTGTAAACGGTATACTTACCCCTGCCTTGGTCAAACAAGTTTCAATTGCCACCCACAAACCCAAACACTCCAACAAATACTTGTATAATCCAGTTTTCGGTCAATTTTTTGTGTTTAACGATTTTGTAATTAGCCACAAGTACAATATTATTTCAATGGCGCTTTTTTTTTTTTGTTATCCCTTCACTGTGCACCATTTGCATTAGCCACGGTTCATGGACATAAGTTTGGTTTTCTATTTTGTTTTTAGCGCCATATTTCCCCCCCGACAGAAAAAAACTCTAAAGTATTTACATGTAAACTGAAAATACTCCAACACACACACACACACACAGAGTCAAAGCTCACGTGCCGGTTTTTTCGGTGGGTTTTTCTTTCTTTTCTTTTTTTTTTTGGCCAGCTTTTGAATTATGTAGAGAGTGAAAAAAAAGCGTTGAACTTTTGTTTACTGCATTTGTGGGTGTAAGCGATTAAATGCGCTCCAATAATTGTGCAAAGGGTGTGCCATGTGGACCGCATGACTGTATAACATAGTCCAGAGTGGATTTTTCGAGGGTTCTTTTTTTATTTTGGGATAACAGACTGCTCCAAAATCAAATAACTTGTTTAATTACTTTATATAGCCATTTTATATGCTGATTGTGTAGGTTTTTTCTTGTTGTTATTTGCACTCATCGATTTTAGTTAGTTTGAAAAGGTAACAAAAACGAGCACAGTGGAACAGTTGAAGGCACTTCTTAGAGTGTTCAAGCAAGCAATCCAGTTGGAAATTCAACAGTTTCTTAGTTTTCAAATAGCAGTTGGCACAACGTTTTAGAACAGTGGTGCCCGCGCTGTATACGCTTCATGCGCTTTTGTTGTTGACTGACGCAAAACGAAATTGCAACAAAAACTTGGTATGTGTATCTCTTCTGTTTCTTTTCTATGCTCTCTCGAACATTCGAGATTTTGGTACACAGAGAAAAAAAAGAATGATTTCCGGTATCCATTTGGGAGGGATATGTCTGAAATATCCTTTTAATCATCCAACGGAGCTAAAAATCATCCAAAGGATATGAAAAATGATGATCATTGGGATGATTTTGCAGCTCCTCTGGATGATTTCGTGAGTAAAAAGGATGTTTAAGACATATCCTTCCCAAATGGAGCTCTTTTGGATCTTTTTTTTTTCTGTGTAGTTAATTTAAACCTATGTTCACACAAATCCGGTAGGTTAAGGCTCGATTTTGGGTCGATAACAGTTTGTAGAACACAGGGGTATATTAAAAATATAATTTCCTTATATTAAGCTCTTTCTTTTTTTTACCTTTGGAGTCGAGGATCTTGAAAAATGGAAGTTATTATGGGTATCTATTCTATCTTAATTCTATTATAGTTTTTTAATTACACTTTCCAGCTCATTATTTAGCTAAACCGAACCGAAATCTTAGCTTTGGAACAGGTTCGGGTTCAGTTTTTATACTCTGTACCGTAGGTACATAGAGTATTATAAGTTTGTGCAAAAGTATGTAACATCCAGAAGGAAGCATCTCCGACCCCATAAAGTATATATATTCTTGATCAGCATCAACAGCCGAGTCGATATAGCCATGTCCGTCTGTCCGTCTGTCCGTCTGTCTGTCTGTCCGTATGAACGCACAGATCTCAGAGATGGTAAGAGATAGAGGTTTGACGTGTATGGGACATATGCTTCTTATGTCTGCAGGCAGATCAAGTTTATTTTCAATTTTGGCCACGCCCCCTCCCGCCCCCGCAATTTAGAAAAAACGTCATATCTCCCACAGTTTTGAAGATAGATGGCTTGTTCCTTCTGGACATATTTAGTTATTAGAATAACTTATCGATCCGCCAAAGGAATGAAGAAGATCGGATGAACGGTTTTCGAGTTATGATCAAAAGACAAAATTTCTTGATACAGAGTATGTTATAGTCGGGCTTGACCGACTTTCTTTCTTGTTATTTCTAAAAAGATTCGGTTCAAGGTTCGGTTCACAGTAAACTAAAATCGGAATTCCGGCTTCGAACCGGTTCTGTTGAAAACCGGTTTGCAGCTTTTGGCAGACAGCGCTGCAGCGTCGATTTTGTTTTTGTTTCTTAAATAGCCACACAATCGGCTATAACCGACTTTCTCTTTCGTTTTTATCAGGGCGGGCTGCAAACCCGAAAAATTTCGTGGATCTCCGGCTCGCGGGTTCGAACCAAAATTTACCAATGGTTCAGGTTCAGAATTTGGAGGTTCAAGGTTTTTGGGCCAAGGTTTTGGTTTGAACCTTGGTTCAGCCAAGTTTTATACACGCTTATATAGTAAGCGACCTAAAACCGACATAAACTGTTAGGAAATTGTCTCGATTTTGGGTTGGAATGGGATTTCACAATACTTTATATAAATAGAAACACTTTCACACAGCTCATGACCATCAAAGCAATGACTAAGTGCTTCTACTTATATTATATAAAGTATTGTGACGAAATAAAAACTTCGAAGTTCTGGATACAGCCCTTAAAGTAAACTGCAATTTCGTAGTCCACATACGAAAAGTGTTTCCACAGTAATGTGGATAATTCCAGCAGGATAACAGAAGAAGTCACTGTGAAATGGTTCAAATCTATAATTTTGTTGAACCGAACCGAAATTTTGGGTTCGGAACGGGTTCAGGTTCAGCTTTAATACCTTAAGAGGTTCAGTTCAAGGTTCGGTTCACAGTAATCTGAAAGTCGGAATTCCGGGTTCGAACCGGTTCGGTTCAAAACCGGTTTGCAGCTCTGGTTTTTATACCCTTGCAAAACGGGTATTATAATTTTGCCCAGAAGTTTGCAACGCATAGAAATATTCATTTCCGACCCCATAAACTATATATATTCTTGATCAGGGTGACGAGCTGAATCAATTGAGCTTTGTCCGTCCGTCTGTCCGTCTGTCTGTCTGTTTCTACTCGAACTTGTCCCTCAGTTTTAAAGCTATCGAGCTGAAATTTTGCACAGAGTCTTCTTTTTGCTGCACACTACTAATATGTCGGAACCGACCGGATCGGATGACTATATCTCATAGCTCCCATAGGAACAATCGGTCGGAAAACTAGTTTTAGTATGAAAAACTTTTTTCTTTTCAATGGAAACCTGTCCAAACTTTGTATTCCTAGGTTCTATATGTTTTTATATAATTCTACCAATTTTTATTAAAATCGGACAACTATATGGTATAGCTGCCATACAAAAGATAGGTCTGAAAAACAGTCTTAGTTGGAAAAACTTGTTTGTTTTTAATGGTAGCATCCTGCAATTTTGTATTTGTTTGTTTCTCGTGCTTTTACACAATTCTACAAGTTTTTGTCCAAATCGGATGACTATATCATATAGCTCCCATACGAACGATCGGTCAGAAAATGGGAAAAAGAGTATTTTTTGAAAATATTTAAGCGAGCACTTGCAAGGGTTAAAAACTTCGGCACATACGAAGTTAGCTTAACTTTCTCGTTTTGTTTCTTATTTGGGGTTTTTAATAGTGGGTAGTAATAAGAGGCAGTTGGGCAGGCACCCCTGAACCAGACCTTGTCGAAAGGAAGATCTCAGACTCAGATTATGAGAATCCAATACTATAGTCTAAAACCAAGCGAGTGTGAACACTGTATACCTTAAAAGGCGTTCCCCAAATAAGATAATGTCCACATCCCAAGTCGCAACCAGAGGGACAATACTCAAACGGATGGTTCTAGGCTCGACGAGAAAGTGGCAGAAGGATTTATCGATTTAAGGCACTTGACTCTTAGACTGGTCTTACACGGTGAAGCAGACTTCATGTGGTTCTTGACAAAGATTCGTTTGTAGGTTAGAAAAGTAGAGGGGCAAGCGCCACCTGTACACACATACATGCATAGCATTTTAGGCCAATTGTCAGGCGCCTCTTAACCATTGAGCCCCACATGGAGCGGCAAGTCACCAGGTACAGGGTCACTTTTCAAACCGTTGAGTATGTTGCATTTCTATATAGACTCGGCTGTTGATGCTGATCAGGAATAGAAATAAGTTAATAAGAGTACGAGTCTAAGCGGGTTCGAAGAAGGTTTTTTTCTGATCTTGATCCTCCTACAGGGGGTAAGCACTATACCTGCTCCACTAAGTACATATCCCCATTCACCCTTGGAAGCTTTGTTCATTAACTTTTGCTTTGTTGAGACTGCGGACTGCAGTTGTTTCTAGCTGGAGAAGCAAACTGTCCCACCTTTATAACAATCGTCTCTTGAGAATTGCCCTATCCTGGGAATCATCAACTTTACGCTTGATGCCAGCTTGGAATTCAACTCTGGAGCAGAGCTCCGATCTGCAAAGCCGCTTTCCAATCTGCTTTTGCTATCATCTCTTGATCTCTTGCCAGGCTCCTCCTAACCCTAGCCTCGTCTTAAGCACTTCCTTAACGTATGGCACAGAAACCATTGAACCATTGAACCGAAAAGCTTTGGCTTACCAAAAAAAAATATGCCTTCTCTCCTGCAACTTTTCCCACTGTGGTCAGTCAGCGCCAGTTTGTCTACCGGAGGTACAGGGTCACCTGTTCGTTCCGTTGAGTTTGTTTTATGTGGTTTTTTGCAGTTTTCCGCCCCGTTCCGACGACAAAAACAGCGCCCATTGGGGCGGAGATATTTCATATATAAATCTCGCCTGCAGCACGAAGGTCCCCAATAGTCGGTTCCAAATTGTTGCCTGGTTTGGATGGGAACACTGCAATGACGGCAACTACTGGAGTACTCCATTCACCCTTCAGCTTTGACATACCGCATGCCTTCATCTTCAATGACACCAAGAAGTCCATGTCCGTGCTGTGTGGTCCGTATATGGAGACAGTGAAGCATTTTGCCAAAACCTATCACTATGCCGTCAAGTTGGACCAGACCAGCAGCCTGCCCAAGAAGTCGCTGGTGGAGGAGCGCATTGCCCAGGGCCATTACAACTTGTCCTTGCATGGAGTGCTAATTAGGCCATGGGAAGACGATGATGGCTGGAGCAATGAGACGCAGCACAGTTATCCGCTAGAGCTGTTGACCAACTGTGTGATGGTGCCGCTGCCCCCCGAATTGCCCAAGTGGATGTATGTGGTCTGGCCGCTGGGCCGGTACGTCTGGACCACAATATTTCTGGGTATCTTCTATGTGGCCCTCCTCTTGAGGTATGTGCATTGGCGCGAGAGGGTGACTCGCTCGTTTGCGCGCAACATGCTGCACAGCATGGCCCTGCTGATGTACAGCCCCAACATGAACCTGAAGGTGAAACTCAGCCATCCCTCGGTGCGGGTGCTCGTCTTCTACACGCAACTCTATCTCCTGGGCTTCATACTCTCCAATTACCACATAAGTCACATGACGGCCTTTGATATGAAACCGGTGTTTGTGGCTCGCGTCAACACCTGGCCGGAGCTGATTGCCTCGCGAATGCGCGTCATTATACCGGACACACTGCTGGACGAGCTGCGCTGGCTGCCAGTGGTCGATGTTTCCGACCTGGAGCCGCAATTCGAGCCGCGCATGTGACAGGACTACCAGGCACTGATGGCCAATCCCTCGCGCTCGTATGCCTATGTGGTTACCCAGGATGCCTGGGAGTTCTTCAACCGCCAGCAGCGTGTACTAATCCAGCCGTATTTCCACCTGACGGATGTGTGCTTTGGCGGTCTCTTCAATGCGTTTCCCATGAGCCGGAATGCCAGTTTTGCTGGGGCCCTGAATCGATTTGTGATGAACGTGTGGCAGGCGGGTCTGTGGGACTATTGGAAGGAGGTGGCCTTTCAATATGCCCTAAGAGCGCGCTATGCCCAAATCTTTTTGGATACCTATCCGGTGGAGCCACTGAATTTGGAGTTCTTTAGCACCGCCTGGATGGTATTGTTGGTGGGTTTACCCATCAGCACTTTGGTGTGGTGTTTGGAGTACGTGTGGTTCAGTTCGAAGGCGAAACCATTGAGATATGAACCGTTCGAGTGCTGTGATGAACTGTAAGGGTAAAGGAGTGACCAGTTCTATTTCGATTTGACTCAAATGTAGTAAAATGTCTTGAAGTATTTTAATTAAATTGTGCACTAAACCATAAAAAGTTGTGTTAGTACAAATGGTTCTTGACTTAAGTACGAAATTCTTAATTTATAAGCGTTTTAGAACTTTGATAGTACAACTATGGGTTTTTGTTAAGCTTAGAAGTGGTAACTTAAGTTAGATTGGCACCGAGAATAGAAAGGATACTAAAAAATAACCATTGCCTGATTCCCCGTATCCTTGGACTGGTTATGTTCAGTCTATTGATGCTGTCAAGTGTATAGAAGGTGAGGTTGTTTGCTTAGATTAGGAACCTCCCTGGTTAAGAGATCCTTGAGGCATTGCTTTCGTTCGTCTCTGAGCAGGTGTTGTCTGTCTGGGGGTGAGAGCTTGTCTCTCTGCGTGGACTCCTGTATGTTTATTGTTTAAGTCTCCAGTTTTGGGCACCTTGAGAACATTCTCCAAATTTTTGGTGCACTTATACCGAGAGTCTAATCAGTAAATCTGTACTACAGCACACGAAACTTTCTTAGTTGAGATTTTGCAGCAATTTCATATAATTTATTAACAAATCTTCAAGCTGGTGCTTTGAGGACCTTGTATATTAGCACTTTATTTCGGAGTGAGGGTTTATTTCCACTTTCTTTACTTAGCCAAGGGGTGACCTTACAAGCTTGTTTACAAGGATTCCGAATTTGAGGTGTCTTAATAGCTTCGAGTTGAGGCAGACGACTGAGCACTCTTTATATAATATAAGCTCGTTGATCCAACTCGATACAAATATGGCTGAACGACAGGGTTAGGGGGTCTTCTTTGATGGTACACTGAGTAGAGGGTTGGTCCAAGAGCACTTCCTTGTGGCACACCAGCACATATTACCCACATGCTGGAAACAGCAGCTTGCAAGGTCCTTTGATTGCGAAACCTTCTAACAAGGAAGTAAAGTTGAGTCGGTAGGATGTCTTATAGAGCCGGCTTGCCACACTCCATCAAAAGCCTGCCTTATGGTGCAGTTAGACTGTTACTACGAGTTCCTCTTCTCCATTGAGAAGAAGAGTATTATAAGTTTGTGCAAAAGTATGTAACATCGAGAAGGAATCATCTCCGACCCTATAAAGTATATATATTCTTGATCAGCATCAACAGCCGAGTCATGTCCGTCTGTCTGTCCGTATGAACGCACACATCTTAGAGATGGTAAGAGATAGAGGTTTGACATGTATGGGACATATGCTTCTTATGGCTGCAGTCAGATCAAGTTTATTTTTAATTTTGGCCACGCCCCCTCCCGCCCCCGCAATTTAGAAAAAACGTCATATCTCCCACAGTTTTAAAGATAGATGGCTTGTTCCTTCTGGACATATTTAGCTATTAGAATAACTTATCGATCCGCCAAAGGAATGAAGAAGATCGGATGAACGGTTTTCGAGTTATGATCAAAAGACAAAATTTCTTGGTACAGAGTATGTTATAGTCGGGCTTGACCGACTTTCTTTCTTGTCTTGGTACAGAGTATGTTATAGTCGGGCTTGACCGACTTTCTTTCTTGTTTTCTTGGTACAGAGTATGTTATAGTCGGGCTTGACCGACTTTCTTTCTTGTTATCTTATCAGAAGTCCCGTCGGACATTCTAAACCCGAACTGAAAGGAAGGTACCACCACATATTTCCATAATATACGGCCCTGTTCCGAATTCCGAATCGGTTTTCGTGTAATCGTTGCATTGTAGAGCTTAAACATAGAAATGTTATAAGGAAGGCGACAAGCATTTCAAAGGGCACTGGATCAGGTAAAATAGACGACCTGATCTAGTAGGCACAGACATTTTCCTTACTTTCATAGAAAACTGTAAGGTTTTAAGTACAAAAACAAGAAAGAAAGTCGGTCAAGCCCGACTATAACATACTCTGTACCAAGAAATTTTGTCTTTTGATCATAACTCGAAAACCGTTCATCCGATCTTCTTCATTCCTTTGGCAGATCGATAAGTTATTCTAATAACTAAATATGTCCAGAAGGAACAAGCCATCTATCTTCAAAACTGTGGGAGATATGACGTTTTTTCTAAATTGCGGGGGCGGGAGGGGGCGTGGCCAAAATAGAAAATAAACTTGATCTGCCTGCAGACATAAGACGCATATGTCCCATACACGTCAAACCTCTATCTCTTACCATCTCTGAGATCTGTGCGTTCATACGGACAGACAGACGGACAGACGGACATGGCTATATCGACTCGGCTGTTGATGCTGATCAAGAATATATATACTTTATGGGGTCGGAGATGCTTCCTTCTGGAAGTTACATACTTTTGCACAAACTTATAATACTCTATGTACCTACGGTACAGAGTACAAAAACTAACGTTTACACGAAAACCTACTCGGAATTGGCAACAGGACCGATAGCCTCTTGAAAATGTTTTCGACTGTGAATAGGAGACCCCTTGGTTCTGCTGTTGTCAAGACACTACCAGGCCCAACGACATGATGCATCACTGAGCGTTGGTCTGTTGTTAACGACAGGTAATGCATCATCACCAGCTGAGTTGTCGTCAAATTTGCTGTCAGCCCGTTTAAACAGGCGTCCGAGTGGCTTACTATTAACTTACTCAGCTCAACTGAGTTGACAAAAACTCAGCTGAGAGACACTTTTATGCTTATTTATTAACAATGCCCAACTATTCTCTAATCTGTTTCAAGTAATTCTAGAATCTTTTGTACTTAAAAGTGCTTAGAACTAGAAGCTGAGATCGAATTGTACCAAGAATGCAAACCGCTTGGAAATAAGGACTGGTTCGGTTCAGTGGTTCACACAGTTCTAGCTGGATTAAGCGGTTCGGTTTTGGTCTACTTCGGTTCGGCTTAGAACCGGTTTGGCTGGTACTTAAGCTGAATCGCAGCAGGAAAGGTGGCAAGCAAGCCCCAGCAGGCAATCTTTCCCAGTCCAACTAATCACTCTATAAGAGGTTTAGAAAGGGATTCGCTGTGCCTGTGCTTTCTTTTGTCGAGGTTGCAACCCAATGAAGAAGCGAATGCCCAGTGGGATTAATTTAGTTTTGTTTCTAATAACTCAATTGCATTCTAACAGTGATTAGTTCTAATCGTTTCCTGGGGTATTCTCGCTCATTAGAAATTTAATTACTCCAGTTCAACCCCCCCTTGGGCAACCAAGCATTTGTTTAAATGCCGTAACAAATTCTAACAATTGTGCATACTTCACGCAAAGTTTACCAAGTGAAGTCATGCGTTTCGTATTTCTCTTCTTGCTAAGTTCAAGTCTTAGCTTTGCCTGGAATCTGCACTATATCCACGGTTTGTTGCGTCCCTTTGCTGCCATGGGTGTGTTTCAGGATCTGGTTTGGTTCATTAGTCAGCAGAAACAGGTGGAACAATTGGATCACTTTGTGCGCCTCATGGATGAGACTTTTGGCGTCACCGCCGCACAGACGGTGGTCAGCAATAACTCCGAGTTGCGTATGATACGATCGACGGCCAAGAGGAATCATCTAAGCTTTGTCTTTACCACCGGTGTGAAGGATCCCATTATGGAGGTGTTTCGAAAAGTGCTGCTGGGCCGACATTATTACTTTTCGTTTATTATGCTGGTGGATCGGGTGGAGGATATGCAGGGAGTTTATGAACTGTGTCGCTTTGCCTACGACTATCAGTACTTCAATTCGTTGATTTACTTCGAGACGGCGGCAGGACATAGCCAGCTGTTTGGCGCCCTGAAGTTTCCCACCATGCAGTTTGAGAATCGCACCGATGTGATGGCCTACTTTCGGAAAGTGGAGTCCTCGGTCATGAATGCCCATTCGGATGTGGCGGGTTATCGCTTTGCCACGCCACTGCGTCAGGATCTGCCACATTTGTTCAAGGCACGCGGCGGCTACGAGGGCAGCACCTATCGTATTATAGAGACCTTTGTCAAGTTTCTCAATGGTAGCTTCCAGGAGCTAAAGCTGCCCCCCGATGCCCTGGGCGGCGAGGTGATCAACATGAAGCAGGCCCTGCAATTGGTACGCGAACGTCGTGTGGAGTTCTGTGCACATGCCTATGCCCTGTTCATGCAGGATGATGAGCTGGACAAGGGCTATCCACTGCTGGTGGTGCAGTGGTGTCTGATGGTGCCTCTGTACAACAGTGTTTCGACCTATTTCTATGCCCTGCAGCCGTTCGAATGGACCGTTTGGTTCTTTGTGTTGGGAGCTTTTCTATTGCTGGCCCTGCTGGAGCTTGCCTGGCTCAGCCTGAGCTCGCCCCACAGCTTGGCTGATGTACCTGGAGCTCTGCTGAACTCTTATTGTTATATTATCAATGTGGCCACCGCTCGACAACTGCAACAGCCCTCAATCTTACGATTTCTGCTGCTCTTAGCCGTTTTCTTTCACGGCTTCTTTCTGTCTGCCAACTACACCTCGAACCTGGGCAGCATACTGACCGTTAATCTATTTCATGCTCAACTGAATACCATGGAGGATCTGATTCAAGCCCAGTTACCTGTTATGATAATTGACTATGAACTGGAGTTTTTACTACAATTGCACACGGAGCTTTCTCAGGACTTTCTCAATCTGCTGCGACCCGTGGACAGCGGCATCTATGCGGCCCATCAGAACAGCTTCAACAGTTCCTTTGCCTACTTCGTTACCGAGGATCACTGGCAGTTTCTCGACGAGCAGCAGAAACACCTGGAGCAACGCCGTTTCAAGCTGAGTAACATTTGCTTTGGTTCCTACCATTTGGCTTTTCCACTTCAAATGGACTCGTCGCTGTGGCGCGATATGGAGTACTACATATTCCGTGTGCATTCCTCGGGCCTGTTGAACTTCTATGCCCGCAGCAGTTTCGAGGCTGCGCTACATGCTGGCCTGGTGGAGCATCTGGTGGCGAACAAGGAGTACACTTCAGCGGGACTACAGCATTTGGCCATTGCTTTTATATACCTGCTGGCCATGTGCACGCTGGCGGCGGGAGTGCTTACCTTGGAAATGCTGTACGCACATGTTTGGCTACAAAGGGACACTTGAGGTGTGTAAGTAGGGGACGGTGCACAAAGGATTTCAATTAGCCGCACAGCCCGTAAGGAAAAATGTTCAAATTATGTTGTTTTTTTGGTTGAATATGAACCTTTAGAGCTATGAGCACGTTTTTCTAACTAAAACTACTTTTCAGACCTTACTTTTCTATGGGAGCTATACTATATAGATGTCCAAATTCGACCAAACTTGGTAAAATCATATGAAAGCAATGCAAACTAGGAAATACCCAGTTTGGAGGCGTTTACATCAAAAACAAAAAAGTTTTTCTTACTAAAACTACTTTTCAGACTCTACTTTTCTATGACAGCTATACTATATAGTTGTCCGATTTCGACCAAACTTGGTAAGATCATGGGAATGTATAGTAAACTAAGAAATACAAAGATTGGAGGCGTTTTCTTGGAAAACAAAAAAGTTTTTCTCACTAAAACTACTTTTCAGACCTTACTTTTCTATGGGAGCTATACTATATAGATGTCCAAATTCGACCAAACTTGGTAAAATCATGTAAAAGCAATGTAAACTAGGAAATACACAGTTTGGAGGCGTTTCCTTTGAAAACAAAAAAGTTTTTCTCACTAAAACTAGCTTTTCGACCGATCATTCCTATGACAGCTATAAGCTATAGTCCGCCGATTTTGATAAAACTTTGTAGAATTAAGTGAAAGCATAACAAATAACTAAATGCCAATTATAAAGACATTTCCATTAAAAACAAAAAAGTTGTTCTCACTAAAACTACTTTTCTATGACAGCTATACTATATAGTTGTCCGATTTCGACCAAACTTTGTGGAATCAAGGGAAAGCATAGATAACTAAGAAATGCAAAGTTTGGAGGCGTTTCCATTGAAAACAAAAAAGTTTTTCTCACTAAAACTAGTTTTACGACTGATCGTTCGTACTGCAGCTATATGCTATAGTTAACCGATTTGAACAAAACTTTGTAGAATTGTGTAAAAGCATATTAAACAAATAAATGCTAATTTTGGGGACATTTCCATTGAAAACAAAAAAGTTTTTCTCACTAAGACTACTTTTTAGACTCTACTTTTCTATGACAGCTATACTTTATAATTGTCCGATTTCGGCCAAACTTTGTGGAATCAAGGGAAAGCATAGATAACTAAGAAATGCGAAGTTTGGAGGCGTTTCCCTTGAAAACAAAAAAGTTTTTCTTACTAAAACTAGTTTTTTGACCGATAGTTCCTATGACAGCTATAAGCTATAGTCATTCGATTCGGCTGGTTCCGACAAATATGCAGCGTTTTGGTACTACAAGATTTCGTGCAAAGTTTGTTGAAGATAGCTTTCAAACTGTTGCTACACATATCAAGTCTACCGAAAATAGTCTCAAAAATGCTTACCGATTAGCTTTAACCTTAAGTTTTAATACGTTTTAAGGAATTTCAAGGGTTTTGCGGTCTAGTACTGTACCAAAAGTAGAAGAAAGAGTCTTGACACAGTAGTTTATAGGACACTGAGTTGGTAGGGACAGTAGGAAGTGACAAAGTTGGAACTGAAGACCATTAAACCATTTTAAACTAGAAATATAGCTTTAGTGTGCTCAAACTAAACGACTTTACCATGCTTTCCGCTTGTCTTGATAGATAAAAGTCACGAAAGACTTGAATTGAACAGCATTTGCGAGAATATATATACCAAATGCTAGAGCTAAGCCCTTCCGCTAGTTTTTGACTGATTTTATCGTTACCAAACAACATTTTATTCATTCATTCATTCACCTGCGTAAGCACCTTCTCAACATAGTCAACAGTTTGGGGTTTAGCACCACTTTCCGCTTGAAGGTGATATACTCATACCACTTCATCTCCACGGCGAAAACCAATCCCCCCACCACCAGACCCAGACACCAGATGCGCAGCATATTCGAAAAGAACATCAATCCCAAGGGCTTTGGCTGCTCGCTAACCAAGGCCACACGAACTCGCCGCAGATACACCGCCTCCCAGAAGGCTTCCATATTCCAGTGCTGTATAAGTCCCGAGTGCTGGGCTATCATGATGAAGGTTAACAATGGCCCTTGCAAATGCGAGTCCACATGCATCGGGAAGACATGGTAGAAGGGACCCGAACATATAGTCGTTAGCCGAAAGATTGGCTTGCGCAAGTGATCCTGTTGCATATTGAGAAAGGACCAGCGATCACTGGTCACCGCATAGCCAAAGCTGGTATTAAACGGATCCCGATGGTCGTCCATAAACTCCTTATCGACCACATCTACCTGCTGGAGCAGGCGCGGCGGGTACTGTTGCGGTGAGGCCACCATGCGACTGTACTCGAAGTCTAGCACCATAATTCTTAAATCAGCATCAATGATGTCCTGAGCGGTGTTCAATTGTCTTTGCGGTGGCGGTGTGGTGAAGTAGCTGGCCATTTTCGAGATGTACATGTTGGTGGTGACCAGGCCCATGACAAACAGTACAACATATATAAACCGCATGCGTGGCGTATTCGTTTTGATGATGTAGATGGGTGGACTGTAGGTCAGGGTGGCAACAAACTGCACAAAGGCAGCGCCCAAGTCTCGCGGACGCAGCGGTGAGCACCACCAGATGGCCAGTGTGAGATAAAACACAGAGAATATAATCAGCTGCCAAACAATATCCTGCAGTGCATCTCGCATATAAACCTCCGACGTGGAGTTGACATACGGCACCATTATACAGAAGTCATTGATGCCAATCGGGTAGCTGTTGGTCACCGAGTACGAACCCATCATGTCGGTGAACGAGTGTATGATAGTCTCGTACACGCCCTGGTACACCATATCCAGCAGATGCGGCAAGTTCAAAGCCTGGCTGGTCATATTGGCAGTGGTGTCCAGCAGGGTGGCATTCGCATAGGCCAGGAAACCCAGAAATAAGTTGCCACTGGCGCCATGCACATAGTTCTGCTCATATTTGTTGGTGGGCCGATCCGACTTGAACACACGCGGTAAATCATACAGAATGGGTGTACTCAACACATAACCCTTCATGTCACGGCTATACCTATGAAAGAAGTCCTCCACCTGCCAACCATCCGTCATGTTTATCACCGAGCGCGTGGGATACGGTTCCAGCAGATAGACATGGTCCAGTATGGTGACCAGCACCGTGTTGATAAAGTGCTGGCTCCAAGCCCAATCAAACAGTTCCTTAATGATGTTCGAGAACTGACCAAATGATTGCAAGTCCACCTGGAAATTGGAACTCTCCAGTTTGGGAAACAGTATGAACATGGTCTTGAGCCAACGTACGCCAAGCAAACGCCTTGCTGCCAATTCCATTATGGGATCATCTCGTTCCGTAGTGTAGATCATCACCAGGGAGGGTGTGCTGATGAGTCGCACCATTGGCATGGGGGCATTGTAGGTCCGGGTGAATATCAAGTTTGGTGCCAGCGGAAAGGCGCGACGGAATTTGTTAAAGAAATCCACTCCGCCTTTGTGTTTCATATCCAAACGCTCGGAAATGTAGAAGATAAAGTTCTTAAAGTGATACTTTTGATTGATGCGTCCTATGATTTCGACAACGAAATCATTGCTGATCACCTGGTTGGTGGCGACCGTGACATTGGTTGGCTTTTTCGAGCTACGTTCGCCCAGAATGAGTTCTGCGACCCGAGTGTCCATTTTCATACGCCAATCGCTCGCTGGCTACTGACACGGCGAAGGCCGGTTTGAGCTTTGCGTGTTGTTGAGCACTTGGCCCACCTGACTGTTGCAGCTGAAGCAGCCACTTGCCGGTCAATTTGTATTTTGACAAATTCGCATTGATGATTCAATTCAATGGCAATCAAAATGGTTGAAATGTATAGCGGCGCACAGGAGCGGTTGCAGTTAAATCAACACCTTCCTAAGCTTCGTTTTGGCATCAGCTTCTTGAAGAAAAGAAGAGTAATAAGTCTACTACGGTTCAGTTTCAGTTCGCACTGTGGAAAATCTCTGGAGATTTCGAGTCTGCTGCTATTTGATATGGTCAAGTCTTGAGTTAGTAGCAGCCTTTGGCTTACTTATGATTCAATAAAGTTCTATAATCTAGAATCAAAGAATATTATATTACATATGCCATTTTTAACTCTTAGACTAGATTTAAGCGGTGAAGCAAACTTCATGGAGTTCTCTTGGTAGGCGAGAGAATCAGGTGAGATTTCTTTATAAAAGTTTGCCTTCAATATTCCGCATACTAAGACAACTTCATAAAGTTTGCTTCACCGTGTAAATCTAGTCTAATTCTATACATTTTCCTAGAATTTCTAACAAGACGCGAACAAGCCTAGTTTCAACTATGTTGTAACTCTGTTTAGAGTCCACGGATTTTTGTAGATTTTCAAGCTAAAGAAATACCAAAAACTTTGTACCCAAAGCAGTTACAATCAGTGTCAATAGTACTTGATTCAGCTACCACATTCTTATAGCAAGAATAGTTTCTGAATTGCCGAAATACTTGATCTAATAATGTTTCCTGATATCTAGAGTTTGTCTCCAAGTTATTCAAAATAAGTCTTAAGCTAAACCAGATAAGCTCTTATAATAAACACAAAGTATGCTTTGTTGAAGTCTAAGAACTTCCTAAGTCAATCCCTATAAACTATTTAGACCAAATAGGTGTAAATATGCTTGGCCCAAGCTCATAAAAACTGTTTCTTGATATCTTAAGTTTATCTCGTAGTATTTAAGGCAAAACCAGATAAGCTCTTATAATAAATACAAAGTATTCTTTTGTTGAAGTCTCTGAAATTGCTAAGTCAATCCCTATAAACACTGAAACCAAAATAGGTCCAAAGATTCTTGAGCTGAGCTCATAATATTCATAATATTATCGATATTCAGACTTAGATAATCAGAAAACTACCCTTAGGTCATAAGCAATGTTCTATAATAAGCTGCACATTTTAAGAACAGATTCGTTTATATTTTCCGCTGCATACTTTTTGGACTAAGCCTTGTAAGTTAAATTTGTACTCAATAGAAGTTACTTTTGAGGTTGAACTAGCTCTGCCATTTATCAAATTTTTCCTCTATTAAGAGTAGTACTTGATTTAAGAACAATTGTGCTAAATTCTATAACAAAACATACTGGAAATTTGAAGTACAAAAGCTTATAAGTTCAATTCCAATCGATTTGAAATATTTGAGAAGCTTTTTCAAGGCCAGTTACTTCACTGCTGGCGCCAATAGCTGGACACTACCCGCTGCACCACCGCCGGTTGCTTGTTTATCACTTAAGCACTGCCCAATATCCTTCCTGATCTGTTGGCGCGCTCCTGTCCTCCTAATCGGCCCTTATTTACTAAAACTTGTTTATTAACTCATAAAAAAAAGAACCCCCCCCCGTAAAGCCGTTCTATCTCAAGTGCAAATCGGCCATATTCAGAGTATTTAGCTGTTTATGCGGCAAGGGCCATATAATTGAACAAATCGTTTTGGGTCATGCAACATGGGCCGTTAAGGGCCGTGTCAAACCGTTTTGTTCTACCCAAATGCATGTGCAGTTAATTGAGGTCGACACGTTTGCAAAGTTGAGCTTAACTTTTGATCGGCGCACTAAAAGTGTCATTCCGGGGCTCTTTGTTGGCTGGTCGCACTGGCAACTAAAAATCACGCATACGCACCCGACACACGACACGCATGCAAATTCCAATGCATGGCTGGCCCTGACATTCTCCCACCCCACCAACACCAACACCACCCCGGTGGGCGGCGAGTGGGCGTATTAATTTTTCTAAAGGGGTTTCGCTTTTCCGCTTGGCCGGGCACTAAACGATGCTGACCCGTTGCCATGTCGCATTGCTCATTAAATTTTAATTGCTGCGAAATTCCCTAATTGAAGTAAATGCATTAGCCAGGAGATAGCTCATCGAGTTACGTCTTAGTTTTTGAGGCCACATGGCTTGTCGGCTAATGCAATTACCCCCGCCAGCGACAAGGACACAAAGCCATCGGATCGCCAGTGTTTTGCAGCTTAAAATATTTATGATTGATGCTGCTGCAGCCAAGGGTTTTAGCTGTAAGTTGGCCCTAAGGCCATCGTTCCTATCGTTGTTTTTATTTTCGTTGCAACCAAAGTCAATCACATTGTTTGGCATGAAAAGCAACAAAGAAAATTTACTTAATATTATAAATACAAACGCCAGTGGTAACACAGTCAATATAGTAATAAAAGACAGCCAAGTAAGTTTCAAGAATGATTTCGCTGATATTGTTAACATAAAGGAAGTTGCTGTAAAAAAAAATAAGCAGTTTTTTGGTAAAGTAAAGGTAGGTGATAATAATTACGATTTTTCAGGAAAGGTTAATATCACAAAAAGGAATGTACACATTAGTGTTGAATCAAATTTTGTAAATTTGCTATTTACAGGTAATAGAAATCAAGAAGAACTCCAGGGTAATTTAACATTAACAATTAATAACAGTTCCGGTTCTGTGAGTGATTTAGCAAAAATCATTAATCTAAGCTTTCTCTCTTGTGTTATTCCTAGCGAAAATATCAAGATATCATCCAATATAAGTCTTAATGAAAGTGAGTTTACGGCAACTGACTTAAAAATTGATTCCAAAAGCATGCAAGCCAGCGGTACAATACAAAATGATAGAAAAGGCAATCACGCTAATTTCAATATTAGCTTCAGTAAAGTTGATTTAGATTCCATACAAAATGATTCACAAAGAACAATGAATATGAAGGATCTTCTGGAATGTTTTAGAGCAGTTGTGCCAAAGAACTTGAGCTTAAATTTTAATATGGAAGCTTCTAACATTCAATATCAAAACAAAATATTGGACAATTTCCGTGCTGTACTAAAATCCACTGATGGCAAAGTAAAAGTTAATACGCTTCTTAAATTTCCTGGAATCAATAATATATCTTACTTATCAGGAGAGATCTCAAACAATAATGTCCTATCTGAATTCAACGGCGATTTATTAGTCGAAGGAAATGATTTTGGGTCATTCATTTCATGTTTTTTCCCTTCTATAAAGATGAAAGAAAACCAGAAAAATCAATTTACACTAAGTTCTAAACTGCACCTTGCACCAAGAATATTATCTATCTCAGACATTAGACTGCTAAATCATAAGGAATCCTTGCAAGGGTCAATTAGAGTAAGCCATACAAAAAAACACAATGTGGTCAATGGTGAATTTAGCATGCATAATCTTGATGCAGATAAATATGATCATTCATTATTTAGCAGTTTACCTAAAATGCAATGGCTGAAAAATTTTCAGTATGATGCAAATATAAAGGCCCGTGTTAATAACCTTACATTGAATGATACGAAAATTAAAAATTTGGATTTTTTGCTGAAAATGGAAAAAGGTAAGCTTGTTGCAGATAAAATAAAACTATCTGGAGAAGATTTCGATATTACCGGTAATGCAAAAATATTAGCAGATCAAAAATACGCCAAACCTTTATTAGATGTTAACCTTACGGGCAGTAAATTTAATGGAAAAATTATTACATTACCAAATTTAGTAGAGACGAAAAGAAATTCAAGAAATGAGATAGATCAAATTCAATGGTCAACAAAGCAGCTTGATTTTTTGGATGACAAAGAAGGCTTTGATGCAAATGTGCAAATCAATACTGCAGAATTTAAAACCGAGCATAATGTTTTGAAAGATTTTAATTTGGATGCGGTAATGAGAAACAACACTATCACTATCAGGCAGGCAAGTTACGTATTAGAACGCGGGCAAGTGTTTTTTCAGGGTTATTTAAGATCAGACTCAATAAATACAAGGTTTTCTATTGTAAATTTGGACACTAAAAAGATTGGTAAGGTTATAGGAATTGACAATGTAAATGGTCAGGTAAGCTTAAATGGTGAAATCAAAACTCAAGGAAAAAGTTTTCATGATTGGGCTAGTAACTTATCAGGAGATATAAATTTACAAGCACATGGAATAGAATTTACTAATGTGGATTTTAATTCATTTATCACTAATTTGTTAAGCAGTAAGAATAAGTCTGAAATTTCCACACTTGCTTATATTGATATATATAATGGTAAAACATTTTTTGAAAATATTAGCGGAAAAGCAAGTATTAAGAGTGGTATATGTTCAACTAGTTTACAGTTCGGGATTGATCAAGCATCAGGATCAATCTCTTCTAATTTAACCTTATCTATCTTCACTTTAAATTCTATATTCAGGTTCTTTTTCATATCACCAGGTTATAGTAATCCAATCTATATCGATATGCATTTGGATGGCCCTATTTGGCGTCCTAAGATGAGTTTTGATTTAGACCAAATCTTCACCGCTCTGGTTGGCAAGAAAAATAGTTGATTTACTTAGGCGTACGGTTTAGGGGACAATGAACTCATCTGAACGGATACAAACTTAACCTAACTCATCACCACCTGGCAGTGGTGGCAAGCCAAATGCTTCCTTGTGGGTTGCAAGGTTATGGCGTCACGTCAATGGAAGAACTAGGAGTGAAAGTTCCACTCTCTGAATTGGATGATATACTAAAAAAAGAGTTTTATAAGATATTTTAATGATTGTTTACCTTTTATATTTCATTCTCACTTTATGTGCTAACACAGGTATTCATGCAATCGACCAAGTTGATATTATTGCTCCTTCTTCGAAGGGAAAAGAATTAGATCTGACTACTATAAAAGAATATGTAGAAGCTTTGGATTTTAATCCCCATATTTCGGAGAAAATATATAGTAATGATAATCCATTTTATTCCAACTCTGATGAATTCAGAGCAAATGATTTGATTAGTGCACTAACCGGTGATAGTAAAATAATCTGGTGTATCAGAGGAGGAGAAGGGGCTTCTCGGTTAATTCCCTATCTAGAAAAGTTACCCAATGATAAAAAAGAAAGGATTGCTCAAAACAAAAAGATCCTCATAGGCTATAGCGATATAACTGCCTTGCACATCTATCTACAAGCTAAATATGATTGGCAAACTCTTCACGGCACCATGTTGGAAATGATAGTAAATAACTCCGTTTCTGAAAGCTTAGCTAACACGTACTTAAACGTCATACCGCGATTCATTCGCGGTATCTCATCCGCTAACAAGAGATCCCGCTAACATGTAGCGGGATGACGAATTGCTTGACCGTCATTCCGCCGCAGACCGTCATACCGCCGCGGTATCTCTAAGCCGCCAACACATAGCGGAAT
This sequence comes from Lordiphosa fenestrarum, assembly GCA_035044985.1. NCBI lineage: Eukaryota > Metazoa > Arthropoda > Insecta > Diptera > Drosophilidae > Lordiphosa > Lordiphosa fenestrarum. The sequence goes on along the minus strand of JAWNNO010005300.1, from coordinate 2,062 downwards.
GACGAAGTTATCGTCATGCCACCGCGAACCGTCATACCGCCACGAACTGTCATACCACCACGAACCGTCATACCGCGATTCATTCGCGGTATCTCTAGATCCCGCTAACACGTAGCGGGATGACGGTTGTCAGGGTGTCATGCAAGTAGCTGACTACTTGGATCTGGTAGGCTTAAATCACAATGCCCGTAAAGCTGCGACCCTAGAGCTACTATCTCTCACCCACTGCAAATATTGCACGGTACTATCCACTTGATCATCGTGTCGAGTTTCAGGAAACATTAAAATCTCATACTCAAAATCGTTCAGCCATACTGCTTGGTGCGGCAGAAAAACCTTGCCAGACTCTATAATCGGAACAATTTGATAAAATCGAGTGAGTTTGTCATCATGTGGTACTATTTCGATAATTGGTAAATCACTGTTTGTCTTTAGCTCTTGCACCAATTGCTGACCACTTGTTTTTGCTTCGATTAAAATTGCGTGCGGTGTCCATCTTGCAGCTAGTGACAGAACTTGCTCTTTAAGCTTTGGATACTCAAGCTTTGCGCGATATACATCGAGTAAGTAGAATTTATTGCCCACTTTTGTCCAGGTGGTGCAGACGCTAAAGTTGCTCATGCTGCTTGTTGAAACTGCAGTGTCTCAGCTCTGAGTGACATATGAGAGACTATCAGAAAAATTTCTATAGCGCTTCAGCCACTCTCGTTTAATTATACCACTTGAAAGTGGCAGAGGGTTTTGTTGATATTGTGCAGCAAAAGCGTAACTTCCAAGTTCAACCTTTATCATCTCAACTTCTTCTTTTCCTCCATCGAGGGGATATAGCAACTCACCTTCTTCTCTTGAGTATAATATTACGGGTGGTGTCATTCTAGCACTTGATGCTGTAATCCAGCTTTTGTACTCATTTGTAGTTACTCGGGTGACAGAAACAAGAAAAGGAGGCGCTGGCTTTTTGATTGAATGAAGATAATCTCCTTATTTTCAGATATCATCGGTAAACAAGTATGGTTCCATATGTTTTTCGGTTTGGAGAGAAGGTGCCCGGTTAAATCTTCTTGATGTAGCCTATGCATCACAAGAACAATTACTCCTTTTTGATGTGAAACATCTTTAATTTCGGTACCGAGGATTTTAGTAGGGGTAAAATTTGATTTCAGCGTCACGCGTCACGCATCACGCGTCACGGTGACTTGCATATTTTGTGGTGTTGTTGTTTTCGGTTTGAATGTGCGGCTGGTGGTGTGCAGTGGGAGTTGGGTGGCCGGCCACACAACTTAAGGTAAAGATGAAGATGAAGATGAAAATGAATATGAGGATGAGGATGAGGAGGATTTGGGGGAGGAGGATTAGGAGGAGGAGGAGGATTGGGAGGAGGCGGATGAGGATTAGGAGGATTTGGAGGAGGAGCAGGAGGATTAGGAGGCGGAGGAGGATTGGAAGGATTCGGAGGAGGCGGAGCAGGAGGATTAGGAGGCGGAGGAGGATTGGGAGGAGGCGGAGGAGGATTGGGAGGAGGCGGATGAGGATTAGGAGGATTTGGAGGAGGAACAGGAGGATTAGGAGGCGGAGGAGGATTAGGAGGAGGAGGAGGAGGCCTTGGAGGAGGCGGATGAGGATTAGGAGGATTTGGAGGAGGAGCAGGAGGATTAGGAGGCGGAGGAGGATTGGGAGGAGGCGCAGGAGGGGGATGAGGATTAGGAGGATTTGGAGGAGGAGCAGGAGGATTAGGAGGATTTGGAGGAGGAGCAGGAGGATTAAGAGGCGGCGGAGGATTAGGAGGAGGAGGAGGAGGCTTTGGAGGAGGAACAGGAGGATTAGGAGGCGGAGGAGGATTGGGAGGAGGCGGATGAGGATAAGGAGGATTTGGAGGAGGAGCAGGAGGATTAGGAGGCGGCGGAGGATTAGGAGGAGGAGGAGGAGGAGGAGGCTTTGGAGGAGGAGCAGGAGGATTAGGAGGCGGAGGAGGATTGGGAGGAGGCGGATGAGGACTAGGAGGATTTGGAGGATGCGGATGAGGATTAGGAGGAGGATTAGGAGGCGGAGGAGGATTTGGAGG